>WBMZ01002284.1:10087-256815 GCA_013400975.1 Atrichornis clamosus
GTCTTTTTTTTTTTTTTTTTTTCTTTTTTTTTTTTCCCTTTACAGGGAATTAGGTCAGAGTTTCCAAAGTTGATGTATATGTTCTTTTAACAAACTGAACAGGACTAACTTAATGGCAGTTTTTGGTAGGACAGACAAGGTTAAAAGCATTGATGGAAAGAGCAGAGTTGCAGTCTGTCTAGAGACCATCTATTGGAATAGCTGAGGTTGTTTTAGCACAGAGATTGTAGTTACAAACTGTAAGTTGGTAGTTGCCACTTACTGTCTTTCTTCTTGTTCAAGAAGCATTTGGACAACACTCGCAGGCACATGGTGTGATTCCTGGGTCTGTCCTGTGCAGGGCCAGGAGCTGGACTTCGATGATCCTTATGGTAGCTTCCAACGCAGGATATTCTTTTATTACAGCTAGTGAATCTACTAACCAGTCAGTACCCGTAAAGAAAAAAAAAAAGGGAGGTGGAAGGTGGGCACTCATTAAGGTATACAGTGACTATCAGAGGTATAAAGATTAACTGGCACAACTGCAGAAGAGCACAGCCCTATAGCATGCTTTAGGTGGGCACAGTCTGGAGCTGTTGATTTCTCAGATTTTACGTCTTTCTTGTGTGTTGCCCCTCTGCTCCACTAGAGCAAGAAAAAAGTTCTCTTTCAGTGAGTGGTATATATTTTGTTGACTCCCCGGTCTAGAACTGAAGCTGTTACTGTAATTCTTACTGTATTTGTAGAGTAGTTTCAGGCCTGATTAAAAAAACCGAAGGAAAAAAAGTGTCTTAATTGGGTGGGACTGTTAAACTGCTGGAGGGCTGATTAAATGTATCTGAAAAATGAAAGCATTGCTTTGAAACAGTCTAGACGAGGGCGTAGTGACAGTGATACTCAGGACCACCTATTCAAAAATGCTAGACCCTCACTAAAATAGACACCTTTTTATTATTATTGAAAGGTCATTGAAGTATGAGATGGAATGGCAAAAGAACAATGAAAAAAGAAAATTAAAGATCTGCAAATAATTCTTCCCTTTCAAATGCTTTGTAATTAAATGCCTGGGTAATTTCTACTACTCATTAACTGAGATCATCTAATGAAGATTCCACAAGACAGGCTGTAGCTCTGCTGTACAATTAGTCCTGTGAATAAAATTGCTACCTGATAGTAATGAAGTGTTACTGAAGCTGATTGATAGTAAAATTCCAACTGACCTTTATGGGGAAAGAGGAGCCAGGATCTCGCTCCCCATGTTTAGCTAGTGGAGAGACTTCTAACATTGAAAAGGGAAAGAAATTCTGCTTCAACTTTTCATGGAAACACCTCAAATAAATAGGATTATACATGTGTAAGCTGTTATGATCTAAAATAAATTCATCAGACTGACAAGTGGATGCTCAAACAACTAAGTCAGTGGTCTGATTAAAGAGCATGAATGGTAACACTGAAATAAAGGCAAGGTATGTAAATTCAAATCATTCTCTTTTTAATTTCTCTACATATATATTGGGAGAATTAGGGAAAAAAGTTGGTTCTCAACTGCCAGTGGATTACTCATAAAAGTATCACAAATTACAAAACCAGTCCCACATAGATTTTAATGGCACGTTCCCAAATGACAGGAATCTTCTCCACTTCTAGCATGTTAAAACCCACGCAAAAAATCAGGCTGAGGGTGAAAAGGAGCAAATGTAAAAATGACTGGATGAAAAGGTGAAACACTGAAGAACTAAACCAATATTTTACTTTGGTCTTTCAGTCTCTACTCAGCTGAACAGTGGGAAGCACGAGCTCCTTTTTGATTCTTCACAAAACTTCAGTACCTTTCTTTTTTTCTTTCCTTTAAGCTTCAAGCTCTCTTGGAGAAGTCACTCCTTCCTCCCTAATAAATATTTGTGAGTCATGCACGTAGTAACTCTGTGCTCAGCAGTCCTAATTTATAGGCTTTGTAGCTGCATGTGAAAATGTGGTGGAGCTCCCAGCTGGCAGGCTGTCCAGCTGCCTTCTGGGACAGCCCCTTGGACTGCGCTCAGGCTGGACTCCTTCCAGCAGCTTTAGTCACCCCTTGCTAAACCTGCTAACAAGGATCTGGTGCCCATTTTTGTGTGAAGAGTGTAGCGACAGCAGCAACAGCTTGTTAGTTTTAAGCTTGTTTACTGCTTTTTGGAACTCCTTCCCCAGTTCAGAGGGGCATCTGAGAGGTCATAGTTGGAGCCCTTCCGCTTCCCTTCTCCACTGTAGGCATGTGCATTCTATGTTCTTGCTGTAACAAGGTGAATCTTTTAATCTCCCAATTCAAAGTCAAAACCAGTGGAAGGATGTTCAAAAGCAATAATTTGCAGTTCTCTCTAACGTCATCATCTCAAAAACTGTATTTATCAGCTTCTGTGAGAAAGTTAAGAACATCAGGGCATGGAAAGACAAGTATTAGGTGAACACCTAGTTTGACAATTGTTCACCATAAAAAATTATTTTCTGTCATAAGTAGATGATATTTACTTGGCATTGCCTTATATCTATAAATCTCATCTCCTTTTACTCTTGCCAAAAGTTTTTATTTTTAAAAGAAAATGTCAGATAATTGAGAACTTGAGGACTTTTGTCTGAAGTGGTTACTGTTATATGGAAGATGCATGAATGTCATAATCATAGGGAGAAACATAAAAACCTTAAAATAAATTTCTTTTGGAACTGGAATGATCCAATGATATGAGTAGAATTGCTATAGTATGAATCATGGTTTGGCCCAAAGTCTGAGTATTTCTGCAGGTTTTGGCAGTTGCATGTAAGACCCATGTAATTTTGTCAGTGTTCAGGGCGTGCAGTCAGTGTTCCATTTCCTTCAGGTTAGCCCTGGTCATACTTGTTTCCATTATTTTCTAAATGTGCTTTTAGGACTGAGTGGTGGCAGGCTTTTTCTTCACCTGTGAAGAAACCCAAAAACAGGGAAAAGGATCCCATAATGATTCCTTAAAATGGATTCTTGACAAACCCTAACTAGTTTCCAGAGAAGGCAAATATTCTGTTATGTTTTCATAGCACAGAAACTATCATCTCAGACTAGGAATAGTGCCAGCAAACTCTGATCCCTGAATAAGCAGTTTACTTGCTCAAACTCCCAGGCCATATGGGAGTCGGCACTCTTCACCCCCACACATACCTCTGTTACTTGAAAGAAGTAGTCCCAGTGTTGCCCAAATTCATGATCAAGGGTTCATTCCTTGAATTTCAGATGGGAGGGTTATTGTATATAAAGCCTGATACCTTTCCTTCACTCTGTCTCTACCAGATTATTTCAAGTTTGTTAATAACAAGGTACAACTACACAAGTAAGGGATCTTTTTTCACATGTTTTTGCAGGATTAGATTGTATGTAGTCTAATGAGATTAAATCAGATTTTCTCCTTGATACTTTTGGTATGCCTGATTTTAGAGTTCAAGACTTTGGGTAGGCCCGGCACTGCTTGAAAACTGCTGACTGGAGAAGCTGTCAAATCCTCTGTCATAACCTAAATGCTAGTATCAGCGTGACATCTAGCATTAAGTTTCTTCAGATCTAGCTTGGTCTGCTTCTAAGATCACGACAGAAGATGCTGAACAGGCTCAGGCACAAGATCTGGGGGTATGTGTTCGGTCACTTGCCTCTAAAGCAGCAGGAACAAGTGGAAACATCAGGGGATCGCCTGGGAGCTGTAAGGAGCTTGTGACACAGCTTGGCACATGGTGGTGCAGTTGAGTCTGCTTTGTTCCACTGCCAGGCTGGAAGTCAGGGGTACTGTTAAGAAGCTGCATACATCCTTCTTGTTGGTACTGTGCAGCTGGTTTTTGGGGGGCTTTGGGAGTTTTTTAATCAGTTTGCTTAGTTTCTCTATTGGCTTCCTCAAAATCTCTGATGAGAATGGAAAAGCTTTAATAGGTAATAAATTAAGTCTTTTACAGCAATAGTGAAAAAATTACAATCATTTCTCCAACTGTGTGGTGTTGGGGGGGGTTATGTAGTACTTGGGGACAGGTATCTTTTTATTTTTTAATTTCAATTTTTTTAACATTCATATTTTTTAATGCATAAGTGGGAGCATGGGAAACTCAGGTGTCGTGACCCAAAACAATAGGGACTGTAAAGTTTAGGGTTGCAGGTTATTTCTGCTATGGGTGAAAGCACTGTAAACACTCACAGACTTCACAAAGGTGCAGAGAAATCCAAAGTGATTTTCTCCTGGAAAAGAGTCATAATGAGCTGTCTTAGCGCTTATCTGCAGGGAAAGTTTGCCAGTATAATTAAACTGCTCTAGTCACACAGGTATAACTCCTTGTTCAGTCACTCTTGTCTCAGGAGTTTGCACCAGAGTAACCACAGCAGTGCTGCCATACGAGTGCAGCGAGGCCATTTGCCAGCTGGTGTGTGCCAGGTGGTTTCCACTTGAGATGCACAGGACAGCACTGCTCATGATGGAAAGAAGTTGCCAAGTTGTGCCAGGGCCTTAGGCAGGACACACATTCCCATCAATGCCCTGAAAATAAACATTTTAAATCATAAGTCAAATCACTTCCCTATGTGTAGAAGCTCCAGCTGCCATTGAAGCCTCCAATCACAGCTTTCTTTTGCAGTTCAATTGAGAAAAATATGAGTTTAACTGTTGATATTCAGCAGGTTTCTGAAGTTTGATCTTTAACTCAGTTTCTCACCACCCCTCGTTGCTACCACCCTTCTTTGTCTCCACCTTTTCTTGGTTGCAGAATGGTTCCTGACTCAGGAAAAGATTAGTTAAACCATGAGGTGACTAGCTGGAAGTATGGGTGACCTGGCTCCAAGTCTTTGCTTTGCTGCAGAATTTCTGTTTGGTCTTGGGTAAGACAGTCTCTCTGCAGTTTGATTTCTGTCCTGAAAAGGTGAGAAGCAGCATGTCCACAGCTCTGTGGAGAGTTGCAAGTTGTAATAACCACATTGGAGAAGGTGAGTTATATGGGTTGTGCAAGATGAGAGATTAGGTCAGTATCTCAGCTGTGTTGCATGTCATAGGAGATAGGGACTGAAAAGTTGGTCATTCCCCAGCCAGGCTGCTTTTCTGAAGCAAATTCGGTTTATGCCCCCTCCTCTTCTCTTATCGAGCACTTGTCCAGAGCCTTAACTGCCCAAAGCATGTTTCTGTTTCTCTTAATGCACTAAAAAGTACCTTTCTGAACAGGGATAAAATCCCTTGGAGCCCCTTGTGATCTCTGATTACTACAGCCTGAAGAAATAATTGATCTTAAAGAAGGAAAGTTCAAGACACTTCTTGTGTCATTTGTCTTGCAAATAGATTTGGCTGGAGAATGACAAAACTCATTCAGAGAGACAGGTTGTAAAGAAATAAAGAAGTTGACTTTTCAGTGTACAAGATATCACAGTTCATTATGGGACAGGGTTTGCTAATGCTGTCAATGTTTGCTAACAGCAGGTGCAGAAAAATCGGCAGCATTGGATGATAATGTTAGATACTTAAAAAGAGAAAAGAAAAAGGAAAAAGTGGGGAGTGGAGGGAACACACCAGGTTGCTCTTCATTTCTTCTTCATCCATCCATGTAGCATCCCTGCTTGGCCTTGTCTGGACTGTAGTTACTTATTTGGTTAGTGTGGTTTTGCAGGGTGTTCCTGAACTGCTGAATATTTGTGTTCATCAGCTTGCATAATTTCCTCTTACTTATCATACAGCAATCTCTGTCTGAGGAGAAAAAAAAAAGCATACCTTATGTGGGAAATTTATTTTACAGCTGATAAAGGCACCTGTTTGAATCCTGCTAGGCAGTTTTTACTTCATTTCAGATGGGACAGCTCAGATTGTGAGTTTAGCTAAAGGATATATACAATGAGGGTAATTGAATGTCTTTATATAGCCTCAAATTTATGTCATAAAGAACTGCAAAAAAGGCATCCAAACACAACACTGAAAATTAGATGGCATTTTATGTCTACAGTGTAATGTGGCAGCCATTTCCCTGGCCTGTAACAGGCTTGGAAGTGCTCTGCTGTGGTTTATACACCCTAGAAAGAAAGAGATCCTTGTGAACATACATACATACATGCTGATGGCAAATGTACCTTCTGTGTTTTAGAATTTCTCTTTGCTTGTATCACTGTAGGCTAACAATATCCCTGACATAAAAATGAAGGGATAGGCTAATGATTTCTCTATAATCATATGTGTTCCCTCTTGCAGCCAAACCACTTTTTCAGCATTAGATGTCTGGTGATGGGAGAGAAAAGCCATAGTTTTTTAACAGCACATAGATTGCACTAGCTCTCTGATCCTTGAACAGAGTAATGGATGGGGTGATGGAGAACACTTAGTGGGGGGGAACGGTTGGGAACTTTCCTTATCTAGACTTTGGTCAGCTTTCTCTTCTTCAGCAGGTTAGTGAGTAGTCCAGTGGGGGCAGGGGGCACCCATCTAAGTTTTCTTTTAAATGCTGCCTCTGGTTAAGTATTTTTTCTATTTTTCTTTTATTATTACTCTGCAGAGAATTTCTTCATTCAGAAATAGCTTGTTCCTCGTTTCTTTCAAGATGCAAAGCAAAGCAGCACTGTGTGCTTTCAGACCAGTGACAGATCTTTGTTGCTCTTTGTGAGGTCGCACAATCAGCCCAATCCAATAGGCATTATTGCCCAGAGAAGGGCAGCGAAGCTGGTGAGGGGTCTGGAGCACAAGTCTTATTGGGAGTGGCTGAGGGAGTTGGGGCTGTTTAGTCTGGGGAAGAGGAGGCTCGGGGGTGACCTTATCGCTCTGTACAACCTCGTGAAAGGAGACTGTGGCCAGGTGGGGGTCGATCTCTTTTCCTGGGCAACCACTGACAGGATGAGAGGATGTAGTCTTAAGCTGTGCCAGGAAAGGTTTAGGTTGGACATTGAGAAGAATTTTCTCACAGAAATTAGACACTAGAATGGACTACCCAGGGAGGTGGTGGAGTCACCCTCCCTGGAGGTGTTTAAGAACGGATTGGACCTGGCACTTAGTGCCATGGTCTAGTTGACAAGGTGATGCTCATAGGTTGGACTCAATTATCTAAGAGGTCTTTTCCAACATAATTGATTCTGTAATTGAAATGTTGTAAAATTAGAGCTGCTTTTGCAATCCAAGATGTTTAAGGGAAATCTGACAGTATAGTCAGTGCTCCATAGGATTTCACGAGTGGAGCTTGCTTGCTTGGTCTCCGCGTTGTGTTAAACAGCAGTGGTGGGGACGTTTTGTTCAAAACTTTCTTTGCTGGAAAACCAGACCGAAACAAACACACACGGTATTTGTGCGGCCGTATAAATAATGGTGTTCGGGCCACTGCGAAGCTTTGCAAGCGCGTGCTCTGCGGAAGTGCGTGGCTTCGGGCAGCGTGCCGTGCCGCCACCCTCGTGAGGAGCGGGCCCCGCGCCGGCCGCGCGGGAAGGGCCCTCCCGCGCCGCGCCTCCGCGGGCGCGCGCTGCCACCTAGCGGCCACCGCGGGGCACCGCGCCCGGCACGCGCCGCGGCCTGCGCTCCGCCCCGTGCACGCCCTTAATGTAAACAAATCAATCAATAAATACCGTTTAAAAGGCAGCCAACCCCAATCCGGCTGGCCCGCCCCCTCCGCCAGCCCCCCGTCCCCCCAGCCTGTCCCTGGGCACTCTGAATGGTTTTTTGGGTGTTGGGGGGTGCTCTCCGGGCTGCCCACGGTGGGGTGGGAACTTTTGGGAGCTCCCGCGTCACAGGTAGCAGGTGAGGGATCGGCTTTGCCCTTTGCTTTGGTGTTTTCAAGTGAAGTAAGCGTTAGCTGAAGGAATACTCTATGCCCACTGGAAAAAGACCGTACCAAATACTCTCTTCCTCCCCAAACACCAACCCAAGTGAAAGAAAAAGGAGGAAAATTGTAGGGCAACTTAAACAGGTCAAAGGAGATAGGAGAGCATGGTTTCCTTATGTGCAATGTACAAGGTCACAACTTAAACATAATATGAAGAGCTGATATTTTGTCCTGACTTAATAATCATAATTCTACTTGCAGTTTGTTTTTTAAAAAATGAAATACCTGTGATAAGGATGATGATGTGGCTTAAACATTTTCACCATTCAAACTACTCTTTCAAATTATCTGGCATCTAGTAATTGAAATGAAGTTATGCATTTGGCTTTTTTCAAGGCCTAGATTTGAAACTACAGATTTATTAGCCATTTACAGTTGCTTCATATAAAAAAATCCCTGCTGTAAGGTTGCTAGCATTCGCTCTGTACTTTGATATTAACCATTGCAAGATCACTGGGCTATTTGTAGCATGGAAAAGTTGTTTTATTGTGTGCCTTCCTGCTGTGCCACACTACGACTACTGCATTGGAAGGCAGAGGACATCTTGAGGTGTTTATGATATTCTGCACAGATCTGGACAAAAAATAGATGAGGCAACCAAGTCCATTGTGTTTTATGATAGTGAATTGTGGATATAAACAAAATGCTAAGGAATTCTATTGATGCTAAGAGATTTTGATTTCCCCATTGCTAATGTCAGATATTAAAAAAGCCCCAATTTTATTTACCTTATTATATTTTATACCTTTTAGGTATCAGACTTTATGTACCTTCTCAGTGATCCTGAGTACTTAAAACCTCTTGATTTTCTTTGTGAAAACTGAACTTCTTGTAAATAACATGATTTCAGAAGCTGAAGCTTAAAAAACAAAGCTCTGTTTATACACCTGTGAGAAAGATCAAAGTTATGAAAGTTATAATAATTAAATGATAGTGTTGTTTGTGAGGTTTGTGTGACATTTTTAGTTATCAAAGTATCTATGGATACTCTGTATGGATAAACAGGAATGAGACTTACCAAAAATAGTGCTAAATCTTGTTCTGTTAAAGCCAGATGCTGGGGGAGAGATGGGGATACAGCCACTGCTTTTACCAAGAGCCAGGTTGGAACTATATTGACATCTAGCCTTGGACCCTTTTTGCCATCAACTATCAAACCTTGACTCAGCTTTCAAATAGTTCTGTCAAATAAATATCTCACTTATTATTTATATACTTCATATAATTCTGGCTTATTTTTGACAAGTAATCAGTCTTTGCCGAACCTAGCTTAACTATAAATGTTTTTCTCATGATGTCAGGTTGCTATGTTAAGTTAAACACAAGGACTATCTGCCATAGGTGGAGAGAAGGTAATGTTGCATGAGAAAATGATGATTAAAAATCTCTGTTTGCAAGTCTGAGCAAGAGAGAAGAAGAACATTGTTTACTGTTGTATACTGGGGACTTTGCACAAGAACAAATCAATTCTTTTTTATTTCCAGTCAAGATCTGTTGACTGAAGACTACCTTCTAGGATTTAGTGTTGTAAATCCAATAATTGGCAGCAACCTCCTAATAATGGGTAAGAAAGTTGTGTAGGAAGCCAGTACACAAACAACGTAATTTACAGAGCCACTGGAAAGTTCAGAATAAAATGACTTTTTCCTCTCTCTTCTGTCTTTTTTGGTAAATGAACTGGTAGCTTTTTAAAAAAAAATCTGTATCAACATTTATTGCATTTTTTCCAAAAAACACAAAATGTTCGTGTGTGGGTAGGCCTGACTGAGCAGAGTGTCAGTGGTTTTCTGTTCTATGTCCTAGCATGCGGAAATTACAGAATAATGTGCTGTATAAGAAATTCATGTAAGCACAAACCCACTTTTCACAGAGATCTGTGGCATTGCTCCTGCAGAAGTAGCAGAGCTGTAGAATGATTTTCTTTTCTCCCTCTGAAATGGCAGCGATCTGCATCTTGCCTGCAATATACATCACACTGTACATTATCAACAACCTAAGTACACAAAACTTAGGTCAGGTGTAAACAAGGCAGCTGGCAGGCATCAAGTATTTCTGAAAGAAGTTTTTTTGTTCTGATTTGGTTTGTTTTGGTCTTTACCTAAGCTTAAAAATGCTGTTGTCAGTCTGTCCAAGATGGTGAACTCTGTTAAGGAAGAAATACTGAGCCACTTCCTTGTAAAAGAGCTTAAAAATGCATATTTTTTTTAAACAGTAAGTATTTCATTGTGCACTCCTTCATTCAACACAAACCCTTATTTTACTTGTATTGATGCCCAAGTATCCTGCTCTGTGCACAGACGTATTTCTTGAGTTGGTCTGGCTGCAGATGGAGAGCAATGTCATCTCCTACCTTTAACTCACAGCCCCAAAGGCCATAGATCTGACCCAGGGAAATTACTTTGTTCTCCTCTGTTTGCAACATTTCTTAAATGTTTCTTACACCTCACACAGGAGTTGATCTTTATGTCTGAGCTTCCTTTCAGCAGTGAAAGGTTACCTGCTACTGCAAATTCTTATTCATAGCAGGGCTTTTTGCTACAGAATCTATAAAGAAGAAAAGAACAATGGGAACTCTTCCTGTCAGCATCCTGATTTCAAAAAGTGTCATTGTTCCTACAAGAAAGGAGGAGAGAAAAAAAAAAACCATAAATAGTTAGAAAACTAAAAACAGTACTTCCCTACTCCTCCATTTTGCAGAAGTATCTGGGAACTCGACAAGGTTTTAGTACTTATCGATGCTAAAGACCTGGGTATGGGTTCCTGCAGGGTGAACATGCTGACCTCTGTTTGAATTCACAAACCTGCCATGAACTTCACCATCCTCATGTAGTGTTCCAACCCCTCTGAAGACTCCATGCTCTCCCAGTGTTGTAAATTAATGAAAACAAGAACTGAAGAAAATTAAGTAAAGGGGTAATTCTTTTTCCTAGATACATTTTCTCCTGATCCTTACAAGTCTCTGTAGCATAACAAGCAAGAACAACTGGTAAAAGTTAAGGTTCCCTTAGCACATCTGCATCCGGATTTACTATATAGTTTGCATTTGGAGTCACTGTTAGAGATGTTGGAGACCATTTTGTCCCACTTTGTCTTTACTTTATCAATCACCAGAGTCCTTTCTCTTGTATTCTCATATACTGTTCCTTAATAAATAGGAAAAATAATTTCTCTCACCCTTCAGACTTTTTAGTTAGAACTGTTGCCATTTCATGTAATAATTCTCAACTGTAAAATTGAATCCAGTATTACAGACTTTATTTAGAATTCAGAACTGTACAATTTTATGTCAAAATTTGGTGTTTTGTGAACCAAGCGGTATTTTGGGGTGTCAAAGAAGATCATGTGCACAGATAACAGTGAGGATCTACAGCTGGACTGTGTTTGATCACTTCCCTTTGTCACAAAGATTCAAAACTAATTATTTTCAAGAATCTTCTACTGTGGTATATAGTGAGAACACAATAATTTTTTAAAAATAATATAAGATCTAGAACCACTGTTGCTTCTTACGCCCATACTACACTTTTAGATCCTCTCTTATATTTTGGTTTGATGAGTCTGATTCAAATTCCATCGGCACTAATGAAGAACACTCATTGACTTCAATAATCTTTGAATTGCGTCTAGTATCAACTATATTAACATAATCAAGTGAGAGGCAATTGTTATGGATGCATTATTTAGCACTGATTGGGGAGGTACTGTCAGCTCCCAGTGTCAGATGGTGTTAGATGTTATTTTATAAGGACTTGGTTATTAAATTAATATTGTAGGTTATAAATCTTTCAGTTGTGCTTTCACTTCTTATTGTGGAATATTTTGTATTTATGTTATAGTTCCCCTAAAGCGTACATTAGAAGGATTGAGCCACTTTTTCTAATTTCCAAGTCTGTAATCTCTTCTTTTGTTAAGTAGTATTTCTTACAAACCAGAGTGAAGTGAAGTTGCCATCAATTACAGAGTCATATTTGATTGCAGTTTGAGTCAGCAAGTTCAGAGCCCCAGTGGTGTAAAAATAGGAGACAAAATACTTTGTACAGTGATAATCTCAGGTTTTTTTATACCTGTGGGGCAGTTAAAAGTAGTTTTGGTCGTGATCAGAGTTTTTCTTCAAAGAGCTGCATGGAACATAGAACTCTGCTTTAAGTCAGCTGCTTGCCTTAAAGAAGCACGTAATTTGGTTTTAGTGACATCAAGAGTTATTAACTGTCATATTAACAATGCATAGACTTGTTTCAGCATCTAGAATTTCACTTTAGATTCTAACTTTCAGACTGATCGGCTTCTGTGCCGATGCGATACTTCTTCAGTCAATAGAAGTCCATCTGCAACCTTATTTCATGTTGCAAAAAACAGACCTCCCAAAGTAAATCAGATGTGAATTCTTCTCCTGCTTGTCAGATTGGAGTGAAGAGTCTGGAGAATAATGTGAATTAAATTTTGAGACAGAGAAATGCGTGCATGTTGTATTGAGCACAGTAGTATTACAGTGGACTGTCTTAAACACCCCACAGGATAAGGAGACCTGAAGTGTGACAGCAGTAGATAAAGAAGGCCCCTCGCCGGGGTGAATTGCTGCAATTCCACAGCTCAGAGAGGAGAGACTGCCCATTAGTGTGTGACTGCGGAACCAGGCTCTGCTTCAGAAATAGAGCACAAAAAACAGAATATGCTAGCACTTACTGCAGGAACCAAACCTCAGAAATCTTTCTAACACATCAAAGCAGGTGAAGTGTGCTGAAGCACCAAGAAAAATTATCTATAAGAAAGTAGAGCAAGTGCATGGTTGTAACATGTAGCGACTTATACAGGTATTGAAATTAAAATATAGTGCTGGGGGGTGAGTTCTGCATGGTACAGACAAAAGCCTGGAGCTAGATGATGAACATGTGAAAATGTTTGACCCAGATTTTCGGGGGGGGATCAATATAAAAGAACTTCAGGAAAGGTACATAAAGGTGATTTACTTTTCACCTTTTTCTGGCTTACTGCAGAAAAATGTAATTGAACTTCAACTGGTCCCTGAATTATTTGGCCTTCTGTTAAGGCAGCAGAGAAAGATCTTTGATAGATGTTTATTATGATCCTGATGAAAGATCTTATGCTGTGTAGCAGAGAATCAAGAGATTAAATAAAAAAAAAGAAAGGACAAAATAGACTTTTAAAGATGGTTTCTACTGTGCACTATTTCACCTCTGTGGTTTTCCTTGCTATATCTATCCTGGGTTCCAGCTTACAGGATCCTGCACTGCACAAGCTGCCATCAGTCACCCTTTGCTCTCCTTCTTCGTCCTCCCTCTCCAAATATTGGTTCAAAACCAAGAATTCGGTCACTTAGCATTTTCATCACGGTTTTTTACCACAATACTTCTAACTGTGAAAATTGTTTTCTAGTGTTTTAAATAACTAATCTAAAATGAGGTAATTTTCCACGTAAATTAAATTTTATAACACAGTCTCAAATGCTTCTCAAAATAAAATTACTAAGTAAAATAAAGTAACATTCTCATGGCAAAGTAATGGATCTACAAAAATTCCTTAGAGCTTACAGTGGAGATACATTTCCAACCCACTGAGTTCAAGGTACATGGTTAACAACAACAGATAAAGTATTGGAGATATTCTGTTTGTAACTGGAAAGCCCAGAGGGTTAAGGCTTCTTTGCAGTAGGACAAAGGTGTCTGTGTTCCCCAAAATGCCAGAAGAATTATATTAATTTTCCAAGTTGCAGGATTCACAAAATAAGGCAAGAAAATCATGTATGCTGATAAGGAACAGTTTGTTTGTTTTTGCAAATCAAAGAACTAGAAAAGCACTAATAATAGATTTATTGCTGAATGACATCCTTTGAAATTATTTATTTCTGGACACATACAGGATAGTAAGTATCCTGTTTTATTTAATTTTGTTTTTATAAGTAGAACACAGAAATTATTAATTGGGAAAAGGTGCTGATTCAAGGTGCATCTAAGTTTATTCCACATTGTTTGGGGATGACACAGATTGGGATACCCGAAATCAGATGATTGGATTGTAAACGTTGATCAGTGTGTTACAGAGCCCAAGTATATCCCAGGCCGAAGTGTGCAGTCAGAGCCCAGAATGGATGTTTCACTAGCCTGGGCGATTCTGTTGGTTATTGTCATGCGTTTCTGTTCTCCTTTTCATTTTGGCCCACTGATTCAATTAAATGATGCCTGAAAACGTGTAACTGGTTCAGGTTATAGTAGCATCGATATTATGCTATTATATATATTTATATTAGATTAGTAGGTGTTATGTAGAATTTCCTAGGCTGTAAGAAGGTGGTGGAAGGGTTTTTCTATGTGTTTAATTATTTGAACAGGTCAATAGGATTACTGCTCTCTCACCCAGTGAAAACCACTGGATAAGGGTTTCATGCCCCAGCTATTGAGGGGTCACCCCAGCTATGAGGATGCACCACCACAGGCTGGCTCAGATACCTTCCACCACTCCAACCCCAGCAGAGGGTGCCAGGTTCCACCCAGGAGCCACTCCCAGGTTCAATCCATGTCCTTACCTAGTTTTGCCTACCTGCTTCTCGGAGTTATGAGAAGAACCTGCAAGCACAGCAAGGGTATCAGACGAAGATGTTAAAGAGAGAAGCTTGGAAGAAAACATGAGCTTTTAAATGTTAAAACTTGTAGCTGTGGAGAGCATTCATCTTGATTGTCTTAGCAGTTTCCAAGGCAGTAAGGGCTGCAGCACATGCAGTGCTCCCAACTCGTTAGGAAACGTCAAGTGGTATAGAGTGAATACTACCTCAGACCTCAGTGTGTCAGAAAAAGTAAAGCTTGCAAAGAAAAAAAGGTTATCCAATGAATCCTGTGAGGGCTTGATGGTCATGTAAAGGTCTGCATCAGCATTTATTTGCTGGAGTGATATTTTTAGTCTGGAGTTTGAAAGATTTTGAGCCTTCACAAGGTTTACCTGTCAAGGCAGCTGACATAAGCTTTAAAGATTGATGAAATAAATGACACATCTTGCTCTGGAGGCTCCCAACTATCGGGAGGTCATTAGGTTGTTATGGATTTCTCCCCTTTTCATTTTAAGACAGAGGTTTGTTTCTAAACTTCTCCACCTCTCTTCTCAGGGCACAGACAGGTCTGCATCTCTTTGGAAAGGAAGACACAGCATTTAGGTTTTCCCTGGATCTTGTTATCCCCATTTCTCAGAAAATTGCTCTGCAAATTCTCCTGTGCTTTTCTTGGCGCTTGAGGGAGGAGGGTGTTAATTGTTAAAATTTGCAATTATAAACTTATTTAAATATGTTTTTGTAACTTCTTCCTTTCACAGTAGTTTTGTGCATTATTCCGGTAACGCATTGTGGCAGACTACATGTTTTTAATGTGTGGCTTATGATGAACTTTATGGTATTTATATATGAAGCCAACAGGAATCCACAGTTACATTCCATACACAGAATGTAACTTCATACACCTTAGGGACTTCAGAGACTTTTGAATACAAGCCTCTGGCTTGAAGCTGTCTTTCTCTTGGCTGCACATAGCACCCAGTAAAATTTGTATCTGGCTCGTCATTTTTGAGGTGTGGCAGACTTATAGATGGTAATACTAGTAGAAGTTTTACAAATGATTATGTTAGAGACGTGTATGAATCCCTGAGTTCCTTTATTATATGTTTTGTGAGCATTCAGTTAGCTGAGGCATACTTGACTTTTGAATCATAAGGAAAATGCCACTACCCAGCTTGCTTGCAAACTGGTTTGCTTAGAAGCCTCATTGCATCAGCAAAAACAACAGTGTGTGTTTAGAGTGCTCTGTGGAGCACAATGTTTCCTTTTCTGCGTTCAGTAATTTAAATGCTTGGAGTGACACTTTTGACAAGGAAGAAGTAATTTCATTGTTATGGATCATTTTTCCAGTGAAACTGAGTTTTGGAATAAGGTGATGGTGAGTAAACCATGTGAGTGGGGAAAAGGGATTATTTTTGTTCTGAGTTTTATTCAGCAGTCTCTGAAAAGTAAGATGGAAGTGATTTTGCTATTCTGACTGCAGAGCTATATGTCTTTTATTAAGCAGAAAACATAATGTAGCCATTACAGACAGTAACAGGCACGCTTGCTGTTGTGTTCCTTCGGGAAGTGGAATGTGATTTCTCTTTTAATATCAAGATACAAATCTGATTCACAGTTAGTTCATCTGGCTTTCAGAAGAATCTAAAAGGGAAACATGTCAGCTTGTTAAACAGATGCATTTTGTCTAAACAGCTGCTTTTAACATAAGCGTAATCTAGATTTTCAAAATCATTTGTGGTATTGCTATCTTGATATTTAAAGTGGTGGAGTTTTTACTTAAAAAAAAGGAAAAATAAAATCAAAACCTAATTTTATTTCAGATGGGGGTAAAATTTTTAAAATTTACTAACTATGGCTATTAGAGAATAGTGAGACCTGTATTCTGCATGTTCTGTAGTAGGAATTTTCTTTTTATTTCTT
Organism: Atrichornis clamosus; assembly: GCA_013400975.1. Classification (NCBI taxonomy): domain Eukaryota; kingdom Metazoa; phylum Chordata; class Aves; order Passeriformes; family Menuridae; genus Atrichornis; species Atrichornis clamosus. The sequence goes on from WBMZ01002284.1 coordinate 26,361, forward strand.
TTTTTTTTTCCTGTCAAAATGCAAATAATATTTCAGTCATTGAATTATTGATTTAATCTAAAGAGAGACTGGGGTTTTTAAGTCCCTGTTTTGCCCATAAGAGCAGAAAGTCCAGACAGAATAATGCTGCCTAAGTAAAGGGAGGTACTCATCTGCATAACTGCAGGTTAGGACAAGTAAACTTTATTGTACCTTCTCTTGTTGCTGATGGTAATCAGGATATTCATATTAGCCTGACAAAAAGGAAAAATCAACCAGGGGGTTTCTAAAGTAACTTAAAGAACACTTTCTTTTCTGAGAGAGAAAGGCAGCCTGATCTATCTGGTAAAGCATATAATCAGTGTGTCTGGCTTATTGTCTCAGGCACTGCCACAAGCAGACTTGGATCAGTTTGAGGAAGCCACGGTACAACCAATTTTACTACACTTGCTTACAAAGTGCATATTACTTCTTTCGTCTAGTACAGTATCCCCACAAAATCTTTCAGTTTTCATGTTCTTAGAAGATCAGTAATATTTTCTTACTCTACTGGTGTATTTAGTCTGATGACACCGCTTCAGCAGCACTGCAGTTGGAAGAGTGTGATTAATATAAAACTTGTTCAGATTTGTGAGGGCTTATCTGTAGTTCCTTGTTTTAAAAAAAGGCAACTAAACTGTTTGACTGTCCAACTGCTGAAAATACAGGAGCACACAACCAGCATATCAGAGGTGCAAGAGTTAAGCTAATCTTTGTCCATATAATTTAGTTAAAGTCTGCAAGCTAGGAAGTTCTTCATTTTGCTGTCTTGTATACGTGATTTGTGCAAACGTCATTAGTTCATGACAGCACGTTTGCAAGTGGAAATTATTGTCCTGTTGAACCTTTAGGCTATGATTGTGTAACCCTAGAGTTTTGTGGGTAAAGACAACCTCTGTGGTTGTCTGAACATATATATTGAGCAGGTTCCTATGCATGGAAGTTAGCTTGCAATTTAGTTATATCAGGTGAGCTTCAGTCCAGTGACAGTTCTGGGTATGTGTCTCCTTCATGATTTATTTGCTAAGTGGCGTAAATATTTCTTAAAAATTAAAATGAGGAGACAAGCTCAGTTTGTTCTGTTTTTGCAGTGACTGGGGGTTTTCTTACTACATTTCTCTCAGAATAGCAGCACTTTCATCTTCGCCTGACTGTACTCTCTTCTCAGATGAGCTCTCTCTGCCAAGAGCAGAGCCCTGCCCTCAAGACAGAACTTTATAAACACTACATGAAAAAGATGCAATGAAGTCTTCTGTCTATGGGATTTCCCATATCTTGAAATAAAAAAATAGGGCTATGGTTGTGTGAACATTGTAATTTTACGGAAGAATTTTATAAAAAGGGTGCCTGGAAATGTTGGTTGTAATTTCAAAACACAACAGTAAATGCATTGCATTCCTGTGGAAGAAGCCAGCTGATTGTCATGAAGCAGATACTCTGGTGTTCACACTGTTAGGGAGGTTTGCGGTAACACTGCTGTGCCGACCTGAGATCTGAGGGGGATTCTCAAGTTGCTCTGCAGAGTATCTCAGTGCTGGAACCTGGTGAACTGGTTCCCCGTGTGTCCTGACTATGGGGTTATCTAGCCAGCTTGGTGAGAGTGAGTCAGGATATCTGATCCTTATTGGATCATTGGTCTGAGACACACTGGCTGTCAAGGATAAAAAGAAAACACTTTGAGGCATGCTTAATGCTTCAAAGGCAGTAGTGGGCCTGTTCTCCTGATCCACAGGCATTTTGCTTCCACTTTGAATTTTAGTAAAGAAATACATGATAACAGAATGTGGCTAATGATGTCAGGATAGAAAGAGTAACGGTGGTAGAAAACTGTGTATCTGTATAGTCATTTCATATTAAAAACTGGGAATGGGAGGGACATCTTTAGAGCAAAATGGCTGTTTGACTCAGGGCCACCAAATCCTGTGGAAAGACTGGGATTTTTTTTCTTTGCTTTTTGTTAGATGCTGATTTGCTGCCTTTATTTATATTCATGGGTCAGGTATGGACTGTGACTCTCATCAAGGGATGATGAACGTGGAAGATCTCTTGACTTGCTTCATGGCTGCTGGCATCCTGAGGCCAGGAATCTCTCTTACGGGCTCAGACATGCCCTGCCATCCTTATCATTGGCTGGATCATTTCATTTGGGGTGCAGCTAGTCACCAATGAAATCTCTCACTGATGGGGATTTTCTTCATGTAATTCAGAACAGCTCTGTTGTGCCGTTGCTGTCAATGCAGCATTTGAAACAGGTTGAGAGGAGCACAGAACAGCAGGACTGTTAACTGCCAGGTCACAGGTTCTGTCATGGGGTCTGTCTAACCATATGAATAGGATGTGCCAGTGTTTGCTATTGGCAAGTGCAGTGTCACTCTGCTAAGACTTTTGGAGTGTAGCTCAGAAACTTGGCTCTGCAGAACTGTAAGTTAACTCTGTGTGTTGCCAGCTTCACCACACAATGGGAAGAGTTGTCACACTCCTTTAATTAAAGGGCTTAAAGCAAAAAGATAAGCTAAACAGTTCTTCAGCAATAACATAAATAAAAGCACTAGTAGGTTTTAAACGTGAATGCTGAAGAAAGCATGGTTTAAAACGAAAGCAACACTTAACCTGTGTGCAGCAAGGGAGTGGATTGCATCTTCTCCTTGTTCCAAGTTCTGGAAACATTGAGTGTAGTCAGCTTCCCTTACTAAGCAGAAGTCTCATCGCTTTTGAGAGGTCTATTCTTGTCTGCATATAATCCACCAACATCTGAAATGCTTTATGCACCACTGACCAGGTGGAAAGTTCAAATTTACATGCATGAAGAAACTGCTGATCCATTTGCATGATATGCCACAGTCCTGCTGGTTTTATGTAGTTAGTTAGGAGATAGAATATATTCTTCCACAGTAATTGCATATAGACTTTTTTCTCCCTTCCTCCTAATTTTCTCTCTCATTTTACTACTTCAATTTATATTTTGTGTCTCTTTCATCCCATCTATCAATCTGAAAGCATTGATTTGTTTTCTGTCGACACATCCACATTCTAAAAATCCAAACCAAATGTTAACAGGTAATCTGCTCATCTGGAAGCCAATAATTTTTTTTAGAATCAGGTTGAAGGCTATATTCTTCCCCAGAGAAAAGACATATATATTGATGTGTTTATGCTTTGCAATAATAATATTTGTCCATGTGAGAAAGTGTGAAGTTTTTTTCTCCTGACATGCCATATGGCTTATGACTATTTACAATCCAAACAGTAACAGCTGCTGCTGTGTAAGAGAATCCGTTCCTCTGAGCTGGAGATGCGCTGAGTAGGGAATGACAAAGTATATGTCCACAAATGTGTTCCAAATATCCTCATTTACCACTCAGCATCCTGTCTATCTTTCTCCTCTTGGAAACCATTGGAGCTTTTTTCTTATATGCTTAGCTGATGGGAAGAGCTTTGACAGCTTTGTTTAGGAGTTTGGGAACAGATAGGGAATCTATGTTTGATAATGGCTATCCAAATGGGAGAAGGGAAGGACATTCCGGTTGGGTGCTCAGCAAAATGAAAAGATGAATCATGCTCTTAACACCCTTCATAGGAAAAAAAATAGTTGACTCCCTTAATAGTTGACTCTCTTAATCAATACATTAGAGGTTTCTAGTTGAAAGAGTAAACCAGGTAGTCTCTAGATCTTTAAAATATGTGTCACTTCATGCCCTTCATTGATGGCATGCCTAAAGTTTGGAATTCCATATTACAAAGATATATTTTGCATTTCTCAGATAGTATCAGTCATTTTGGATTCCTATCAATTACCTATTTGAGCCTCTTTTTTTCCTGCATTTTTCTGCTGGCTATTTTGGTAATTCCTGAATTTTTGTATCAGGAGTTGTAAGACTAACTATTGTCAGTCCTTCCTGTCAACAGCAGGAAGACAATTTCCAGATACTAAACAAGTGAGCTACATGCCTGGCCTTTACCTATAGTGCTTTCGATGAAAATGGCATTTAAACCACGGCCATGCCTGTCAGCAGGTTCTCTCATATTTGCATCAAGTTGTTCATGTACCTGCTCTTTCCCAATAGGTTAGACAATTGGTACATTATATTTATTACGACTTATCTCACAACAGCATATTCCAGGGAGAATGAAATGTTCAGTGGAGTATTCCCTGGACATATTCTTCCTGTCACACAATAATCTAACAATGCTCATTAGCAAAGAAGAATTGCAGGTTTCTTGCAGTGGATGCTTTATCTGCCAAGAAGGTTTGCTGGTAAATAAAACCCACTGGATTTCCTCTGACTTCAGTGTACTTTGAAAGGTGTCTAGGAATAGAAGTGAACACACTTTCTAGCAGCATTTTCTGTTACAGTGGAGCCTTCTAATTGAAAAGCCTTAAAATTAAACCAGATTAATTCCCTGACAGCATATAATGATTTCTAACATTTGCATTTTGGGTTTTTTAATGTATTGTAGTACTCCTGTGCCACTGGGAATTTTTCACGTCAAGGCTACAGCTACCATAGAAAAAACAGGACTGAGAGGAACCTTCTGAGCTTTACTGGTCATTAGGCTGGCAGCCCCAAACCTCACTGCTTCAGCAACCCTTTAATTTAGATGTCCACGTGGTCATCTTACAGAGACATGTTTTTCACTTAAATAGTTTTCTTCCCTCTGCTTGGTGTGAGCAAGTCTCCATCTCAGATTCCACTTACTAAGGTCAACAGCCTCTGCTCCTCTCCTCACGTACAATAGATGCTCTGCTGCCATGATTACACTGGCTGCTTACAATCTCTCTGTCATGACTGTGCAGTGACCAGAAAGGTTTTGAAGGAGAGACCCCACAGGAATGAATATACCCTTGTGACAGAGAGTGACCTTCAGGGCACATCCCATGTGCCATTTCAGCATATAAATAAAGTGGAACTCCAGGTAAATACAGGTCAAATCCCTTTAGTGTAGAGCCCAAGCAATGCTGCTTATAGGCAAAATCTTTATAAATCTAAAGACTGTAATAAGGCACCATGTAGCTGTGATTCCATAATTCATGTGCTGAATCAGCTCATTCCTATGTGAAGAAAGGAGTTGCAGAGAACATGCTCCGTGGTGTGAATTTCATCTCACTTGTCACAGATAAAATGAAATTACCAGAAATATTTGTATGAAAAGCCTTAAGTGCAGGCTTAATCTACATCAGTGTTACAGCAAAGAACTTCTAACATATTCCTACCAGAAAAAAAAATGGTGATAGGTCTGTCTTCTGCACCATTTCTGTTTCACTAGAAGAGACAAATTACTTCAGCTTCCTTGGTTCAATGCAGCTGTGCCCGGGTTAAACTTGGAACCACATGGAGAGAAATCAATATAAGACAACTGACAACAAAAATGGCAGATGGGAAGAATTTCTCTGTGTAAACTACAGCTACGTTTTGTCATGGCCTTTGCTTGCCAAAGCTGTTCTGTGAGCAGTAAAAATGGTTGCATAAACAAATTTAAGGGATTGATGGAATTTGATTTCATGCTTTGTTCTTGCTAGCTGTCTGCTGTGTTAAGCAGAGAATCCATTTCAATACTCACTATGCAAAATTCTAGAAACAGATGTGAGTATTTACTGCTAGGGTGCTGCCTAAGGATAGCCAAATTTCTTGGCAAATTTGTGTCAGAGCCATCAGTGTCAAGAAATCACCTGCAGAATAAAATTGTTCTGCTGACCTGTGACATAATTTGATGCCTTCAATATCAGATATTGAAGCCTCTGCTCTTCCTCCAGTTCTGCTCTTTGTTAATACAGCACTGAGATGAGAATTTGCTGTTGAAAGCTGTCTCTGCTTTCTAGCAGGGAACCCATAAGATCTTTTCTGCTGCTCTATGGCTTTGGAAACACTGTAGAAATAAATTGCAGAGGGTCTGTACTTTACTATTAGCTTCACAAGCCACTGAAATGAGCCTCTCCTGCACAGAGTCAGCCTTGCATACTAAAATTGCTTAGCTTTGGGACTTCATAGGTGTTGTCTGCATTTTGGCTTCACACCAGCGAGCTAGAATCTAAGAGTGTAATCTCTCAAATCCCAAACACTTGCTTAACTTAGCATAGCAAGTTAGAGCAAGAGGCTGTATTTGGACAGCATCCCAGTGAGACACCATGGAAAGTATGGAACCAGTTAATGTCAGAAGCCTGTACCTTGATGTGAATCCTAGTGTCCTAGTGCTGCTGAAGCACACCTCATCTCCTGAAAGTTAGACTCATTAATTTGCCCAGAGACCTCTGCCAGGACCCAAGTGAGTGATCTGAATTCACTTCCACAACAACCTTATGGAAGCACACCCAGTAGCATCAGGCAAGCACCTCCAACAGCGATTGTTTGTATGGGTTTTCCTGGCACGCCAGAAAAGGTTTAGCAAGGGATGAGGTAAGAGGGCGTATGGGGAGATCTTCTCTCTACATCCTACTCAAAAGCAAAGAAAGTCCTGCCCTTTCCATCTCTTTTCTGTAAGGGATCTTCTTTCCTGTGCTTCCACAGGCTGATGATATGAGGGCTCATTTTGGTGGAAAATACAAGGTAGGGATAGTAAGACAATGTGAGAGCAGATTCTTGCAAGAGAAGAATTGAAGTGCAAATCCCATGTCTTCCTCATTTTTCCTGGAGGAATGCCCCATTCTTAGCTCTGCCAAAGAACATGGATGCCAGCAGCAGGGAAAGCTCAGCAATGCTGAAACTCTGAGATCCTCATGGAGCCTCAGGCCCCACTGTAGCATAGGAGAAGTATTTTGGGCCATTTCCCCCAGTGGGGCTGTCACTCTGTATCTGGATAGCACAAAACAGGATGTCAGTGAGGGTCTGACAGGCCGGGAGCTGTGCACGGGCAGACGGGTTCACAGGACTTCAAGCATCTGCATGATCTGCTTTAATGCAGGCCATTTTAGATTTAAATTGCACTTGAACTATCATCCTAGATTAATTCCTGCAGCATGAATTGCACTTTATAGTGCCATTGATCTCATTATTTCTTCAGTTTCATTACTTTTACTGTGAATTTTATCTGAAAAAAAAAATTGCTGTTCCCCATTTTGTGCTGTCATGGGATAAACTTACTTCCTCCAATACCTTTGCTAAACCAGTGGTGCAGATCCTCTGTTAAAAACCTGCAGCTGTTACAAGAATTTTGAACATATATCTTCAAAATCCATCTTTTGCCTCTTGATTTAATAGTCTTCTAAGCCATTACTTCAAAAAAGGATGTTGCCTATTTTTTATTTCTTGGGTTCAGTAGTTAGTGATAAATGAATCTCAAGAGAGAAAATAGCTGAAGATGATGAATAGAATAAAAATGTTCATTATTAGCTCAGGCAGAAAATGAATCCCTTTTCAGAAATTCAGGAAGTTGATAATAGTGGCTTTTTTTTTATATAGATGATTACCCTCATGACAAATCTATCACTTTGCCTTCTCTAACAAGTATGATATGTTTTGTCTTTTTTTTCCTCTTGACAAGGGAATTCATGACATAATGTCACCCTGTTGGAAAATGTGTATGTTTCTGGTAATTACTGGAAATGATGATGTTCTTAATTTCCATATTATGCAGGGTGCTTGTGATTAAAAAGTTAGACTTTGACATGCAAGAAAGTGCTGGGATAAGTCAGATAATTTCTCCTAGCTGTAGCAGATATTTCTCTGTGAGAAGACACACCACTCGTGTGGTTTTTTTAACTGTTTAACAGCAATCCCTGTACAAAGCAGAGCTGTGATCCCTCACAGATGCTGAATTTCTTTGCCATCTTCAGTGGATGTACCCCATCCCTCACATAAATTTTTACCTAATCAGGAGCTCTGGGATACTTTTTTATTATTGCTACACAAAGCAAAAAAAAAAGAAAGAACTGTCTTCTTACCCATTTCCAGGTCTATATTATTTTCAGAGACCCAGAGGTGAAACTTCACCTAAACACCTATTCCCATACATTGATGTGCCGCAGTGGGCACTCAGGCAGAGAACAAGGTGTCAAGGTGTCCTTCTTACCCAAAAAGAGACTGTAAATCAAAACAGTATCTCTGCCTTCTTAGACATACCCTGTCTTTGGACTTCATTTAGTATTTCTCTCCGTATTGCCGTGTTAAAAAGTCAAAGCCAAGGGTGACAGAACCACTCTGTCACCATGTGTACTGGTCACTCCTTGCACTTAATGAGTGAAGTCACAGCTTGTATTAAATCTTGCCCAGCCCTTTATAACTCCTCAGCCACATTTAACATGTCATATCTGGCCACCCTTAGGCGTGGTCGGCATCTTTATTCAAAAAGTGTGATGGAATGCTTACCTGAAATATTTGCCAAACTAAAAAACTGAAGCAAAGCCAAGATTTAAGGTTCCCTTGGGAAATGGAATGAGAGGCTGGGAGCAGGGGTGCTTCTGAAAACCTCTGGGAGAGAAGTATTCAGTAAAGGAGGAGGAATCAGAAGAAGGGATGTTCCTCTCACCAGTATGTCAGAGCATGGCAAGGTTTCCATTAACGGGTTACTACAACACAGCAGAGCCTGAGAGCTCACACCCTGAGAGCTTACTGAACTTAGAAAAGGGGTCTTGTTGCTGACTGCTTGTGGCAGAGAATTAATCCTTTAAGGTAGTGAGAATTTAAAGTATTGCAACACATTTCTCATTACCCAAGTAGGAGGAAAAGCCTAACTCCTGAGAAGTATTATAAATTCACAAACTAAAAATAATTAAATTAAAAATGAATCACATCGCTTTTTGTTTTCTGCCCCCTTCAATTTTGAACCTTTTTTTCCAGTTTTTTAGTCTAAAATTGCTAATCCTTAAAAAAATATATTGCCACAAAAAATACAAACTTCTGCAATGTGGTGTTCTTGGCAAATTGAAATATTTTATAAAGAGGGGATGTGTTTATTGAAAAGCTTTGCAGTTTACTCAACTCTACTGTTGAAAGTAGTCCCTTCAAATCCATGCAGAATAAAGGCCCCTTGGTAGTCTCTTGCCCTGGACTCTGGTTAAGGAGTCTGGGTCCCATGGGCTCAGAATTCAAGATGAAAACCTGTTACACAGACTAGACTGCAGTGCAGTCTGGGTTGAGCAACAGCATTGATTTTTACAGCTTGTGGCTTGGAGTCTTCTAAAATTCCCTGTCCAAAGGGAAAGGAAGAGCAAAGAAACCTCGTGTTAAGTGCCTAGATTAAATTCCAGTAAGCCCCTGTGTTATAATTGAATGATTGATAAAGGAATAGCATACTATAACATGATGTGAAAAAGATGAACACAGTTCAAAAAGATTACTATGCTAACAAAGGGCAGGTTTTGCTCTGAACTAATTATAAAATCCACCTCCTGCAAATGACTAAATAGGCTCAAGTTGCTTCTTCCTAGAATTTCTTTGCCGTTGGTTATCTTTTAGCAATAAAATTCATTATGTGCGATGTAGTAGTATAATGAAAAGCAAGAGAAGGAATTGTCATCAGTTCAAGAGGGTTTCAGCTTTTTCAGCCTTGACAGGCTTTCTGACAGTTTCATTTAGCTTTCAAACACCCAGAAATTGTATTTAGATCTTGGATGAAATGTATAAAAATTTCAAGCAGATATTTTTAGCCAGAGCACCAAAGAGGAGTGGAGCCCTGCACATACATTCTGGAGGCTGATGTGTGATGATCCCTGCCTCTGCTCCAGGGTGTATGCTGGATCACTTTGGCTTAGTGAAAAGGCTTTTTCAGGTACAACTGACATAAAAGGGGTCTTTCTAATATGATTCCTATGAAACTGCGGAGCACAAGGAGCTGTCAGGGTGGAGTTGGTGGAAACACAGGATAAGCGTGCCAGAGAAAGACGGAGACACTCCACCTAGTCCTTTGCTAGGAAGGTAGCAGGATGCTTTTGGTGCTGCATAAACAGGACAGATGTGTGGCAACTCTCTCAAAAGGTTGCTCTTTCCCCAGGGCCCTCATTTTCAAAGTCACCTTGCTTTCACACAGCATTTGTCTGATCTCACCTCTCTCATCTAGCATCAGAGGCCTTTTTGGTCCTACCAAAGGCTGCCTAAAACTTGTGCTGCCTGAAAGAAGCCCTTCTTTATCTTTCTGAAGCATCTGTTCACCATCTGATTTCAAAGCATAGCTGAAAATCCTTTTTGTTTTTTTGCTCTATTTCCCCACGCCAGTGCTTTTAAATTTCTTAATCACTTCTTTGTTGTTGTTTAATTTGTAAATTTTTAGATGTGGTCTCTTTTTTAATTTTGAAAGGAAAAATACTGCCTCAGGTACTGCCTTATGTATGACAACATATATCAGAAATTTATTGGTTAATAATACTTTAAAAAAACCCCTACACAACATTCTCATTCTGTTTAAATCAGTGTAAAAATCTGGACCTGTTTTGTTTCACCTAACAAAAAGGACAAGAAAGAAACCAGTTATTTGAGAAGATGAAATAGTTAACGCTCATGGATTTTCACACACATCAGTTGTGGTCAATTTTTTAACGTATTTTTCCCCTCATGTTTCAAGTCCCCTGTCTGACAGTGGGATGCTTGTCATGACTCTAATTCGTGGCAAACCTTCTCTAATGTGTGTGCTTTTTAGTGCATGGAAGAATAACTTCAGTTTCCCTTTTCAGTCCCTTACTTCCCCCTCCACCCCCTATCCCCCACTTTTTTCTTCATCCATATATATACCAACAATTATGAAATAAGGAGAGTTACCTCCTACCATTTAATTCAAGGTTTAAGAAAATGGGGTGCATAACCAGTTGGGTAACACTTTTCAGTTTATGTGGGTTTTTTATTCTCTCAATTTATAGACTGAAGTCAGGAAGTACCTTCCTCTTGACATCAGCCACAATCCAAGGCTCTTAGAGAAGAAGGAGGAAGGGCAACAAAGCTGGTGAAGGGGCTGGAGCTCAAATCTTATGAGGAGCAGCTGACGGAGCTGAGGATGTTTAGCCTGGAGAAAAGGAGGCTCGGGGTGACCTTATCACTCTCTACAACCACCTGAAAGGAGGCTGTAGCCAGGTGGGGGTTGGTCTCTTCTCACAGGTAACAAGTGACAGGATGAGAGGAAATGGCCTCAAGTTGCATGAGGGGAGGTTTAGGTCAGATGTTAAGAAAAGAGTGTTCATGGAAAGGGTTGTAAAGCATTGGAACAGACTGCGCAGGGAAGTGGTTGAGTCACCATCCCTGGAAGTGTTCAAAGAGCATGGGAATATTGCGCTTAAGGACATGGTTTAATGATGGACATGGCGATGGTGCTAAGTTGGACTCAATGATCATAAAAGTCTTTCCATCCTTAAAGATTGTACAATTCTAGGACTCTTGAGAACGTTTTCTTTCCCTTCCTTGTCTCCCCACCTCTTCCCTCTTGAAATCATTGGTCTAGACAGTCTCATCTCAGCCAAACACAGCTTTGAAATTGCATGCATACATACAGATCTTTTAAAATTCCTTTTTCAAGTAAAAGGATTGGAAAATTCACAGTCAATGTGGCTGTCAAAAGCTTTAAGAAAGAGATTCCCAAATACACCATGCTGAGCTTATGTCAGAGGCTGCTTCCCCCTGAGCACCTTCTGAGCTGCATTACCTGAGTCTGCTTTCACCAGTGCAGCTTTGCTAAACAGTTTGCCATGGGGTTGGCCTGCAAGTAGCATCACTAAGTATGTTTGAAATCTGAAACTTAGACAAGACAAACTATGTTTTAACCAGAAAACTGAAAGTTGCATCTTACTTCTCCTTAAATAATATTTTTGAACCAAATATTTTTCTTCTCTTACTAAGTATTTGAGCATAAAATCTCCTTTTAAAAACTGGCAATAATTATGAAAATAGCATTTAGGTTTTCATAGTTCTCCAAAATGTTTGAACTATGTAAAATTCACCCTCCAAGAACAAGACATACAGATGATGTGAGTCTAGAAGTAAAAGTAATTGAAGTTGTAAAGGTATGAAGATCAAGAAGCCCCGCTAGAGGTATTCATGCAATGTGATAGTTGCTATTCTTCCCTCTGTAATAGATGCCTGTGGCTGAATACATGGGTTTGGATATATCCGCTCAGTTACTGTACTCATCCTACAGAATCCAACAATCCTGAGAACTCAATTTAAAGGTTTGGAAAAAATCTGTGAATGTTGAGTTACATCTGTAGTAAATAAGAATTCTGCATCTATCATCAGTGCAATAGTTTAGAGAGAAAGAAATCTCATCTAAAAGCAGGTACAACAAGTATGATTTGCCTGAGTTTCTCCTTTGAACTTAGAGAAAAATGTTCTCCACCTAGGTGAGCAAGAGCCAGCTGCCTTCTTGCTTATACACATGCATGTCTGGTCCTGTAGAGTGGGCAGAAACTGAGATGATGCACTGAGCAAGTGTAATTTAAATAATAGGTTTAATTGCACTCCTTGAACTGGAGTGTCAAGTTTGTGACAAACGTGTAGTAATTTCCACTGCACCTTATAGAGTCAGCAAATGTTGATCAACAGGTACTGCTTATTTTGTCCTTTTGAAGTTTTGATGTAAAATAACTGAGATCAAACCAGTTCTAAGAACAAGATATGCCTGCATTGGATTCTAAAAGTTTATTTGTTTTACCAATTCATTGTTTTTCATGGTACATATTCTTAGGAGCAACAGACATTACAAAGCAACTGCTGTGAAAAGATAATACGGTTTAAAAGGCAATACTGTTGAGTGCTGGAAAAAAAATCAGAGAAGTTAGTAGCTTTTGTACAGGCATAAAATTTGTGTGTGGTGACAGTTGTTTCCTGTTTTGGTGGCTGTCAATAATTGCGTCCTATTAGGGAATATGTCATCAGACCATTCTAAAGGCTAAAAGCTATACATTTTCATTAATCAGTCAGAGCTGTATTCCCATAGCATTTGGAAAATCTGCCCTTAAATCTTCCTTTTCGTTTAGAGTATGAAGGAAGCCTCTTATATTAAAATTATTTTGCCTCTGGTTAACAGAGAATAATGTTTTTAATGAAAAAAAAAAAGAAAAAGAAAAAAAATGGTGCACAAGCATTTTATTTTTAGAAGCCATTTCTAAACAATTTCATTTGGTTTATGTCCATTACCTATACTAAAAATGAATGGCAAAGTGGGAATCATATTTTAGAAATAAACCTTTTTTTCCTCATTAAAATATACCTTATGCATTTTTATGAGGCTCTTTGGAGAATTAAAGCAAATAGTTGATTCTCAGGAGGACTTCCATTTGCTTAAAATTGAGGATTTTTCTTTTTTATAGAATATGGTAGTTAAAAAGAAGTTATTCAAGCAGAATGGGTTGTTGAATTCCTGTTCCTTTGTTTTTCCCAGTATCTTTTACTTTTCCAGAAGACTCTCAAAAAAACACCTCCATGTATTTGAATGTTTATTTGGTACTGTTATATCAGTGTTATAAATAAATTACTTCAGAAGACAGTTTGAAATTCAAAATCTGTCAATTTTGTTTTGTTCCTTCTAATTCAGGCACACTTTTTCTGTTCCCGCCATTTTTCTTCCCTCTTCCCTTCCCTTAAAACTCTGCAGCATTCCAGAGAAATATATTGATGACTGCAGGATTTTTGCCTTGTTTCTGTACTCCAATATTTGAAATCAAGAAATAGATCGTATTTAATCTGTTCAATATTGATGCCTCTGATGTCAAAACCCAAGGGAGATAACACTGAATACCACCTTGGCCTCTTCAAGATGAGAAGCCAGTTTTGTGTTGTTTTATATCTCCCCCTATGTTTTCCGTAATGCTCAATTAGGAAAAAAAGGGGCTTGTCCCTCGTACTTTTAAATTAATCAGTTCTGTTTTCAAAAAAGAACATTCACTGGACAAAAAATTTTACTTTTTGTTAATTCTCTGCTCCTTTTCTTTGGCAAATTTTATACAACCTTGTCAATTTCAATCAGACTTGAAAAATAATATTTTATTTCTCCAACCATGTTTGTCAAGATCCATGAAATAACTAAATAGAAAACACATATTCCATTTACACATGAGCAGATTTTTGCTTTTCTATTTGCAACATTAGGATAAGCAATTCCATTAATCAGTTATTGAATGCAGGACCTGATAGCAAGACAGACAGTGAGAGCTTCATGATCCCTACTGATTATGAGCCATTGCAGTTAATCATGGTGAAAGGGCTGTGGCTCTGCTCATTCTGCAATTCCCCAGCCTGGTTCCCTCATTTTTATACCTTTCTATCTGAAAATTCTCATCCTCAGAAAGTGTCTTAGCATCCATAACGGTCAAAATGGGGCACTACCAGTGCATTGCTTCCAACCATCCCCTACTCCACCCCCCAGGAAGGGACCTCCCTAAAAAGATTTATGTCAGTTCTGCCCCAGAGTATCCTGTTTGAAAGTGAGGCTTGAGCTTTTCCCTACACATAAAATATTGTGAATTTGTCCCAAGACTGGACTTGACAACTGATGCTCCTTAGTGGGATATGATATCTTGACTCCATGCTCCTCTCAGGATGACTTCAGAAAGAGAAGTGGCACTCCACCACAGGGAGAGTGGAATTATGTATTTTCCCTCCAGGCTTTCTTCTTCTCTTAAAGGCATTAATCAAAAAGCAGCCTTGGAACCGAAAGGCTTAGGGGATGATGGTGTGGAGGTGTTCATGACTTTCTGTTGCAAAGTGGAGGAAAGATCTTCAAGAAAGAGTCACAGCAGGACTATCTGTGCTGGTTTTGCACTCTGATAAAATTTTCTCCTAAAGGGATGATGACAGCAATAACTCCATTAGATACCAGTGGTCTTTTTCTTTCACTTATATAAATCTTTTACTTGCTGTTGTTCATTCAGAAGCAACCCAAAGAAAGGCTGGCTCATTAAGAAAGACCAAGTTGTCTGGTGTTATAAATATTGGCCTATGATTTTGCCCTTAGTGACCCAAGAGGTACCATATGTTGAATTTTTATTATCAGTACTTCCCCAATAAAGCTATTTTTCCCCCCAAACTTCACATATTAAATTGATTATGAACCATGTCATTTTAAAAGTATGCAGTTGTTGTTGACTTATACGGTCAGACTCTCTGCCAACTCAGCAATTTCCATCCTAAAATAACAGATCCAAAAAAATCCCAAGTCCCACAGTCGGCTGCTTTATGTTATAATGAGTCAGCTGCAGATCTGTGCAACCACTAATTTCAGCCCATTTGTCCAAAGGGACAAGCAAAAACATGCAATTTTCTAGCAATTATAATCAGTGAAGAACTCTACATGAAAATGGTCAGCAGAAATATCAAGTAAAGAATTTAGACCAGGAAATATTTTCTGCTGTTTTCTACGTGTGCTCTCTCTTTATACATATATAGGTTTCTAGTAAACAATTAAATGACAATCACGGACCTTGTTGGCCAGTTCTAGGCAAAGAAAAAGATAAAAATCTGAACCAAAACAAAACATAAAACAAAAATCCAAACCTGGTGAAGTCAATGAAGTTGCTGGAAGTTTGCAACTAAGTGTGTAGTTAAGTGAATGAATGCTGGCAAGGCAGTGCAAGTTTTAGTAGCGTCTCTTAACACTGTAACAAAATGAATGAAAGATTTTCTACACATGGTTATTTGAGATGAAAACCGGAGAGGCCTTTGTGTGTCATGTATGATTCTCTGCCTTTGAACAGCATGCAGACTGACAGAGAGCAGTACTAAGTATGGCAAATGTATGCATCTTGGTATTAATTAGGAAGAAGTAGGAAAAGAAATTAGTCTACACTTACTTCTAGTAGCTTAATATATAGAGCTTGCTGATCTCTTAGGGATATGTTTTTAGAGTTACCTTGTGTTGACCGTTAAAACCCACTCCACAATAGCACTACAGTCCTTTCTTTGAGCCTGAAACATGAAAAACTGTAAAGTCAGAGAAAGAAATGGCATCCTCAGAGTCTTCTAGTGGTAGGAGGAAACAAAAAAAAATCCAACCTATGTAGTATAGCATCTATACTAATGGGATAAGGGAACCCATCTCCATTTTCTTCCCCCTGGCACTATGAAGGGCACCAGGTACTGAGGTATCCTTTTTTGTTGTGAAAAAGCCAGCAACCATCTGACAATCACTGCAGATGCTGGCTTTTATCATTCCAATTACTTATGACCATAATCATGTGTGACTGTGTCATTTTAAGGTGATCTGTAGAGCCTTATACTTAACTTGTGTATTGTTTCTGTTAATAGTACATGGTTAAGCCTAGAGCGATAACGTAATGAGATGAATCAAATAGAGTTCATTTGTAGGGCCTGTGAAAAAAATATCTTTAACAGACCTTGCATTTAATGAGAATATGGTATTGATTAAATTAGATCCACAATGGCATAAACAATAACACCAAGTTTCCAAAGTGTGCTGATTGAGCTATTACTTCAGATTTAGGCTTTAGGGTTAAAATGAGGTGAATGCATATCCATAAATAGTCTTTGCTTGGCATCAGTACTAATTAGTGTAATTATATGCCAATGTCATTTGCTTAATTTATGACTTGGCAGCATGGCTGAAAGTAGGGGTTTTTTCTTGCCTTTTCTGTTTAGAATTTGGTTATTAGGATGAGGTCGTTAGTTTACAATTAAGTCACTTTTTATCCTCTAGCTCTAATATTAATGGAACACTTCATCACTAGAGCCCATATCTTGCCTTTCTGGTAAACAGAGGGAGGAACTCCTATGGGGTTTAGCTTCCCACTCCATCATTAAAGCTGCAGGAGGAATTTCTTTATGTGTTATATGAGACAATGAGGCAATTTCTTATTAAGTCATTTTTGTACACACATTCCCATCTTCATGCCTCCAGTGGGCTCTTTGGATCTTCCCCCCAACCCTCTGCCAGTACAATCCATTAGTTCAGATGTGGAAGAAAGTTTTGCTTTGCAGGAGAAAAAAGTGAAAATGGCTATAATGACAGAGTTTTACAAACCCAAATCAGCCCTAAACATTCAGTTCTAGAATATGTGTCTGGCAGCAGTTGACATGAGGTCCCTCTGATTTTTCTCCTTCATGTAGAAAGGGGATAAGACAGGAGATCTGTTCTTTGGATCACCTTAGACTATGAGTGTGCCACATAAATAACCCCCTATTGTTATCACCATGTGATGCTTAAAAACAAACAAGGAAAAAGAGATCATAAAAAGCTAGGAGAGATTTCTCTTTTTTTCCCCCTCACCTGTATTTTAAAAAAAAAAAAAAAGTGAAAGTTTGCCTCAGGGTTTTTTATTATTGGTACAGCACCATGATGTGTTTGAACAACCCACTTCTCCCTCCATGCTGTTCCCTCTAGCGGTGGATCAGAGGAGGAGCTGCTGCCTTCCCACAGCAGCTGCTGCAGAACACAGCCAGCTCCTTGCTGTGGCACTGGGCAGCAAATGTTTGAGTCGCCTTTTAGGACGCAAGTTCATAAGCAATTGTTCCTGTCGTTTTAAGTACTGTGTTTTCCAGACAAGCAGACATATCTTTTAATAGGTTTTCTTTTTTCCCACCTGAAATTAAATAACCTGCAGGCACATACCACTGTTGTGAAGCACATAGTTCCCTTTTACAGTTCTCTTTGCCAGCAGTATCCACACAGAGCATGAGGCATGCTCCTATAATAGAACACTGTATCTTAATCCCAATTCACTAGTTGTATCTTTTCTTTTTCTAAGTCATTTTGTATATGTTTGAGAAGAGTCACAAATCTAATGCACCCAAGAGCATGTGCTAGGCTTTTTACCAGCATAGCTGTGTTTCATGTACAGTTTTTATGTCCCTGCATGTACACTCTCTGCCTGAACCTTCTGAACTGGATATCTTGAGTTCATTGAAAAGACCCCTCTGTGTAGCTCCTAATAGAAACCCTGGGTAGCTGCAGTGGTGACCGTGTGAGGATGTGTCAGAGCGGGACTCTTTCCAAGGCTGGCCTCCTTCCACCCTTTCTGTTTGCCCCTCAACCTCCGGAGATCTCTGCCCCTTGACAGCAGGATTAGCTGTTTTTGCAATTTGCTGTGGTGGGTGGGACTGCAGAAAGGCTGAAGCTGAGCAGCTGGCAGGGTTCTGAAAGCAGTTAAATGGAGAGCTGGGGATTTCGCCTGAGAGTGGAAGTCCTGTCCTGGCATTCTTTTGTCCATCCTACATTCCAGCCTCCTGCATTCATCTCAGATGTCTTCCAAAAACCTTCCCAGGAGAAACAGCTGCCTCATGCTTAAAAGAGGAAATATTCAAAAGCTCCCAAGGTATTAAATCTTGGAGGATTGATGCAATTCTCCCCTTTGACAACACAAACAGTATTTAACTAATTTCTTGCCACAGTCAGGGGCTGAAGGACTACCACAAAATTTTGTTTGTTTGAATAAAGGATGGTACCTTCTGCAGGTTCTCAGTGGTCTTAAAAGTGAACAGCTCTTTGATATGAAATCATATAGCTTAACAGAATTTGAAAGACCACATTGAGGAAAGGATGGCAGTGATGTGATATTGGCATGTGTGTTCAGATTTTCAAAGTCTCTAAGGTACTTTAAGCTTGTTCAAAGGTGGCACTTCAGTGGGTTTTTTGAAGTATCCACTAATAGGATATTGATAGATCATGTAGCAAATATCCATTTTTGACCCTTTGAGACCCTAGATAGCTTAAAAATAAGAAATACGCAAAAAAAAAAAAAAGTGTCATTCTGTCTACAATGGCTGAAGTCCTTACTCTAATGCCTTTGGAAGGTAGAGACAAATATGGGTCTGGTATAGCACTGACTCCTAGTGATTACTCACAGGCAGAAGTAACAGCCTGACAAGAGTCTGGCAGAGAGGCTGAAGCCTGAACATCCACATGCGTGGAAATGTTCATGCTTGTATTGATGTAAACAGGCAACTGCAGGGTTAATGTTAATTTTTTAATAAGGTGTTGGGTAGATACTTTGAGTCCCATTCTCATAAGCGTGTGGGTCAGCTTGTGTTAACACTTGTGGTGCTGTAAAAGAGTAGCTTCCTAGAGTCAGTGGCTTTAGCATAGATCTTGCTGGGGTGTAGGGAACAGGTACCTGAAGAAGGGTGGTTAAGATATGGAAGGGAAATTAATTGCTGTGGTATACTCCATAATTTTGCTAGAGGTAAGTAGGATGCAGTGGAGGTAGAGGTGAGTTGACACTCTTTAGAAAAATAAAGAGCAATTGCTCTTAAAAATAGAAGCCAAACTTCTGTAACTAAATGCATATGAAGTACATTTCCTTCTATAAATTTCTTCCAACTTGCTTCACACATTCGACAGCATTTTGAGGATAGCTGTGTTTGCTGCAGCCCCTAGCATATTATTTAATGTTTTCAGTGTTGTGCCCCAGTCACTGCTGTTAAGTGTTTGCACGAGTACCAGCTGTATGCCTGGCATTGTCTGAGAACATGAGGATGACAGCTTGAAAAACTGCTAAGACAGCTTAGAAATCAAGGTGTTTTCAAAGCAGCATGTCGGAAATAGATCTGCTGTGTTCAGGTAAAGCAGAGTTTTTGGGGAAATTTGGACAGAAGAGGTGATACAGAGAAAAAGGGAAGGAAACTTCAAAAACCTGGCGGACAGGAGGGGTGGGAGGAAAGGGAACAGTGTGAGGGAAGCAAGAAATTAAGATAAAGCTTAACAAGGGAAAGATAAATTAAAAGGATCCAGAATTACATTGAGCTTGAAAATGCTGACGCGTTTTAATTCTGAAGGAAATCTAATGGTGAAGCAAAAAAACGATGGGGAGAAGTGAGGGCGGGAAGGAAGGAAAAGAGGTGATCAAATTTTCAGGCAAGAAACAGGCATAGTTGTCAGTACTTGATTTGTATGTTATTGTGCACACAGAAAGTTAGAAAGGAAAAATGGAGGCTGCAGTAATGAAAATGGGAATATGTGTTAGAGATGAAGGAAAGGATTACACTCTAAGGATGGAGATGAAAGGGTGAATTTTGAAGACGCTGAAGAGATTTTTGTCAAGACTTGGAGATGGTTTGAATGTGGCTAAGGGGGAAGAAATCAAATACAACACCCACATGTGAGCTGTAGTAATAGAAAGAGGGGTGTTATTGTCAACAGAACTAGGAAAGTTTTGTGAGGAAAAGTAAATTTGTTTTAGCCACAACCCATCAAAAATGGCAGAGAATAACAGACTTTCTTGGATAGCTTATTCATTCTTAAACAATGATTTTTTTCATGGAATTAACAGTCTTAGCTCCCAGCAACTGAAACAGTTGCCAGCTAATTTAAACCGCTCTTTCTTAGGTTTGTAAAAGGCCTCACATTGCACAGCTCTGTTGAAACTGGTTGGTAGTTCCTGGATTATATAGGTTTTTCAGATACCAGTGGGGTAAGAGAAAAGGGAACGTGTAATTGTAAGATCTTGGAAGTTGGTAAGAAAATGTAAGACAAAATGTTAGTACCTTAACTAGGTAGTCTGTATGTGCAAAGTGCTTCAGGATGACCCTGCTTGAGCAGGGAGGTTGGACCAGATGGCCCCACTATTGCCTCTTTCAACCTTACCTATTCTGTGATTCCATGATTAGTTACAAGTTGGTACTGTATTTGTTTGTGCATTCCAGATGGGCAGTGGCCTTCCTTGTCTCATTTCCAGTTACAATGACAACCTCTCTAAATTCAGTCCAAGTGGCCTGACCCTGCTTCCATCTCCTGTGTATTTCCTGCTTATGCTAAAGTAATAACCGGAGTTCTTTACTCATCCAAATGTGATGGCTAGTATTACTCCTGATGCCTTCCTGGACCACAGTTCAGGAAAGAGCCATTTCTCGGCCACTATTGATACAACTACATAGAACTGTTTATTCCAAGAATATTTACAGTAACATGAAAGTTACTAGCTTTAGTCCACACAGCTGAAAGTCAGGGCTCTTTCTTTCAGGATTGGCAGCAAAGTTTGTTTTCTGCCAGCTGGCAAGTCCAGGGCATCCATGAGAAATCATCTCCTAATGAACCATTATGGACTACCCAAGTGGAAGAGCTTGACACTGTTTGACAGACATGCATCAATAAAGTGGCAGCATCCTGACTCAACTGATAGACAGCATTGAAACTGTGGGTTGCCAATATTATCGTGGCATTCACAAAACTCAGAAAATACTGAATTATGCATTTCTTCGCATCTCTGAGCCTCTATTGCTATCCTCTGCTCCCAAAGAGGGATGGCACTGCTGATGCCAACCTGGGTATTCCTTCTGGGGAGGTGAGAGCAGTCCCCACTGCTGAGGAAGGCAGCCACACTTTCCTTCCCTTCCTTCTGTCAGGCCCCACAGCAAAAGCACATAGTTTTAGAAGCAGGGTTAGTATGGCAGAGAGATTCCTGTTCCAGGGGGATACTCATGGTAACTAATCTACTGTGGGACAGTACAGATGAACATTTTTGAGGAATGTTGTCCCTTTTAACAACATACAGATGAATGTACATCTTTTCAATACCTTGGTGCAAAAGAGAGACTGTAGTGTGGTTGAATTTAAAATATTAAAATGCACTTATAAGCCTAATGCTTCCTCCAGCTGGGAGCTGGAGCAATTTCTGTAGTTTGTTAGCTACTCAAGGACAGTAGTGTCCGGTCTGTGATAAGAGAAAATTATTCATGTGAAATGTCTGGAATACAGATTGCATCCTCCTTTATTTTTAAACTATGGGAGGAAGGACATGCATATGAGAGGTGGAAGGAAATAAAAAAAGTAAAAGTTTTAGGAAAGTCAGTACACCTCCTGCCCCTCCTCTAAGAAAATATTTCCTTGTACAACATCAAGGCCACTTCAGTCATTTATCAGCAGTCCTGGCTATTCGGGGAGGTCCTGGTCAACTGGAGGTCAGCAAATGTGATACTTGTCTACAAGAAAGGTCGGAAGAAGAATCTGAGGAACTATACGCCTGTCAGTCTGACCTGGGTGCCAAGGAAGGTCATGGACCAGATCATCCTGAGTGCCATCATGTGGCACATGCAAGACAACTAGGGAGCCAGGCCCAGCCTGCTTGGGTTTGTGAAAGGCAGGTCCTTGGCCAACTCCATCTCCTTTTATGACAAGGTGACTTGCTTCATGGATGAGGGAAAAGCTGTGACCCTTGTCTACCTGGACTTTAGTAAAGCCTGTGACAGTTTCCCACAGCATTCTCCTGGAGAAACTGGCTGCTCATGACTTGGATGGGTGCACTCTTTGCTGGGTTAAAAACTGGCTGGATGGCTCAGTCCAGGTGTGGTGGTGAATGGAGTCACCCCAAGCTGGCGGCTGGTCACAACTGGTGTTCCCCAGGGATCAGTGTTGGGGCTGGTTCTGTTTAATATCTTTATTTATGATCTGTACAAGGGAATCAAGTGTACCTTCAGTAAGTCCACAGATGACACTAAGCTGAGCGAGAGTGTCGATCTGCTGGAGAGTGGGAAAGCTCTGCAGAGGGATCTGGATAGGCTGGATCAATGGGCCAAGGCCAATTGCATGAGGTTCAAAATGGTGAAGTGCTGGGTCCTGCACTTCAATCACAACAGACCCAGGCAGTGCTACAGGCTTGGGGCAGAGTGCCTGGAAACCTGCCCAGTGGAAAAGGACCTGAGGGTGCTTTTTGGCAGCTGACAGAACATGAGCCAGCGTGTGCTGATGTGGCCAAGAAGGCCAATGACATCCTGGCCTGTATCAGCAGTGGTATGGCCAGCAGGACCAGGGCAGTGATTGTCTCCCTGTACTCAGCACTGGTAAGGCCATACCTCGAGTTCTCTGTCCTCTTTTGGGCCCCTCGCTACAAGACAGACACTGAGGTGCAGGAGTGCATCCAGAGAAGGGCAGTGGAGCTGGTGAAGGGTCTGGAGCACAAGTCTTGTGAGGAGCGGCTGAGAAACCTGGGCTTGTTTAGCCTGGAGGAAAGGCGGCTCAGGGAAGACCTTATCGCCCTCTACCTGAAAGGAGGTTATAGCCAGGTGGGGCTTGGTCTCTTCTCCTGAGTAACATGCTATGGGGCAAGAGAAAATGGCCTCAAGTTCCATTAGGGGAGGTTTAGATTGGATATAAAGTTTCTTCAGGGAAAGGATTGTCAGGCATTGGAGCAGGGAAGTAAATGAGAAACCATTTTCTCAAGGTGTTTAAAAGATGTGTAAATGTGACATTTGAGGAGATGGTTTAAGGGTGGCTTTGGCAGCGTTAGGTTAGCAGTTGGACTCAATGATCTTAAAGGTCTTCTCCAGCCTTAACAAATTAATGATTTTACCATTAGGAGTTTGCTTTCCTTGACATTACTATATGCTATCATCAACTTACATTATTCATTATTATTATTTTTGAAGAAAACTGAGCTGGAAACTCCCCATTTTTAAACAAAGCATTGTTTGCTAATCAGGGTATTATATTTCATTTAAGGAAATTGCAGTCTAATTTCCTGCTAAGCAATCTATTACATTGGGGTGGGGAGGAAGCTTTAACTGCTGCTGCTACTGTTGTTTAAAAGTGCTTGTCTGCATTTTCTATAGGTAAAGTTTGGGAGTGTCTGTTTCATATGTATGGAATGATTAAGGAGAAGGTACTTTAGAATGTTCTGATGTCTTTCGTCATTAACAAGACTGTGCTGTTTCACCCCTTCTGGGACACTGCAGGATTTGTGGCAGTCAAAACAGCAGAGACCAAATAAAAGTGGCAGCTGTGGAGAAATGCCCGCAACAAAGGTCTGCCCTTACCCCTTCAGCTCCAGGTTGAAAGTTATTCAGACGATGATAGCTGAACATTTCTTTCCTTTGTAGCAATTACTCTCAACATAAGTTTCCTCTAGGACTTAATTGGGTCACTTGATGTGGGTTTTGCTATCTGTCTGCTATGAAGTCTTGCATGTAATGTATAAATGGGTCAAGAATATTAAAATCCTGTGGGAAACCACTTTCAGGCTTAGATCAGGGTTTGTGTGTGCATGCTCATAGAGACCGGGTGTGAGGCATGTAGTCCTGCGTATACAGACTGCCTGCTGGCAGATGGGAGGTCTGTGCATGCTAAGGCAGATTGACTTCTTTCCACTTGGACAGTAACAAGGATATGGGAACATGCTAAGGGAGACAGAAAAAATTGAAACTAGATTACTCTATGCTTGCTGCTGAGAAATGCAGAAAAAGAGCATCTCCATTCATATAACATTTTTCCACTCAGGCATTCAGCTAAGGAGGCATGAGGGAGTGCAGCTTGACTCTTGTTAAAAATAAAACAGCCCTCATCTCCTGACTTTAAAACAGTGCTCTGTGGCTTCTGCTTGGCTGAAGTAGTAGCTCCTGTCTTGTATCCTTCCAATTTTAGTATTGCTCACCTAAATATAGCTTTATTTATCGCAGTCATCCAATCCTTTACAAGAAAAAGGCTGATATGTTTTAAGGAAAATAATCAGCTGAAGATATTTTATTTCAAAGCTCAAACCATCAAACTCATTGATCTCGTCTTGCTGCATCTTCAGGTTGACTTATCCAATCACTTCCAAACATTTTTGGTGGAATATTTGGGAGCCAGAGCTTAATTTTGTACTTGCGGTGTCCAGGACCAGAGCTGAATGATCCAGTCATGTCAACCACTACCTCTACCTCTTCCTCTAGGGTACCTGTCTCTACCTTTCACTGTCACACTGCAGCCTGTGCTCTGCTCTGTTTGCCTCCACTATTCACGCTTCGTGTTCTGTCATTGTAGTGACTCAGCTTCCAGCATGGTTCTAGTGCAGAGATGTTAATGCCAGAGAATCACTGGTATCACCCACACAATACAGTGCCAGGGATTTTGGCATGGAGCCCATACAGTCTAGGATTTCTATTGGATCAGTGCTAGGGGTCCCACATGCAGTCTGGTGGAGAGGGTTCGTCTTTGTCTGTCCTTGAGTTAAAGAGGGACAATTGTGAAATCACAAATAGTTCAACTTCAGCATTTGATTGCATTTGTTGAAGACTGAAGTGGACAAAAATGAAGAGGAAAGCCATGCGGAAGGCAGCACATTCATCATTCTCCAGGCACAATTCATCAGGAATTACATTTAGGATGGCTGAGCAATAGTGGCTGCTTTGGCCAGCTCTGTGTCTCTCCCGTGTGCATGTACCTATATGTACATGTACAGATATACACAATCCCATACACACCCTCAGTCTTTGATATAAATAGAATTTGGGAGGCCTGCTTGGCTCCCTTACCTACGTATAAGTGCTGCTAGGTATAATACATGGTTCTGGGGAGCACAGAAACATCACTGTGCCAGCTGAGATCTGTAGCAGTCATCGTCCTCTGCTAAAGCAGACGTGCTCCATGTCCTGATGAGATGCCATTTCTCATTTACATCAGTCCTCTTGCAGTACTGCATCCTTCAGGCTGGGATCCTTAGGAGGGCAGAGAAAGAAGGATGGTTTCAGCAGAGGGTTTGGCTCATCTCAAGTTGGCTTCTGAATGTCCAGGTGTTATCTCAGTAGAAATGTAACCCATCCTAGTATCCACATCTGCCACTATAGATCCCATTGCTCAGAAAATGGCTGGAAATTTTGTGTATATTTACTATAAAAACAAGGGTTGCTTTAAAAAAATAGAAACATGACTTGCTTGAGTGATCTGTATAGTGAAGTAAGTGAACATGAGCACTAATTAGCAAAGTGGTTGAAAGCATGCAAATCCAATGAATTGTATGTCAGATTTCAGATGAGACAAAGAAGAGGGAACAAAGATGTGAGAGTTCTCCCTGAAACCGATATTGTTACTGTGCTTGGTGAAAAGGAGGAACTGTTCTGAAATGGTGAAGCAGTCCAGACCCAAATGCATTAATTCCATGTTCAAAGACTATATTATTATTTGGTTTTATTTTTTGTGACCCACCTGCACGTCAGGGGTAAATCCTTCCTGAAATCCTAAAAGTTGCTTTTTCTCTCCCTAGCTGTGCCACAGAGAAGCAGAAGGCTGTGCTTGGGTTCACTGAGCTGGAACAGCATATTGATATAAACAGACCTGGGACCTGCTGAAAGAGGTGCCTGCTTGGCAGTAACCCCACCTTGAGTTCAGACAGGATGTACATCTGTGCCTCATTGATAATGTAATAACCTTCATTACATTTTTGGCTGAGAGCACCTGTGCACAGCCCGAGATGTCAGCCCAGGGCAACCATTTTGATCGAGGTGATATTAACAGCTCTCATTAAAACTGATGACTATAGCGCTGCCCAATAGCACTGCTGTACTAAAGCGTCTGTCAGCATTTTATTACAGAGCTCTATTTTCAGGAGTTAAAAACTCAGCCATAAAAGTTTGCCTACCCCTGAGCTGAAACTTGAATACAAAATATCAGACTAGGGTTTCTTCAAAGAAACATAACTATTACCAGTCTGACTTTCACTTTTTTTTCCTGAGTGTGCTTGTGTTTTTTTTATAGTGCAATTGCATTTATCTGGCAATGGTAAGATGCCAAAAACAGTCGTCTGTCTTCCTGAGCTGAAATGGGAGAGCTGGAAATGCCTGAAAAGTCTTGGAAGTCCATAGGAAGAGGCATCCTCCATCTGTCCTGAGAGGAACTGAGGCAATCTCTTACCTAACCTTTAACATTAGACGTTGAGCTCAAGTATGGCAATATAATTATCTTATTTGTATTTGAACTTTGACTTTTTTTTTTTTTTGCTTGAATTGAATGTATAGGCTCTATAGTAGTATTTTCTGTCTGGATAATAATTGTCTCAGTAATAATGAAGGAATAATTATTCCAGATAAATATTCCTGGTTAAATTTAAATTTCTGCAGGTAGACATGCTTATTCAAAACAGGAATATCATCTTAATACCAAATTTTCATTCTTTGGAGAGTGCATTTAAGTAATTTTCAAAACTTAGGCATTCTGATTTTGGAATATAAATTTTTCTACTGAGTTATTCCTGAATGATGTTCAGTTCAAATATACTTGCCAGTGGGGACAGGCCCTAAAAGACACTTAGATTCATTTAAACATGTAAAGCCAATGCATATATACAGACCCTGAAAATATCATATTTCCCATGCTCAACTTTACTGGCAAATAACATGAATGTGTTTCAAGGGATTAAATCACAATATTTAATTATACGGTTCCTTACAGACACAAAATGACCCACTAAATCAGTGGGGACCGCAAGACAGCAAATACATGTCAGCAAAAAAGAATGTGGATAAACAGCAATTATGAAACAGATTTGACAAGTCAAAAATCCAGCTGAGCTCTAGAAGTTTATGTTTTGGCATCTGGCTCTTTGCCAAGACCAGTGTTTCATACTTGACACCTTACATGGACAGTGTGTACTTTTGAGAATATTCTTACACAATTATGTGCATCTTGGCTAGCCAGTGTCCCCCTAGGGAAAGGAGGGGGTGGGAGAGAGAGAGAGGAGAGAACAAATAATGGGAACATTAATTATACCTCTTATTAGTCATATATTATATAATCACATAATAATTTGAAAGGAGCTTATGGTAATCATTTAGTCCCAACTGCATACTTGAAGCAGGGCTAATTTCAAAGATGGATCAGGTCCTGTCCACTTTTGACTACCTTCAGGGTTGCTGGTTCTGCTGATTCCCTGGGCACCCCGATCAGTACTGAGCCAGTCTCACTGTGAAGAATTTTGTCTTTTTGTCTAATCAGAGTTTCTCTTGTTGGCATTTGTGACTGCTGGCACTTGTCCTGTTGTCATTCATCTCTGAGTAAAGTTTGGCTCTGTCTTCTCTATGCTTTAGGTAGGTGAGACTGGTTAGATTGCCTTCTGCCTTTCTTTGTCCGGGGTAAGCAGACATGGCAACGTTTGGCTTGGGACCAGCCTCTGGTGCATTTCTCACTCCTTTATGAGTATTTCTCTTGTGATGAGTGGCCAAACTGGCCACAGTGGTTTGGATGTGATTTCAGATTCTAGAGAAAAGGGAAAAAACTTCTCCCTAGACCTGCTGGTTATTACCTTGCTCATGCAAGCTGGTATAAAGCTAGAATCCATCACTGCAAGGGTGCACTGCTGGCCCAGATTCCACTTGTTGTTCAACAGAAGCCCACAGTGCTTTTCTGCAAGGCTGGTCAGGCTGGGCTGGTCAGGCTGTATCAGTTCTGTCTTTGGTCTCTCAGTATATTGGTGGGTGATACTTTAGGAGGTTTTGTTTTTGTTTTGTCTGTTTATTTTTTTTTAAAAACAACAAAAACATTCTGAGATTTTGATGTACTTTTCTTTAAAAAATAATGGAGATGTGAGGACAGATGTGAGGACTCTGTTAGTCTATGGAATTAAGGGGATCAATGAAAGAACATCGCTTCACCTGTAAGTCACTCTATAACTGCTTAACACATGTGTACAAAGTTTCATCATCCAGAAAATTTGGTTTGTATACAGACAGGTAAAACCTCCTTTCCTACAGATGGCTAGCATCCTTTCCATGTATGTTACCTAAAGCACAGCACAAGGGTGTGCTAATTAAGCATTCCTCCAAATGCTTCAGCAAGGTATGAACATTATGACCACTGTAGAGGAGACAGGAAAACAGAGACACAATGTTTCAACTTTTTCCAGAAGACCCTGCAGTAAGTCTTTAAGGAAAACAATCTTCCTTAGCGATGTAGCAGTCTGTCACCTAAGCTATACTATATGTGTATTTTAAATCTAGTATCTTTACACTTTTAGCAAAAATAATTGGAAGATGGTTTGAGGAATGCATGAGTGTTCTGCATATTTAAGTTATAAGTTAACCAAGTGGTTCCTATCTTTGCCTTAAAAAATCAAACACTTAGGAGAGAATAAATAACCTACACATCAACAGAAAATCAAAAATTGTTCTCCATTTTCACAAATGAAAGTAGGATTTATGTCTCAACGTTAGAATGATTACAATTTACAGGAACAAAGACCCTCTAAATTATATTAAAAAAGAATCAAACAGCAGTAAAATGAGCAATAAATCTAAAGTTAAAAGACTGAGACAAAAAAGCTGTGATTTGAGGAATGTGGTTCTCAGAATGCAAAGACAGATCCTTAAATCTTCACTTTCTGGACAAATCAGTCTAAATAATGCCTTTGTGGTCAGTCCTTCCCAGAGCAAATAGACTCAGTATATTGGGTGGTTTAGATTAATTCACATGGAGTCTCCCAGCCAAACCGGAGAGGTGGGAAAGCAGATCAGTTGCTTGGCACTCCTCTGTGACTGAACACAGCCAACAAGCTGTTCATGATGGCAGCAGATGTTCCTGCCTTTGCCTTATCCAAAATTCGCCATATGAACTTAGCTCATAGTCCATTCCTCCCAGTTGCAAATTCCAGTGCAGGCAATAGCCTTTCAAAGTAGAAAAATTGGAGCATCAAGACCTGGAACCAGTCAATGTTTTCAGATAGGTGACTGATAGGATAACAATAACCTGCAATGTAGCAAAGCAGGTATCAGAATTGCTTTTCTTTCCAGGCTTTATCTCAGTGCCATTCTGTTTTGTTTCAGTGCATAAAAACTGAGGGTTTTGTGGCTGGACCCTGTTAAAATTTGCACTTCACAAAGTCCATGCTTGTTTTGATGTAGGCCATGAGTGTTCAGGGACAAGGTTCCTCAAAGCCATGATCCAGCCCTGTGGAACAAATGCTGGCATGGATTTGCACAAGCTAATTATCTTATAAGAAGATTTTTTCATTTATACTTCTTTTATCTAGAGAAATCCTGGTTTTGCTAATGAAGGGCTTCACAAACAGCAAATTAAGGCTGGCTCTGTTGCAGAGGAGATTATCTCAAGAGAGAAACAAAGTTTATCATGTGCATCAGTGAGTACCATACAAGAGCAAACTCTTTTCTGGAAGCTCTGCATCCCTTCCGAGCCTCTGAAAGGCGAGCCTGTGTCGAAGCCATGGGGAGAGCGTGTGTGTATCCTGCTCCTGCCTGCCTTGGGGAGCAAGCAAGGCTGTGCTGGCCAGAGCAGGGCTCCACCCGGGAGATGTGACTCAGCCTGCAGGACTAGAGCCTGCGCTCCAGGGGAATGGGGTTCAAAAATCACAGTCTTACGTAAAGACACGCTAATTCCTTTTTAACTTCAGGAATTTGGGGGTTTTGGAGAGGAGGTTTGTTTTGGTGTGGTTTTTTAAGAAGAAGAACTGGATGGCACATTGCTCGTAATCTTGAAGGAAATAGGTGATTTTTTCAATGGATCATGTAACCTTGCTATAATAAATACCTTCATTGTTTAGTTTTTAAGTATGGAAAGTCAAATGGCTAGTTTTATAATGCAGTTTTTTTACATATTAGAGGAAGATAAACGGACTCATCTTCAATTTTATATTCCTTTTTGTGTGACTTTTTTCAGTATATACAAGTTCTTAATGACTTGTCTATTTTACTTTTGAAAATCAGAAAATAGCATGCAACATTTTAGAAATTTGGATCAGTTTTCACAAAACCTTTTTTCTTGCACGTATTGTACCATGAGGCTGGCTCGTCCTATAGAAGAGGAAGGTGGAAAGCACACAAGGATGCTCTCATGGAAATACGATGAAAGTATTTCTATATCTATTACTGCAGGGGCATTTTTAAATATATGACACTTTTCAGTTTTCATAAATGGGAATTTTGGAGTCCCATTTGGGACTTTTGGCTTTTATTCAAGCTAGAGAGAAACCTAAGAGTGGTTGTACTGCTGAAGAATGTTTCAGAGCCTTTGGAGCTCCATTCTTGATTTTCAAAACTGAAGCGGGGTTTAAATCCATTTTGAAAATAAGACTTGGGTTGCAAGATCAGATAGCTTCTTCTGGAATGTGTTACCTTTCAACTACACTACAACAGAATCACAGGATCTGGTTAGAACACGTTATAAATGTACAAGGCATCTGACACCTAATGGCAGTGCTTAACATTTTGTTTATTTTTTAAGAGGATGCATTGCAAACCCCATCTTTTTTCTATAAAATTGGTTAGCTATATAAGCCTTAATTTTCCTACATGCTTAATGACAGTTTGACAGAATCTTAAGTAAGCCTTGTATGGGAATCTATTCCTCTGTTTCATACACCATGCTAAGAGTAATTTGATTATCCTATTGCTGAAAAAGAAATAGTCTGCATCTGTCCTGAATTGAAAACAGATCTACATTAAAGAGCATTACATCAGTATCACAGATACACTAGAAATGAGCCAGCTGGGAAGTACATTTTCAAATAAAATATGATGAAATTACAAGCAATTAACATCTTCCTTTGAGTAACAGAGGTATAAAAAATACACGTTTTGTTCTTTAAAAATACATCACACTGTTGGTTGGAGAAGAAGATAGGAATAATGTGCTTAAAGAGTGGACTACACAGGTAACAAGGAAATGTGTGCTGCAGAGCATCAGGGACTGTTCACTTCAGCCTCACCCATGTAAGTGGTAGATGTTCAACCAGTTAAATGGTCATCACTGCTTCCTCCTCCAGCTGAAAATACGGCCTAACAGCTCCAATCATGCTGGTGCCTTGATAGCATCATATTAGGGTCTAAAATGTATTTTAGATTTGCTCTTACTGTGCAAGAGACTACGACTCTGTAAGGCCAACACATATTTGCAATTCATATAGTACATTTCTTAGTCAGAATTGTGCTGGTTTGGGTACAAACCAAAAAATTACTTATATCGTGAGTATTTTCACCTCTCTTGGGTAACAAGAAGAATACAGAACTGGGACAACTTATTGATAACCATCAAAATGTATTTAAAAATCCAGTAGAAAGGCAGATTTTCCATAGCCCTTTCTCATTTTAAACATATGTGTATGACCTAATTTTTTTTTTCATGAAAGGAAGCCTCATTTTAGCAAATTAAAATGCAATATGTCAGTATCTCAAAATTTAAAAACTATAGAAGGCATACTATAATCATTGAGCACTTAGGATGTATTTAAGGACCAGCTTATGCCAGGGGTGATGGAGCAAGGCACAGGGAGTTTTGCAGTAGTCAGTCATTTACTTTGAACCTGCCTTTGAATGTTTCACCTCCCTTAAAAAAGTCAAAGAGTAAAGTTACACCGCTTTGCTATTTTAGTTCATTGTTTTGGCATTTTCATGTGAAATGAAGTCTCTTCTTGGCATCTGGGACAACAGTGACAAAAATTATAACTGAATTGTCTAGATATATGTTGAGTTCAAAAAGTGGTTAGTACAGATGGGACAATCACTTTGTTGACTGCTTTTGGATGGCCTGCTTGGGATCGGACAAGACTGTGGGAGGCAATAAGCCTAATTTTTAAGGAAATGAGGCTGTGAATCAAAGATTGACTCCCTGCAGGAGGTATGAGTTACATCCAGTGACTAAAACTACTTGAAGGATACAGAGCCAAATAGCTGACAAAAGTGGAAAAAAGCATTTTTGTTGATTCATTATAAGAGAAATAATGAAAGCTAAAAAGATTCTGAAAAGCTGGGGCAAGAGTCACTGGGAAATTTCCTTCCTTTCTTTCAGAGCTGTTGGAAAAGTGTGAGCAAAATCTGATCTACTCAGCTACCATTTTCTTTTTCCAAAGTCCATTGATAATAAATATTGTGATGGTGTTAAGAAAATTCACGTTACATGAGATTCTCACAGCTGAAGTTATGATGCATTGGCCGGGAGGTGATGTGTTCTTTAGAGGATCCAAAATTTTGTTTTGTTTTGAGAACCTGCCAGCATCCCTTAAATTATGTCAGATCTTTGTTTATGCCAGAAATTACTGCAGACTATCATGAGACTGTCTTTGCCTTAGAATCAGCCAGATTTTTAATTTCATGGGTTTTTGGTGGTTTATTTATCTTCACCTAACACTGAAATATCACGTTGATTGATAGAATTAATAGATTACCAGTATCTCAAACTCTTTGAGCAGTGGGTTGTCGAGGCTCAGTTAAGGAAGTAGATTGATAGCTAGCTCTTCCGTCTCTGAAAATCCAGAACACCCCAGACAAATAGGAATGGAAAGTTAGGTTTTGATCGTTGTATTCATCTTGTCCTTGAATTCAAGTTTTATCAAAGTTAAAGACACGTTCCTTGCTTTTGACTCACTGGCACTGCTGCTGCCGCCGATCTCGTGATGGCAGAGGAGCACAAAGGCCAGAGAGATAAAGCTGTCTTAGGGATGAGATTGGGACGTGCTTTTTGTGCTCAGATAAGTCTTTCTGCATTACTTATGTAAAAAGAAGAAAACTGTTACTTGAATGTTTTACCAGAGCACAAGCCAGGTTTTTCTAAGAAAATGTACTGCACTGTTATCATTAATTTAGGCTTATATGCTGTTACAGAAGAAACATGACAACATTTGTGAGAAAAAATATAACCTCTCTACATTTACTTTGTTTTCTCTGTACAGTTATCTTGTTTGTGTGTGTATAAGATTACTTGGTATTCTTAGAGTTTGAGTTTAAAATGTTTGCAAAATCCCCAAAACTTCCCAAGTTACTCCTGACCTTTTGTGCTTTGCAGATTATCATCAGGCATTAATCACCTCTTTTCTATAATCAGAGAGCAGGAGAAATAGTCAACAGACAAACAGCCAAAAGTGGAAGTATTGTTTTACTAAATTATTAAAGTACAAGTTATTAACATGAAATATGTTTTCCATAACAGACCAAAGGAAGGTGCCGTAGAGATTGGGGGAGAAACAAAGAACAATGCAATGTGGCTGTTGTGCCATCACACCAGTAAATGTTCCTGGGCCTCTGAAAGGTCAGGGAAGGGCACTGTCTCCTTACCTTCTCCCTGAGAAATCTACATTAGTCATCTGTTAGATTAGATAATGAAGCTTTTGTGTGGAAAAAGACATCACCTTTACACAAATTTAGTGGTAATAATCTGGCTGCACCAGCCCTGCCCAGGGCACGCTGGTGAGAGGCCTGTTGCAAGCCCTGATAAATCTGCCATGATAAGTCCACCAACTGATTGGCTCAGAATGTTACACCATATTTCAAGTGACTCTTATTTCCTATTCTAACATAACTAGAGCCCAATCTTTCAGGATACAACATTTAAGAATGAGTTTAATTGTAATAACATAAATAGTTAAATTGAGATGACCCGCACTTTTTTTTCTTAAATACATGTGTAATCGCCCTGTTGTATTGACACCACAGCACTTTCCAGAATCTTGTCAGAACAAGACATTGGTTTATTATTCAGCAAAACAATGTAACATAAACCACACAGGGGTATGTTCACAGTACACTTGTAACCATAGCAGGACATCCAGGTTTTGTCCACCATTATGGGACTTTTATTTCTTCTTTGGTTGGTTGGCTGATTGAAGGAATTTTTGTTTCATGCATTTTGAACAGTTATTAAAGTGGCTGAAGAATATCCCTGACATTTAATTCTGTTTGTAACCATCCCCAGTGATGGGGTTCTTTCCACAGTCAAAGGTAACATTGTCAGTACTAACAGCATGAATTCCTTCAATTTTTCAAAAGGTTGATACTCAATAAATTGTACCTTTCTATTTTTGACTGGCAAATGTAGTATAGAAGAGCAAGAATAATAAACCAGAACATGACTTTTTGTTGACCACATCACCAAAACTTTTTATATCCTGTATATCATGCCATATCCATATCTAGAATACTTCTTTCATTACCGGGTTTTTTCAGGAAGAAAAAATAAGATCCACATTTTCAATGGGAATAGTTTCATTTATTCCAAGATATTGTGTGTGTTGTTATTTTTTCATGAATTAATTTCAAGAAAAAGTCTTTCATTTCATTTATAACTTTTGAAGAATTTCTATCATCTGAGCATTGTAAAGAGAAAGGGGTGATGTGTATTGATTAATACTCTATATGTTTTTATTAGTTAGCAGCTATGCCAAATTATTTGAAAGCAGGCTAGTACCTTAGAGTCAGTTATCAGAAAGGCTTTCTTCATTTACTCAGTTGTAGATCACATGGCATAAAGGATGAATAATTGTCAAGAACTCAGATGAGAATTATACACTCTATTGTATTCTGCAATGTTTCAAGAGTCTTGTAATTTGGATCTCTGTTTTCTTGCTAATACACCTTTTTTTTTAAATTCAGGATATATGCACATTTGGGCATGCATGTAGAAGATAAGAGGTTACATTTATTCTCTCTGTTACCATTATTGTGAGAATCATTGCAATTACTGCTTTGAGAAACCCAACATATCTCTGGTCTGCAAGAGATGTAATCTTTTTCAGACAGTCAAACCCAAAGAGAATTTAAATTTGAGAGCTTTCAAAGGAATTACTGGTGACATTTTAGAGTTTATGACAGAAAGATGGATAATAAAGTGCTGTCTAAAGTGAAGGCACCAAAATGAGGCACGGTGTTTGCCTTTTCACAGTCTGTGCAATGTCAGCCTCCTGTCAGGAGAGTCCACCGCAGCGTTAATAACATTGAGATTGCTTCAGACAATTCTCTGGCTTCCTTAAGGTAAATTTCAACCTGAACTAGACTGTTTGAAAAAATGCCATTTACCTAAGTAGTCCGTAACCTCTTTTTTTTCCTACTCTGCCCTGAATTCTGACCCCTTTGTCACTCACCTTAATCATATTAGACACCTGATAACAGTTGACATTGTTAGTGAATCAGGAATAAAATCTTTACATGCGTTAGTGGTCTCTGCAGTGCGTGTTTGCTTTAGGTTTCTCTTGAAGTGGGGATCAAAGCATTTCCTGGTCCCTACAGTTAATCCACTGTGCTTTCTTGTTAGGCCTCCAAACACAGGAAGTTTACAGCTCAGGCTGCACTTTGATTCAAGTATAAGATATGTTAATACAGGGAAGGTATTTGCCCACTCTTAAGTCAGTAATTATTCCATAGAGTAATTTACATTTTGGCTGATGTGTCTCTGAGTCTTGCTTAATACAAAACAAAAATAGCTTTTCACTTTTGCCTCGTATGCATCATTATTTACTGCTGTTCTTTGCATGTCAGAGTTCATCTGGTAAGATAATTTTATGAAGGTATTCTGTAAGGAATACAGGAAAAAAAATGGGGTTTTTTTTGAAATAGCTGATACTCCTGTTTATTCTTTGGGGGCTGGAAAGGACATCCCTAGGGGAAATCCCTTTGGAACAGTTTCTCCTACCTGTTGTGCAAAAATGCAGTGGACTAAATTGGCTCCTGCAGTAGTTTCCTAAGCCAGTAGATCTTCTGTTGGTCACGTAAAGGTTTTTGCAGGCACTCAGAGCAAACCTCACTGGAGAAGCACTGCCTCAAGAAAATATTGCTGAATTCCTTTATATGAAAACTGAAGTGTTCTTCATGCATGAAGACCTCTTTGCAAATGTTTTCCATTATCTAAACTGTTGGCACAGATCCACTGGAAAGAGCAACAGTGGGAGAGTAAAACAAGTGGTGAATATGGTTGTCTCTTATTGGTTTATTATATTTCTCATGATATTTGGTATTTTTACTAATCCCTAGTTGCTGAATATAGTGATTACATGGGAAAGACAGCTTTTGTTTAAATAAAATAAATGAGAAGTTGCATCAGTGGTAAAATTCAGCCATTGGTGTTGCAAAGACTTTGAAAACCTATACTCTCTAGGTGCAAAGCTCCAAATGGAAAAAGAACCCCAAATCTGTCATTTATACAGTAATTTAAGCCACTGTAGGACATTGGGGAGTGCAAGCTACAGTATTTGAGAGCGGGATGTCCACAGCCTAGGGTAAATGCATTGCAGACCACCTGTTCCTTGCTAGCTTCAGAGAGTAGCACATAAACCAGAAGTAGCCTATTCACCACGTCTTTGCAAAGCCCCTTTATCCAAGCGAGATGGGAACAGATGGAGTTGCTGGGGGACCGAACACTTGCTTATAACACCAGACGCATGTTAAAAGTAAGATGCAGCAGCCTTATGCGCTTTTAAAACAGCTTGGAAAATCAGAAGGTGGTGGTGTTTTCAGGAATGAAAACATTCAAATATTTAAATACTAAGCCAGTAAGATTTAGTTGGGAAGATGACATAGTTGAGGTCACATCTGTTTGCTAGTACCAAAACAAGACCAAAAAATAAATCCTAAAGTGCAGGCTCAGTGCAGTGAGTGGTGTGGGTGAGCAAGGGAATTTCTAAAATCCAGCTGTATTCTCCAAGAAATGGTGTTGATGTGTACCGATGCAGGAATTCCCGGCCGGAGCAGGAAGCCGGAATTTCCCAGGCAGCGTTATTCCTCTGTCCCAGTTCTGAACCTGTGCTCCAGGGGGCCCTGTGCAGCCAAAAGTGATGCTCCCTCCTTTCACCATCTGCAAGCCAGGGGGTTGTGCTGCTGCAAGGGCTGTGAAACGCCCCTCTGCAGCCCTCATTAAATAAAGTATCTCAGGGGCAGCATCTTCTGCCCAGGTCCTGCGCTCTTCCAAGGGTCACTGCTTGCTTTTACCTCCGCGCTGACCAGGGCCAGCAGGATGCTGCTCTGGCTGCATTCTACCTCAGTGAGGGTTAGGTTTCAGTGCTGGATGCAGCAGTCTCATATGTAAATGTCAGTTTATATGTCATCTCTAAACCCTTCAGAAGTCCTTAAATGCTGTAACAAATCATAGATTTTTGTAGGAGTGATGGTTTATTTAGAGAGGAGTATTTTACTCTCAAATGAGAAGACAGCCAACATGAAAAGCAATGAATTTTCTGTGTGTTGTTTGCATTTTTGTGATTGTTTCTGGCTTAAAAAAAAAAAAAAAAGTTAAAAATGGTCCAGCAGAGGCTTGCAGTACTTGTTTTCTATTTGTGAACTGAGGCAGAAGGAAAGCAAGTTTTTACTTATTTGTTTTGTATGGGCTTGCTGCTTCACAGGTTTTAAAACAATTGTAGTGCACCTCTTAGAGGATTCCTGAACTTTGTCACATTCAGGCCTGTATCTCTGCTGTTCTGTTCCAGTAGTCTTTCAGGTCCTACCTGCAAAACTGATGCCTATTGCAAAGGGTGAGGGCAGCTGATTCAGTTAGCTGTAAAATGTTTGGACTGTCCAACACCTCTTGCTTCCTTCAAATAAAGTGTGTTTCCATATGCCTGAACGGAAATTCAGACTTCCACCTTTTCTTTTTGCTGCCTGGGTGTCAGCTGTACTCAGTCATGTGGCCTCTGACACTGTACAAGAAAAGCAACCTGTCCTCTTAACAGTTCCTGTCATTGAGACATGAACCCTTCTTCAAGGAGATACTGGAAAGTTTTAACCAGGAGTATTCCCTGTGGCAAAAGAAGAGGCTTGAAATGAAACTTCTCACAGCTTGGCTAACCACAGGAGTCACAGACTTATTCCAGATAAGGTTTAGTTATTTCAAAAACCAGTAATTTGGAAGTTGAAGTTTTGGAGTTGAGAGAAAGATTTTTTTTCTTTCTTAGTTTTTCCGTACAGAAGTAGACATAAGACAGTTTTCTGAAGTAAGATAAAGGAATGCAATGAATCAGGCTTGCCTGTTATATGTAGTTGGTTTTGTGTACTAAGATCAATAGTAATGGTGACAGGTCAGAGAGTAAGACTTAACTTCTTCAGTTGCCTGCAGATTTATATAAAATGCTTACCTAGTCATTGATGGCTGGAGTTTAGAGATACACAACTGATTAGTCTTAACAACAGTGATCATTCTTGCTTCAAAGACCTTTAAAAATATCCATGTGGCAGACTTGGGACGCCACTTAAAGATGCAGTTAGACACTGCCATGGTCATAATCATGGCCTGTTTCCACAGGGCACTATTACCAAGCTTATAAAAAATCATACCCAGCTTTATTTAGCTTTATAAGGCATTAACTTCATTCTAGCAGAACCGCATGAGCCCGTTTCCCCACATACCCCATGAGAAGGAAAGTTTAAAAAGGGAGCCCAGCTATTACTAATGAATACCTGAACTGTGCCCACAAATGCTACTTCTCAGGGACATAGGAGAGTGCTTTGACTGTGGCTCCACATTCAGAAGCAGAACTGTTTGAATAGCACCTCCCATAGAGCAGCCTTTCTTCTTTCCTCTTTCCCACCCCAGGCTATACCAAAAAAGTGTTCATGTGGCTTCCTGATGTACCTGATCACAGAAGTGATCTGGATGGAAAAACAGCCTAGCATTTTTTTCAGATTTCTTTTCACCCCGCCCAAATCAGCTCCTTGAAACATTTCACCACACAGCTGCGTAAATAGTTGGCTTTGGCAGAGCACAGGGAGGGCACCAAT
This sequence comes from Atrichornis clamosus, assembly GCA_013400975.1. Taxonomy (NCBI): domain Eukaryota; kingdom Metazoa; phylum Chordata; class Aves; order Passeriformes; family Menuridae; genus Atrichornis; species Atrichornis clamosus. The sequence continues at coordinate 65,405 of WBMZ01002284.1, forward strand.
GTCCAAAGAAGAAGGGAAGCCAGGGCTGTTTAAACTATCTTTGCCATCAGAGAAATGCTCCAAGAAACACAGTCTCAGCTGCATGAAGTGCAAAAGCACAGGTCTAGGTTGCCAAACACTTTCAGTGTGCATGAAGAACGTGTACAAAATTGGGAGGCCACTGCATGCAAATATGAGACCACCTCTGACCTTTTTCTTTTGTGCAGGCTGATCTCAGTGCTGTGAACCATGCTGGTTATGGTTGTTCAACATTATGTTGTTGGATACCATCCAGAAGTAGCTTTGTGCCTCTAAAAAAGCAACTTCCAGAGGTAAATTAAAGTGACCATTGGAATGAGTGGTGCAAGCACTGAGGTCCCACAAACATCTATCCTACTTTCCATGCCATTAAGATCAGGTCTGTACAACACCAGACCCAGATCAGCTGGAGACATAGATGTGTCCTCTATCAGACTTGGGTGCATGGTTACTCAATTAGCCTGCAAAATAACCTGCAAACCAGCATGTATTTCAGATTTCTCTTGATGCTGGATTCCGAGGACAGACCGTTCCTATTCAGGAGTAATGTCTGCCAGAACAGAAAAAGTTATCCTTCATAAATACTTTAAAACAAATTAGAACTAGAAATGTAAGTTTGAACAGATTCGGTGGTTTATGCCAAATAGCTAGATTTTATTTGGTGCTAAGTGCCCTAGAACCAGAGTTAGCACATTGTATGACAACAACCTGATATTCTGCACAAGAGTTACAACAGGAATGTAAAAAAAAAAAATTATAGAATCTCCCCAGCTAAATTCAGTTGGTTAAAATCCAACTAACAAACTAAAACACCAGTAGCTCATGAAGTCTAGCGTATTTTCCCTACTATAGTTAATGCCTCAGACTTACAAAACAGCTCTGAGACAGCTGAATGAAAACTACTAAGGGCTTCTTGTTTTATTTCCATGGTGGTCCTTTTCTACAGAGGGGGAGATGGTTCATTTTGGTAGCTACAGCAACTGGGAGCAGCATCCCTATATATATTAGTGACTCGATGAGTGTGTATTTTTTAGGTACCCAGGAAAAAGCTTTTTACACGATGAGTTAAGCTGTTTGCGATTTGAGGTGTTTGAAGGTATCTCTGGAGGTGGTTGCACTGCAGTCTGTGTGGACATATTACTGAATACCTGCCAGGTGCCTGCATCCAAACGAGCAGGGTATTTTGCAGAATCCTTCTGGAAGGAAAACTGATCACAGAGGTCTATTTGAACACTGGGGATGATGGCAGAAAGGGAGACTAAATTTTTATGTAGTACCATCCTACAGGTCACAGAAAGCAATTTGCAAACATTGAAGAGATGTCAGAGAAAAGAGAGGCAACACGGTCCATCCAGCTCCAAAAGCATCTGTGAAAAATTACATAGTCCAGATGGCTGAAATGATTTTCACATTCATTGCACACGTAGTCTGGTTTTAGCTATCTCCAGTGCAGTCGTTCTGCTGATCTACGGAAGTTATTCCCCCCTCAGTGCATGAGCATGTTTCCCATTCACATAAATAAGAGTTATGTCTTTTTATCAAGGGAGAGGGGATTTTATTTGTCTGGTGCTGAAGCAGCTTCTCACAGGACTGTTTCCCCCCACATTCTCAGTTTTGTTCAGCTCTCCTGACCCGTGTTTTCTCTTTTTTGATGTGTTTGGACTTTTATATTTTAGGTAATAAATGTTAGTAAACTATGGAAAAAGTGACAGGCTAGAAATGGGATCCTTACTAGGTTCAACCACCTCAACCTAAAATATGAGAGGTGGCTAGAAAGAGAGAAGACAATTTGGAAAGTTTTGCAGCATAGAAGTAATTTGATTTTATGTGATGATATCACCACATTTTCCCCTCTCCTTTCCCCTGGTACCTATCTGTGAGAGCCTTGTTTTGCTGTATGTGGGAAAGTTTGCTCTTATTTCCAGGGCTGCTGTCAATTGCTTTTAAAATATCTGTCATAAGGTACTATTCAAGCAGTGCCAGTGATGACTATGGCTATCACTGCTAAAAAGTTCTAAGCCATGGAGCATGGTTTTCTTTTCTATGAGTTTAGGGGGTTTAATTAATGGAGTGCAAGGCTGATGACCAGGGTGCCTCAGCGCATACAGATCCCTACAGTTGCTATACTAGCAACTACAGGGTCTCATTTTCACACCTCCCATCTATTTTCCAAGGTTGTTGCTGGGAAGGCGGAGCTAAGGCTTACTCAACACTAGGTTTGATGTACCAGGGTTTTCTGAAGTAAAAGTTTGTCAAGTTGGAATAGTCCATTTTTGCCATTTGTTCTTCCCCTGTGCAGTTCACTTGGTTATAGCCATGCTGTGGCAAGGTTAGGTGTGCTCTTTCCACTGTGAGCTTCTGGAAGTGCTGCTGATGTGACTGCTTCTCATCCCCTCATTTTTTTCTGGGGCAAGAGGAAAAAGGTGGGAGAAGAGGAGGAGAGTATCAACAAAATTTTAAATCTTTTCAATTTTATTTTTTAAATTTTTTAAATGTCTTTTCATTCCTCTGCTACTGTTACAAACCAGGCCTTTCAACCACTCCAACCTGTGTCCTGCTGTGTGACAGAACCTGTCGTATAACTTTCTGATGATGATATTTCTCTTTACCTTTTCTGTCTCTTCTCTTTGCAGGAAAGTTGTCCTAACATGCTCAAGGCCTGATTAATCAAACAAATTGGCATGCAGCCACCTTGCAAAACAATTGTATAACTGGAGATATCAGGGAGTAGATGGGAGGTTTCAGCAGCAAAAAGTCAGTAGCAATGTGGGAGGAATGAGCTCTTGGATAGCACTGCATGCCTGTTAGCATCCCCTCAGCTGGCTCCTGCATAAATCGGGGTCAGCTAAAACCACTGGGGAGGGGCCATACTTGTACTTTAAGTGAGTGCTCTATAGGGTGCTTGGTCACTGTAGTTCTAGAATAACTTTTCATCGGGATATGGATAGATCCTGCTCTTTTGCATCCTCTGTGCTGATGAAAGGCAGTTTTCGCTGTGGCGCTGGACAAGCGCCCTGTTTGCCCGGCCGCTCCCTAGGTTATCAGGGGCTGCAGAAGAAGCAGATTAGGACCATTCACACCGGCAGTTTCCTTAGTGCCTTTGCGAGACTGATAACCTCTGGCGGAGAGGCAGTGACGCCAGCAGGCAGCAATCTCTTCCCCAGGGAGAGCTGCCTGCCCTGCATGTGTGTTTATCCCCACAGGTGTGGCTCCTGGAAACCCTGTCTTTCCCTCTGGTTTTTGGCGCCTGCAGTAGTCTTCCAGACCGGTCATCACAGCTTGTCCGGCTCCAGCCATCCTTCCTGGGGAGCCTCGTCTGGGCAAGATCCCGGGGAAGTGTTGCTCAATAGCAGCCTGATCCTCCATAGGTGCCTTTATGGTGCTGCCAGAGGGGTATGTGCTGAGCCAGCCTGGCTGTGGCAGATCACGGCCCACACCCCTATTTCCTCCCTGCTGCCTGGCAGCCTCTGGAGAAAGGTGTTGGCTTCAGGAAACAAGACAGGCTAGGTGAGGAAACAAGAAGAGGCATGAGAACAGCTGGGTTTAATTCCCGAGCCTGAGCACTTCAGTGCTGCCAGTCAAAAGGCAGGGCACGGCCTGAGGAGCCTGGGGTGGGTGTCCGGGGAGTGTGCCCACCCGGGGTCAGCGTGCGGCCACAAACGCGTGCTGCGGCACAGCCACAGCCACGCCAGGAAAACGCCTCCTGGCCCGGTGGCTGCGCCTTGCTGAGGCTCTTTGCACAAAGGCAGCACTAAGTACGGCCATGCCCTTAATCTGCTGTCCTCACCTTCGGGGAAGTTGCAAAAGCAAAGTTTGAGGATTTGTGAACATGGCTGTGAATGTGTATTAGCCTGCTTGGCCCAGGATATAGTGAGCCACTGAGAAGGAGTGTTTACTGAAGTGTACCCTGGCATCCTTATCCTTCCTTTGCAGCTGCTATTTACCAGACAGCATTTGTGGTGAATGTAGCTGGCAGGAAACATCGTCTGGAATGAACTGGATGAGTTAAAGAATTTTTCACACTAACATTGTTGCAGGCATTTGAAAATACTTCACATGAGGGCATATTTTTGTAACACTGAATTAAATTAACATTGCATGAAGCTGGCTCAACTAAATCGAATTTACCATCAAAATGTTCGGTGGTTTTTTTAGAGCCCCTGCCTTGTTTACAGCTCCTCTGTGTTAGGCTTTGTGTTGCAGAGAGATCATCCTCATCCTCTCTATTGACACGTTGTTTCACAAATGTGGCAGCAGCACAGCTAATTCATCAGCACTGGGTGACCGGGGTGTGCTCGAGTGGGTATAGGGTGAGATTTAGAATTTTTCTTGACAATTAAACATTATGAAAATGCACATATTCCTGTTTAAGTCAAAATGTCCTGCTATGATGCTATTTCTTTAAGAGACTCAGATTGCTTAACTAGAATGAGAATGTCTTCTTTTAAAATTGCCATAATAAAGGAACAGGATTGTTTCTTCCATAGGCTGTTCTAAGATTCAGAAATTGCATTCTGCATTCTGGGGTTTAACTTGCCACTCAGATACAATTATTTTTTTTGCAGTTTGGTAACTCATTACTGGAACTTTTTCCTTTTTTAATTATCAGTCGGGAAACTTAGAAAACTGCTTAAAAGTAGATATAAAAAGAGATTAGAACCCAGAAAAACGGACAGCTGTTAATATGCATGTCACCCCCACCATGCTGAGTCTTTCTTTGTAGGTTGCGCAATCTACCCCTTCCTTTACACATTGCCCTTGTTTTTTTACTTTGTCCCTTGTTTAGATTTCATGAAGTACTGTTATTCTCTATTTTTTTTCTTGAGAAAGTTCCTAGCAGATTGCGGCTGCTATAGCTCTATGGGAACAGACTATTTTGGTAGAGTTATTTATTTGAATTGGGACTCTCTAAAACTCCCTTCTTGTCATCAATCTAATAAAGATGTTTCGACAGTGTATTAGTCATTACTGGGGTGACATGAAGCAGATTATAGTTTTGTAGACGCCCTTCCAGTGGAAGACACTGAGCTTTAAACCTCCTCACAGATGTGCAGAGCTGTACTAGCCATGCCTAACTCCCTTGCATGCTTAATAGGCTTTTTGCCTATAAATCCCCAAGAGCCATTGAGATATTGGATCTTTGCAGTAGGGCTGGATTTAATGGGAACCCTGGATGTCTCAGATTTATCTCGCAGATCCCGCCCTCAGCATTGCTTATGGGGGTGGGTGGAGTGCACTTCTGCTGCCACCCTGGTAAAAGCAGCAGAGGGAAAAGATCTCTCTGCCCAGCACTCAGAAATAGGCTCAGAGCTCTGGCTTTGTCTCCAGAGCTCTGACAGCAGCATGGCCATGAAACAGATGAAGTAAACAAACCAACAATACAGGCATTTTTGTACAGAATAGGTCTATTATTCTTCCTGACAGCATGACTGGGATTTTGAGTTCTCATTCTTTGTATTGTTCCTTATTTTAAAAGAAAGAGAAAGCAGAACAAGGAATAATACAAATGAGACAGCCTAGGGCTTGTGCTTGCCTGTAGGATATTCTTAAGGTTCCGTTGGCACTACAAATTGGAACCATTTTGTAACCAGGCCCCTGAACCCAGCTGTATTTTTAAAGCTGTCGGGCCTCAAAGTCTTACATGCTGGCATGATTGATTCACCCAGGGCTGTTACACAGACTGATAACCAAGAGTCCATAACCAGTCACCTACCAAGACCCATTCATTGATCATTCAATGTACAGTTTTCCTTAGCTGGACAATGGAGCTCGCAGTCATACAGAGTAGCATGTGTGTACTTAATGCCCTCTCCATTTCAGCCCTGGGTGAGATTTAGACAGGAAGATGCTTGGTGGGCTATGGCAGGGATGCACACTGCTGCTCCTGGGCAGCTGAGCAGTGAGCCCTGTCTGTGGCAGGCTGCCAGGCGGGGTTCTGCCCTGATCATCTCTGCCAGGCAGTGGCTTCTGGAGGAAGCCTATGGCCAGAGGGCTGCTGGAAAGGTGCATGAAGCTGTCAGGGCTTTGAGGCAGCAATTTGTTGCAACCATAACTCAGTAAAGCTTAAAAAAAATTGTTTTAGATGAATGTTAAGCCCTTTCTGGCCATTTGGACTGGAAATCCGTACTGTCTACTGGACACAGAAAAGCCAAGATGTGTTCTGAGAGATAGCCTTTTCCTCCTTACTCCAGCAGAGGCTGGCTATGCCTGAATAACAGCCCTTGAGCTTGCTGAAGGGTTTCACAAGGATGCATCACAAAAATATGGAGTTACATACTCCTGAAAACCCACAAACTCCCTGCCAAGGGATAAGAATTCTGTCTGATCTGCATGGTAATCTCCTCACCTGACCAAGGAAGCCTTCTGGAGCATTCCCTTGGCTCGGGGAGGTATGGCTGCAGGGAAGCCCTGCCTGTGAGAGCAGTGAGGGAGGGTCTGTTGAAACTCTCACTCTCTCCTCACACTGATTCTTTCGTCTCTGGACAGCCATAGCAAGGGACAAGCAATAAAGCCATCATCACTGAAATAAGATGCACTTTAATCATAATCAAATAAGCAATCCTGATCCTACTTCTGGAAAGAGCACATCAGGAACATCAGTAGGTAGAAACTTGTGTTTAAAAATGGTTAGTTACTAATTGTGTGTGTGTGAGAACTGTAACTTCTTGAGTTGTTCCATACCATTTCTATTTTTATCTCTGCACTTGTGACTTTCCAGGGGTCACATGGAGTAAATCCTTATTCCACTTTCAAGACTGTGTGTAAACCTCAATTTAACTGACCAGTCTGGAAGATCTTCCATTCCACTAGATGCCATTTCTCTTTACACATCTGTAGCATTTAAACATTGCAGGATTGTTTAAATGCATTTAACTTTTAATGCATTTATGTTTATGTTTAAATGCATAAACAATGCATACATTTTATTTAAAGGCATAAACATTGCGTGACCAACCCTGTTCATGGTCTTCAGCTTAAATAATGGGGGGTTTTGGCCTGAAGCAAACAAACTGACAGTGGAGGAATTAAGGGGAATGACAGAACATCTCTCCATTATTGACAGGTAATAGATAACAGAATAACTTTTTTGACAGATAAATAATTAAGTGGCCGAGAGTCAATCTGTTAATGGCAACCAGCCAACCAGCTTCCCCACTTAATGTCTTGGTACACTTTGGGAAGTCAGTGCCTGGATGCCCAGGAGTGCCATTGCCTTGCAGCCAGGAGATGGGAAAATGGAGTGGACAAGCAGCACGGAGAAGAGAGTGTCTGAGAGGAGGAGACATGAGGAACTGTGGTAGGCAAGTCAGATGCATTAAAAAATCTTTGACTAAGAGTCACAAAAAAATGAGGAAGCAAGCTCACAAAGGCATCCAGCAAGAGAGGCAAACAGGAACAGACACAGATTCTGCTCCAGGAGGGCATTAAAGTGTCCTGATCAGGAGATGTGGAGGGGGAAGAGGAGGGAACACACAAATATTGTATCCAGAACAGACTATAGCATGCAGTGAGGGTCAAGGGATGGAGGAACATCAGGAGGAAAAGGGTCACACAGGGGTTAATGCCTCATGCTCACAGACTCAGCTACCTGGAGGGGTTAAGAAAGTCCAAGTAGGAGGACACAGGGTACACACAGAATTGCTGGCACAGGGACACCATGGTCAGCTGTAGGGCTCCAGGAGAAGTTCAGTCCCTTTCTCCCCATGTCTGCATTGTCGGACGCATAGCAGAGGCGGCATATGCAGTGAGACTGTCCTCAGCAGTGCACTACACGAGATTGATGGCAATACAATTTCCTCAGGAAATATATTATGCATTTGTTATTTTCAATGGATATAAGGTGGGAGAAACAGCTAAAGGTAATTCACTGGCTTACTTCCTGCTTATACTTAAAATTCGGAAGCTTAAGCTTTTTCTTTCTGGCATTGCAGCTGTTCAGCAGAGGTTGTAAAGCTCTGCTTTCAGTGGGGAAATCGATCAACTTGAAAACCAAAAACTGTCTCTGACACTGCCATACGAATAAGACAGAGTGCATACTGTTCTTTTTGTCCCTTTTATGCTATGGATTTCCTAGTGTGGGGTAGTTGTACCAGATTTGTGAATGCACACTCATGTCTAATTGGATATTTGTCGTTAAACATTTATAAAATTAACACACACACAAAGCATATGGAAGTCATGTTAAGAAGGATTTATTCCCACCATGACCGTATGCAAACATTTGGAATACTTGAGTCAGACTGAATCATGAGGTTATAAATAGATTGGTAAAGTCTTCATATTTACTTTCTAAATTTTAAACCCTGTGGAAGCATAAGGAAGCATTTAAAGTTAGCTCACTTTAATCTTTTTCTCTGATACCAGAAGGAGTAAACAAGGGGGTTTTCTTTCCTTTTCTTTTAATGAAAACAGGAGATTCTCAAGACTTGAAATGAAATCCCGAGAAGAGGCAACAGCTTGTTTCCTGCTTCCTTCCTGTGCCGTTCCTGACAGGGACCCTCAGCTGTTGGGCATATCCCTCAACCCTCCTGCACCCTCAGACCACCTGCTGTCCTTTCCCCGGTGCTTCTGCCTCTCTCCTCCCATGAAGAGTTGGCATTGTGCTCGGATGGGCTAAGGCTGCTCCTGCTCACTTTGGCCACAAAGCCATTGCCACGAAGAGTAAATGTTTATTTGGATGTAAATACTGAGGATGCATCCTGAGGATGGCAGCTGTTTGTAATATGCATCTCCATCTCAGACGTCCTTCCTCTTCTTATGGCAGTAGGAATGGTTGGTGGAGTTGGAATGTTGTGCAGATCTAGCCTGTGCTGTTTGTCCCTGTAATATTGAGATCAGGTCATCTTCCTCCTAATCAGGGTGTAGCAGAACCAGACCCTCCAGGAATTGCCCAATTTAATAGCTGCAGAGGAAAATGCCACCTACAGCAGCTGGAAAGAGCTGCTGCAAGAGCACAGCTTTGCTTTGCAAACACAGGAATTGTTGAGCTACAGTGCAAGTAATTGAGTGTGGGGCAATTATTTGAAATCATCACAGTCACCATCATCTGTAGAAAATGGTTTTCTGCCCTTCCAGTACTTCAAAACTGCAATGTCATTTTTGCTGTTGTAAGAAAGACATCAATACATTTTTAACCTGAAAGGGTGAAATCAAAGAGCATCAGTGACTTACAATAGTGTGGAGGGACTTGATACAGGGCACTCCATCTCAGAAGTTTTTCCCCCTTTTGAACTAGTAGTGATATGTCTTTGAAAGAGTATTTTGGTTTTTTAATTTGCTTCTGAATAGCACTAAAAAGGTATTTTAGAAAATTATATGCAGGGACCTTTCTAAAGGCCTAACATTTAAAATCTTTCATGAGTATGTGTGGGTATATGCCTAAAGAAATTTGTCTATGTATGTAGGAACAAGTCACCGGTTTCAACACATTTGCTTTCTTTCTGCATTCCAAGTTCACTGTCATTTGCGCAGCTACAAAGCTTCTGCTGTACTTAGTCCTAGATAAGATTCAGAGGGCTACGACAAATTGGCGGCACGATCCTTATCAGCCGTTTTCATAACCGGTGGAGCTCGGGTTGGTCTGAGCTGGAGGGGAAGCCGTGAAGGGACCAGCCTGGGCTGGGCCAAGGCTGCCATCTCCGGGTGAGGGGTACCCTCAGGGTGATGCCGGAGTGCTGCTGGGGAGCAGGGCTGGCTGCTCCCCCCTCAAGCCGGAGAGCCCTTGCATTCCAGGCGCAGACCTGCCACACCGGTGCTCTGGCAGCCGGCACGCGGTGGTGGAAATGACACGTCTAGCAGGAAAGGAAGAAGGTGTTTGTCAAAGGGAGGGCTGCAGCCAGGCAACTGCAGCTGGGTGGCTGTGCCTTTGTTTGAAATGTAGTGCTGGGGAGTCAACAAGGCCTTTGGCCCAGCTCCTCTGAGCCTTTATATATACCCATCAATATACTTTTTCATGTTTTAGGGAGCGGTTACCCAGCATTTTTAGGATGCATGGCTCTTCCTCAGGAATGGGACAGTTTTGCTTGCAGATGCTTTTCATCTTGAGTATGAAGTACTGTTTTGAGGTCTGATGGGGTTTTTTTGCCCTTGCTGGGTCTGGAAGTTGATGGAGAAGTGAGTGGCACAGATGCTTTGGAGAATAGCCTAGGCTGTACAGAAGAATAAACTTAATAATCCCTATCAAGGCAGTTGCTGTTCATCGGTGTCAGATGGTAAGTCACTGAGTTCGCTCCATCTTCATATATTTCTATACTGTATCTTCAAACTACAGATTACATTGATGCTTTTTAGAAATCTATCATATGGTTAATGACAGCTGCATTTAGTAGTTACTGGCACTGAATATTTGATTGAAGATAGTTACTTTCAAACTGGTTTCACCTGAGAAATAGAAGCATTATAGTTCTGATGCTTGCTGTCTTCTTATCACGAAAAGTAAGAAATTAAATTAGTTAATTATTGTTACAGGTAAGATTTGGGAGTTTATACCCGTTTATACTTCTAATTTATCCCTTAGAATAAAATTTATTGATAATTATGAAGGTGGGGAATGTTTAAATTAAAAGGAAAGAGACTTGTAAATACAGTTTTTGAGCAGTGGGATGTGGATAAAATGTTTGTCATGCAGAGTGTTTTTTTCTCTTTAAATACTAGTGAAAACTTGCTTCTTGAATTTAGCTTGAATTCAGGTTGTTTCTCACTTGTTACATCTTGTAATTAGTCACCTATTGACATTGTTTCAGAGCCAAGAGAAATTGAATGTTGATCCTATGTATTCACTTAGTCTAGATCTAATTTTCTGTTCAGGGCACCCATATGGGAGAATATTAAAAAACTTCAGTGATTCATTGGGTGACTGAAGCTGTTAGTACTCCCCAGGGATGGTACAAGAAATGAAATCTCAATTAAGAGTGACTTTCCCTTACAAAGTAAAGCCTTTGAGTCAGAGCATACCTCTGAGCCTTTTGTCTGCCAAATGGGTGGGGGTAATTCGGTTGAGAAAATGCAGTCAAGATGTGAAAAAAAGTGCCTGGGGGCATCCAAGGCCTGTTTCCAATGATGCATGGATGTTAGCAACATGCTGAGCTTTAAGATCCCAGAGCACAATAAGACAGAATATTCCCTTCTCAGTCTCTGGGAATTAAATTAGGTGTAAAACCAAAGGCCTTTAGGAAAATAAAATTAGAGAACATTTGTCTTTCAGTTGGAACTTTTACATGACTTACAAACTTTCTGTGTGTAAAAGCTTGTGATAATATGGTTCTTTGGTGGTATTGAAATGAGGACTTGTAACTATTTTAATGGCAGTGCCTTTAGTATTAAGCCAGTTTTAACTTTTAACTCAGAAGCTGTTCAATCATACGCCTAGTTTTCAAAAAAATTCAGACTATGCTTCAGCAAAATGAATTCTAAAAATTTTGAAAGTATAAAGTGTACTTTATAGTACTTTACAGTATATACACTTAATTAATAATAGATGGTATAAAATTGAGCTTAAGATTCTTAATTAATACAATTATGTGTCGAACTGAACCAAGTTATTTTTAAAGCTCCAGCAGAGACTCCTGTTCCAACTAAATAAGCATGTTTCTCCAAGTTAATCATCTCGCATATTTTGGTAATATTCTGTTACATAAGAATTTTAAATGAAAAAAAAAGGAGAACTGAAGCTAAATGTGTATTTCTCTGAACAGAGAAGGTAGACAAAGTAAATTGAAATATATTGTAGTGGATCTATACTGTTGGTTTAAATTAATTTCAAATATACCACTTGAACACTCTATGAAGATATCACTATGGAGGGAAGATTATATGTCTTTAAACTGAAGATTGTCTGTTCTAAGATAAAATAATAAAAAATTTAAGAAATTGGACATTATTCTATGATTTTTCATGAAATATGAAGAACATCTTTAATGGTTTCAAATTTCTTCCTGTTGTAGTCTGTTGTAAATAGGCAGCATTCTCGATCTCAGCTACTCAAGTTTAGGTTAGGCTCCTGAATAATGAGAATTCTCCTTTAAGCAGTTCTCCCTCAATACAGTTTTTGTATCTTTTTATGCTAGGTGGGGTTTTTTTAGTATTTAAAATATGCTGAAATTGTATTTTCATGCACTATAAAATCAAGAAGACTAAAAATCTTGCTTTCCTCTCCATTTCCACTAAAAAGAAATGTGCCCACATAACTTCATGAGTTTATAGAGAGGCGAGGAAATGTCAACTGTCATAAATTCTTAGGTTGAAGATCTTCCAGCTGAGCTAGCAGTAACTCCCAGGCAGTTGTTTCTTTTAGAAGGATGTGTTTTGTAGACCTAATGACTAGGCCTCTAGGTTATTTAAGGTGTTCTCCTCTGGACTCTTCATAACTAGCTCAGATCTTTTTTGAAGTGCAGTGTCAGCAGTGAGTCTCATGGCCCAGATGATGGAGGTCTTGCAGTGCTGAGGAGAGCAAAAGATTTATTTTACATGCCATCTGTTAGTAAATACTTATAAAATGGTTGCTTTTCTATGACAGCAAGAAAAAAGTTGACTCATGCTCAGCCTGAAGCCTGCAGATCCTATTGTGAGAACTGCCTCAGGGCCAGCTGTCTCCTATCTCCTGCTCATCCTCCTAACTTATTTCTTCTCAAGTGAAGTATTTGGCAACAATACGTCCTTTTTGCATACTACTTCCACTTTGTCTTAGCCCATTTTTCCAATTTCCATACCCATCTGTGTATCTAATCTGCTCTCTGATATTCCTGCAGCTCCTTCTAGCATTCTGCAATCTGAAAACTCAGAAATCAGGTTGCATCATCCTCATCAGAAGACATGGTCCTCTCTTACTCACTTGTGGTTTTCAGTGCTTTCTACTGTCCTCTGCAGGCTTAGGCACTTCTTTCAGGTTGCTGCTGAGCACCATGATCTGGAAAGGATGGTTACTGAGGCCCTGGAAGAGCCTCAAAATGGGTGTCTTGGTCACAAGAGTCAAAATGTGAACAGTTCCTAAATGAGTATGGCTGTAAAACTATTGAATAGTGTCAAAATGTCTTGATGCATCTTTCCAATTTGATGAGGAACCCCTGATAAGTACTCTTTTATATGGTTTCCCTGTCATGCACTGACAGTTTCAAGTAGACCATTCTCTTCATGAATATGCCCTGTGAAGCAGCATTGGGAACCATACAAAAATGGAACTACATCTCATCTACTTTCTTCCTATTTCTAAGGTGTATCATGGTACTATTGGACAAAAATTAACTTTATTTGACAATAATTTACAAAGTTTCTCACACAGGCAAGTGACCTCAGAATCTTCACATGCTCACAAATAGTGTGTGTGATTCATTGTTCCCAAGCACTTTTTCCTGGAAATTTAGGTCAGACTAAAAGATTGGTGAGGCCCCTGTGAAACCGACTTTTGGCTCATAGACATAAACATTTGCTTGCCTTTTTTCCACCATCTACAACATTAACCATCTGTGCTGTTGTGCCTGGATCTGTGCTGTTGACCTCTCCAGACTGATGTGGAGGAGGATTTTGCTGTGACTGAGACAGCTGGAGGGCAGAGGCAGCGCGGAGCAGGGTGAGGGTGTGGGGCAGCCCTGCAAGGGACTGGCGAGCCTGCGTCAACCCAGACCACTCTGGTGACCTCTCTGGGAATGAGTAGGACTCAGTTTCTCTCCCTGTCTCATGCCCAGACTGCATCCTCCATGACCACTTGCTCTCACCTACATGCCAAAGATAGGCTTAGTGGCCTGTGGTGCTTGTGTTTCAGCAGCGTTTGGGTCGTTAGGTCTTTCTGCTTACCAGCAGGTTCTGCTTTCTGTGATACTATTCAGAAACAATCCTTATTCATCCTGCTTCATACCTGATGTAGTCATCTACAGTAGGTTGTTGAACAGTATCAGAATTTTTGTTATTTTCCTCTCTTATTAACATCCCCAGACTAACTGGGCTTTCTGCTATGTCTTTCTGAGTTTGGGATGAGTGTAGGTTACCTCTGAAATAAAACTGCAGGCCTCTCCCTGGCCTATCATTTCCAAACAAGCTGTACATTTTCTACCTTAGTATTTCAGCTGTGTGAATTCCCAGAAAGTTTCTTTTATGCCAGTTAAATCTCTTACTTTATTTTGCATTAAAACATCCCGTTGCTCCTGGTTTATTCCTCATGGCTATTTTATTAGCTCACAGGCTTTTAATATGATGATGGCCAGAGTGACCTGCTATGTGTTCTGTCACTTTTGTGACCTTACAGTGAACCCCATTATCTCTTTTCCCTTCTTCAGAGTTTGTGCTCTTTTTTTCTCCTTTCCATCACTTTCCTGGGTTTTGACCGTTGTCTGCATTGTTTTAGTTGAGAAGGGAGAATTTAGTTCCCTTTGTTGTTTTCTGTCTTTCTTCACTAGATGGATAACAGCGGAATAGCAGGGAATCTGTTGTGGAGCCATTATTCCATGATCAAAGGAGGCCAAGCATTCTTGCCAGTGTCCTCTGCACAGCCTCTGCATGCAGCCCCACCATGTCCATGAGGCATGTATGCCCACGTGTCCATGTGTGCCCCTCTCTGCCTGAGGCTTTAAGAGAGTTGGAAGGGTCTAAGGTGATGCTGAGGCAGCCCCTGCACCTTCTTGCTTAACCTAATTATTGCCCGAATTTGTCCCACTTTCCCTAGGAAACCATGGGTTTGTTTCTGTGGATTTCCTGTTCCATTTCTTTAAGAGGAGCTTTTTCTCCTGAAAGAGACCAGAACTCTGGATGGAGGGAAGTCACTGAGGTGCCTAAGCACCTGGAGAGGAGCAGGGGCACTACCCACACAGGTAGGGGGTACCTGGGCTCCTGATAAATGGAAGAGCAAACAGCAAGGGAAGAAGCTCAAGATCCTAACCAAGAGAAACAAACTTCTAAGTTGTTGGGTTTTTTTAACTTGGGAGAAAAATCTTGTGATGTCTTAAGAGAAAGTTTGTAATTTCCTTGAAAATATTGTGGCCACCTCCACCAGTTGATTGCCCCTGCCTCCTTACTTTAAAGATGGTGCAGTTTAGTGCAGAATACATGTATTTGAGGCCCTCTATGCTACTGAGTCACCTGACTGCTAGGACTTGGCTATGAGAACTGACTACTAAACTGACTCAGAATAAGTAATTCTTGCACATACTTTTTGCTTGCAACAGTTTCCACCCATGAGCTGTGGCTGCCATTAGTGCTTACCATTATTTAATGGCATACTCTGCATGTTTAACCACTGATCTGACACCATAACTTATCTGGTTAGTTTCAGACTGACTGAAACTCAGCAAAAGTGATTTGCAACTTTTCTGTATTCCTGAAGGTATCCAGGCACAGATGCAAATCAGTGTGGTAAATATAAGACTATTAAAAATGTAAGAAATTTTCTTAATGACTTTATAAGGATTTCATTAAGATAGTAAGGTCTCAGAAGTCCATGAACCACAAGCGGAAAACCACAGCTTCAGAAACAACTTGTTAGGAATTAGAGGTGAATTCACAGTGTTTGTTACCTGCATTGCTGCTAGTAAATAAGAGGAAGCATCATATTTAAGCAGTGAAGATTAGCAGTAGAGGTTTCAAAAGCAATTAGTTTACTCCAATGATGTTCATCTGGAAAGGACTTTGGGATCTAAATTATTCTAAACATCTCGTTTCTCATTCTCCCCTTTCACCATATTGCCATATAGTTTTCAATATGGGGTAACTTGAAATCCAGAAAGATGTAAGAGCATTTTGCATGCACTTTATAGTACAGAAGTATTACTTTCCAGCAAACACTCCCACGTCTTCACATGATTTGGGACTTTATTACAGAGCATTTCCCCTTCCCATTGACAAGAGTGTCTCCTTACAGCTGCATATTTTCTGTGATTGTTGCTGTAATGTGTTTAGCAGGTTTATTTCTGTTATACTTCATTGCATAAAAGGTGCCCAGCAAAATAGATCATTTCCTAAAATATCTTTGCTTTCCTAGAGTCATGGAGTATGTGATGTGCAGCCTGGACTGATGCATGATTACAGCACAAGGAGTATGGCATGGTCCAGTCGGCAGTGCCCCGGACCACAACTTAGGAAGACCCTGATTTCCTTTTTGGCTCTATTACTCATTTGCTGTGTTTCCCATTGCACTTAAGCTTTGTGCATCTTCACCCCCTATTTTTGACCCAGATGTAGAGTGAAGATTCTTTTAATCTATAGGCAGTGTTTAGTACAATAGGAAAGATCTTGTTCTTTAGGTGATGCTTGTGTAATAAACACTAAATGCACGCTAAATAATATTTGAAGAAGTAGCAAAACATGTTAAGAAAATGGAACAACATAGGAAATATATTTGGGAAAATATTTGTCAGGAAAAATTTCATCATGGTCCCACTCTGATTTTCTACTTCTGTATTTATTCCTGCATTATTTATTTCTAGACTTTTCAGAACCTTAAGTGTAGACAAAAGCTCCCATTTTACTTCATGTGTTCCTCTGGCTTTGGTAACTCTAATTTTTATAACATTGTCACTCATTATTACTGCAAGCATTATAACGACTCGTGGCTGGCTGGCATCATGACGGTTCAGGTAAATTGCTTCAAAAAGAGGGAGCTCCCTTTTGCAGCTGCCAAGGCAATTTTCAGCTGTGATAAAGTCCAAGCACTGATGATGATTTTAGTTTGAGTTTGGTTTTTAATGAGAATATAGTCATACTGAGGTAAAAAGAGCTCTTTTCCGAAGCTTTGGTCATAACTTTATATCCATGTCAGCACTGATTTTCTGTGTTTTGTGCAAATTGGATTTGTTTTCAGACATTTTAAAGCAAGCATAAATGGCTGATGGCTGAGTGGCTGCAGGAAGGAAATGCTGGGATTTCAGAGGAGACCTTGTCTCTGTTCAGTGCAACAGGGAGAACGGACTGGCTCTCCCCATTCTGCCTGGATATTGAAGGAGAAGGGAAACTTCTTGCTGCTCCTCTCCACTGCTCTTGTTTCCAGGGAAGTGAGTGGGTGAACTGTGATTGGCATTGTACCTTTTGCAATGTGCAAACTTAGAATTTACTAGGAATGTGTTTAGACTCTCTGGCAGGGAAATGAAATACATAAAATATAAGTTGTCAACTTAATTCTTCTTTCAAAATTTGTTTTTGAGGCGAGGGATGTTTTCCTACCCGTGGAGTCTTTAGCTATAATTATTGCACCTTCAAAACTGACTCTGACTTTTGTGGTACGGCTAAGTGTGGAAAGGACTTCTCTTTTTTCATCCTCTGATATAATGTACTATTGCAAAAAAAATATTCCAAACTTTTCCAAATTACTTTTGCTGCAGAAAGCTCTAGCACAAAGAGGCCTTTGTTTCACAGGAGTATTTAAACCTGTGGTAAACTCTGCCCTTTTGTGTTTTGGGGTTTTTTTTTCCCCCAGACAGGTGCCATGGAGCTCTTTGACATTTGTAGAGCAGATGGGATGCCATTTTACTGTTGTATCTAATTGACAGAACCTTATTCACTCTCTCCATGCATCCTGCCTTGGAAAGTGTGGGCCATGGAATTTTAGAGAGCACTTTTTTTCTCATCAGCAGCTTGTTTAACTCACTGCTGGATGAAGAGTGGGAGAGATAACTCGCTAACTGGCCCATGAAAGGTCTTAGGAATTTATACCTTCTTGGTGCTGAGTTTGCCATTTTGGCTGGTTGGTCACTAGCTGTTGACTTGGCTACCATACATTTTATTATGTATATTTATAGCCACAGATGCTATTGTGTGCCTATATTTTAATATAAATAGCAGTGCTGTCTTTCTGTGAAATCCCATGACAGACGTAACTAAAGATGTGTAGAAAACATGAAGATGTCTGTGAAATGCAGTCTCTGGGGATCTGTGAATGCACACATCCCTCCATGACTCCTCCCTGTTTCAGACTCCCAAAGGAGGGATTTTGAAAATGTCCAGTTTTGGGATTCCAGACACGATGAGGATCTTATTTCCAAAAGGCTGGTGTCTGAGAAGGTCTCAGAAAAGAACATATGTCCCAATCATTTCTGCTAATCTTGGCATGCCACTATCATCAGTTCTTATACATATGTCTCATACAAAAAACATAGAATAACTGTTTCGGGTGTAACTTCTCCTAAAGGATGTACACTTTTTGGCAGGTCTGGTTTATACCAGAAAGCCATATTTGCAATGTGCTTCTGGCATTTAAATTCTGAAAGACACATATGTTTCCCCAGCAATTACTTCTTTAGAGAAAGCAGGTGATGATTTCACTTTCAGAAAGGTAGCTGTAATTAATACTGATTGCCATTGGATATGACCAAGAAGGGTAGGAATATCCAAACAAATATTTAATGCATTTCAGTTGGAGTATAAATGAACTAACAAACCCCTTGCCCAAGAGCAGCTGTAATTTTTAGGATTATTCTTACAAAGCATATTGAGTTTGAGATTCTTGGCTTCCTTGTGCAGCAGCCTGTCCCTCTGGCAACTGCCACCCTCAGTCATATCAGTTACATGCTGCCACAACCACTCAAACATCTTGTGCAAATGTTAATATTAAAGGCAGGCCAGGTGGTTGCAAACTCTGGGACAGATCTTCAGTTCACTATCAGAATCACAGGATTTACAAATAACCTGTATAAAAATTCTCCAGTTCTCCAGGTGGCAAGAATTGTTTCTGTGGCACTGGCATACATTTCAATGCCCTTTGTGGTATCCTTGATACCTGTAAACTCTAATTCTAACTTACAGCATTGTATGTTGGCCTTCTGGCATGAATGCCATTCAGATATCCTTTTGAGTAAGTGCTGGCTGCTGTGCAAAGGGCTTTCAGTCTGGTTTTAAGGAATTAAAATACAAAAAGTATTTATGAAAAAGAAAAAAAGACTGGAGAAATCTTAAGAGGTTATGTAGCCAACTCCAAGCTGCAGAGCAGAATCAGTTGTACCAAAATAATGGGATGTTGGGAGGCTCTCAAGAACAGGTTAGACAGTGATGAAGGCACCACACTGACCCCAGGCAATCAATTCCATTACTTTTATGAACCTTGCAGTTAGAAAGCTCTTTCTAGCATTTAACCAAACATTGCCCCTGCCGCAATTAAACCTGTTCATTCTTGCCCTATCCCTAGCAGACAGAGAAGTTTGTTTTTCTTAGGGAAGCAAAGATTTTACGTATTTGAAAATTATTATCCTATTCTCTGGCAACCTTCTTTTGTCTTGGATAGAACATCCTCATCCCTTCAATCTCTGCATGTAAACATCTCATTTAGGTGGTTGTCTTCTACATTTTCTCTCATTAGTCCATGTCAGTCTTGACACCTAGGGGCATGCTGGGTCACAACACAACCTGGTACTCCAGCTGAGGACTTGGGATTCGTGAGCAGTGTCTAGATTGCTACGTCTTACATGCGGTTCTCTGTCCTACTGGCTGTACTGGGTACGTCCTCCTGTGAAACTTGCTCTTCTGCAGCAAAATGACTCTTTTGATTCATGTTCAGGAGTTATTTTCAAGCACTCTGAGCTGTCTGTCATCTGTAAATTTAGTGAGCATATTCTCTATTGTACCAGCCAATCTGTTAATTAAAATACTGAAAAACAGATCCCCACAAAACCCCAATCAATATATTTTTTCCCTTTGGTGCCTACCACTGATAACTAATCTCTGAAAGTGTTTCTTTGAACCAGTTGTGTACTACTTTTTAATGGTATCAACTGTGTTGAATAAGGTAGAAACCTTATTACATTCAATATGTATTCCATCTGCTGCTACTTCTTATCCACTACCAATTATCCTCCAAAGTAGGAAATTAGATTGATTTGACAAAATTAATTCCTGTCAAATCCATTTGGCTGTTTAAAACTCTTACAGGATGATAGAGTGGAAAAAGAAACATTATATAACTCATTTGTGTGTCTTTCCAGCGCCTTGCTTGCCCTCCCTTAGCCTTCTTGAACTCTCTTCTTCATGAACCCTGATTTGTAATTACCATGGCATAGGGGTGAGAATAAGAGATGGAGGCAGCAGTCATTATTACTGCCAAAATCTTTGTATCTTGAAGCCAAGCCTGGGCATTCTTGGATGAACATGAGCAGGTTAAGCTTATTTGAAAACACCAGGCTCACTTAAATACTCTAATACTGTTTAGCTCTTTGACACTGCCCTGAATTGTCTTTCATTCGTGAAGCCTGTTACAATCCTTTCTCTTACACCCATATAAAACAATTCAGTTATTTAACCTCTGTTACCTATGTACATACACACTGCTTTGGAAACAGGTACTAAAATATTTAAAACCTCCCTTGCTGAAATCTGTTTATAGATCAGGGTAATATTGTGTGTGTTTGGGGGTGCTATGAATAACTAGGTCCTTTGAATTACTTTCTGGTTGCAGACAAACCTAAACACTAGCTAGCAATATAGGCAATAGAAGACATAAGTTTAAATTATGTTTTACACGTTGAAAACTGCTTTAAGTGACTACCCAAGAGGACAATTTTATTTCCTTTCTATTCATAAGATATCCATATCTGTTAGTATGTATTTGGAAAATGCTAGGAGTTTAAAAGGTATCACAACCTTTGGAGAATGCTTTTAGGATGTAAGGAATTTGTCTTTTTGCCTAGTCAAAAGTCAGTCTTTTCTTAGCTCTGTCTGCTCATGCAGTTTACATATGCAAATACAGTAAATAAATAATAATATACAATAATATAATAATTTTTATCTCTAGAAGTTTTAGATTTCTGTATAAACCCCTGAAATTTGGTGAGTAATGAAAATCATCTGCATGAGACCTAATACCTTGCTGGCATCTTACTGCGTGCTTATGTATTCCCTAAATGCCTCATGTGTTACGACAGGGAACCTAAGGGCCACATAGGCTTTTCAAACTTCTTAGGCAATTGCTCAGATAGCGTACCCCTTAAAACCATCCATTAAAACCACCCAGAATAACTCATGGAGCTGCAAGTCATGTGAAATTAAGTCATGGATTGTATCTAGCCCAAAGCCCTGTGGGCTCACCGCCCATCCCTGCTGCTGCTCCTGCGGTAGAGACAGCAAATATAGAGTGAATCCATAAGGTCACTTGGCTTGTCCCTAAGACACAGAGTTACTACTGCTCTCTCTCATATTCCCCTCACCAATATAGCACATCTTTTTCATTCCTTTTATTTCACTTTCACATATTCTGTCCTCAATGACAAACAGCAGTGACTGAAATGACCAGTTCATATACACAAATAATGTCATCGCTTTATGAGCCAGTATTTCAGGGCTTAAAAACACATACATTTATCTCATTGCCCTGAGTTACACCCTCTTGAGCTTTCTTCAGCAATCTGCCTTTCCCCTTGGTGTTTACACACCCTTCATGCTTTCAGATAATCGCTGCATCCTTTCCAGTCCGTTTAACCTTCATCTAGCCAAGCAACAGTTATTTGTTTAAATTTATTCTCACAAATCACATCTTCCCACAGAAGTCAAAAGGAACATGTGGTGCCTTTCGGGATCAAGTGTATTAATAATTTTCAAAACCCCAAATCTCAATTACTTTTTGTTAGGCATATGTTTCTACACAATACACATTGCACTGAAGAAGCATATTTGGCCTTGTAAAACAGAATTGCCTAATTATTAAATCATTGCTAATGAAGATTAATTTTTTTTTTCTGAGAACTAGTGATACCAGCCCACTCTACATATACTTAGACAAAAAAACTTCCCTGTAAAACTTCATCAACATGGAGGCAGTGCAGTAAGCTCACCACCCTAAAGGGCTGCTGTATCATCGTGAGTGCAGTTGGTTGGGTTGTGGAGGGTAAATTCCTCCCACTCACACCACCACAGTCACAATAATCTTTCTGTTCATGAACTTCCCAAAATATTTGTTGAGATAATAGCTTGGAGGTATGTTTTCAGCAATTCTTAAGCCTGTTTTCACTCGTCTTTTCTTCTTCTTTTTTTTTTTTTAATTACATTTTGGGAGTGGGTTGGCCTGCGCTTAAAAGCTGGAGTCTCAGATAGACGGCTTCTTCTCACTTTAATTACTTTGACAGGCACCTCTCCTTTCCAGCTGAGCTGCCCCAACTGGAAGCAGCTGCTCGTTGGAATTACTACCCCTCCTCCCTGTCTTACAGAAGTAATAAGTGTCTTGTGCCCCTTCAATGAATTTATGGACATAAAGTGCACAGTGTGTGCCTGGCTGGGTAGGGATGTTTCTCTCTTTACTGTTTAATGAAGTTTTATGAAGTGAAACATGTCATTAACAATATAGGAAAAATGAAAAATACCATTCGGATATGATTCTCCATGTCTTTCTTAACTCTTGTTAGTGAGTGTAGATCAGGTTTTAATATATTTTTCCATGGTAATTTGAAACTCTGATTTGAGAGAGAGTCTGGAGTGATTGATGGTACAGCTTGCAAGGTAGTGAAGAATACAGCTTCTCTAGAGGAGCACAAACTGTGAATCACGCTCATGCCTGTGTTTACAGCCACAGCTGAAATGAATACTTATCATCTTGACTACATTGTCAGTCTTGTGAATGTTCCTGATTTCGTCACTGGCTTGATGATTTATTTAACATCCTAGCACCTGCAACCAGTGATGTAAAAATTTCAATTTGCTGCTGTTTTTTAAATCATGGGAATGTAAATTCTGGGGTTTATTTTCCAATAAAAGGATGAAGATGAGATCTAAGTGCACTCTAATGACTTAGACAATTGAAGCTGAAACACTCCAGAAGTCTTACTTTTAAAATTTCATTATATTTAAATGCAAGTGTGATTTTCAGGTGCCTGACATCTGTGAATTTTGAACACTAATCATTACAATAGAAATTGCAGCACCATGTGCCACACAACTGCTTTCCTGCTTGCTAGTCAACTGCCATTTGTTTTTCCATAAACTATCCCTTTATGTACATATCTTGCTGCGTGGCACACAGGTCAGCTAACCCAGGGGTGCAGTTCTGAGATGGGGAGGACACCCAAGGTTTAGTCAGATGTAGTGCTCTGGAGAACGGGCAGGAGGCATCTAAAAGGAAAGCTAGAGCAGCTGCTCAGAAGGTGAGGGAAGAGAGCTGATGAGAGTTGCTTCTAGGGATGGAAGCAAGAGGAGAAGGCCTGGTGATGGAGCAGGAGTTACCCCAGCAGAAACTGATCTGAAAGCAGATGTTGAAGCCAGTACATCATTCTCAAGCAGTTGCAGTAGGGAGCATTGACCTTAGGCTGACATGATACCCAATCAAACATCAAATTATCATATCTGGTCGCCTGTGGCTGGCTGAGATCATCAGGCAGGCTTCTTTGGTCAGTGTCTGCATTAACTAGGCCCACCTACTCCTTCTCTACTAAAACATTTGTGTGACTTAGGACATAGGCTTAAAAAGTGCAAAGTCTGAGCCCACTTCTGAATCCTTGTGGGACTGACAGTCAGGCTTTGGTAGGGTCTGTTTGCTGCTTGTTTAGATAGGGGAGAGGGAGGGTATTAAATTTTAAAGAAACACTTGAAAAATTTGTGTTCTGTTATGTTTTGGGGCAATATTTAATTGGAAAATTGAGGAATGGGTGTTAGGTGGAGTGGGGAGGAGGTGACTTTTGGGTGGAAGTGATCTGTTCTGGAAGAGAAGCTAAGCAAGTCTTCCTCTTGTTTTCTTCCAACTGTCTGCCACTGGCATGTTTGTGTCACATTTACTTTGCTGTAATATTTTGCCAAGGGCAATCCTGTAAAGTTTTATCTCTATATTTAACAGGCAGATAACTTTTTTTTTAAAGATCTACATTTGCATTTCATGCTTGGTTGCTTTAGAAAAGATACAATTAATGAAATTGAAATTAATGAAAGCTCTTGGGTTTCTTTTTCCAGAAAGTATTACTTTTTAAGAAGTTCGTTTCCCTTTCAAATGGAGATTCAGTAAGCATCATCTCTGAGGTGCATCCTATTTTATTTTAAAAATTTGTGCTGGTCACAAAGTGAGTAGTAATGTAAGTGTCACTCTGTGAGACTTGTTGTCTCTCGTGGTGCTCTTCCCACCTTACTACAGCCAACTTGGTGTGATATTTAGGCCCCTGAGCACCTGTGAAATACACAGGTATCACACACTACTGAGTTGTACTTTATGCTGCTTTTGTGATGTGCTTTAGGATGAGATCATCTGACTCCTTTCTATTAGTAATTTAGTAAGAGTTTCAACAAAGGAATCAAAGGACACTGCATTTGGAAAAAGGAGAGGCTGAAGTCCTTTTCCCAGTTGTGAGGCTAGCTTTCCACCTTTTTCACTTCCACAGTTCTAAAATTATTTGGGAGAAGAGCAGCCAAAGGACACTGAGCTAAATACTTCTGTCTCTGTGGGTTTTGTAAGTCTCTTACAAAAAAGATTTGTATGCATTCCTTCTAGCAGGCGCTTATGAAAAAAATTCAATCAGTTGAGCAACCTGCTGTGAATGACAATGCGGAGACTACCCCTAGATATCTCAAAAGATGCTGAATTCCTTTCTGAAAAATTAATTAAAGTTTAGAAAACATTTTGTAAAATGTGCTGCAGAAAGCTAAGAAAAAAATGATTGCTAATTATTTCAATGTTGACAGGAAACAACACACCAAAACTGGATTTGCCTTGCAGATAGAGAAGAGGGGACGCTGAGTTTGGGTGGAGAAGACAGAAATAAGTAACACAAAGAAGTAAGAATCTTAGTAAATGCTGGAAAATCTCCAGACAGTGCCTGACATTGGGGGAATCAGCTGGAGTCCCGATCGTGGGCAGTTCTGGAGTGGCATGCTGTGCACCTAAGAAGGATCATGGCTGTGGTTTCCCTCAGGGTATGTGTTCCTCACCAGTGATGCTCCAGATCCTAGAGCCCCTCCACTGGCTGAGCTAGTGCTACTGCCTCCCAGTTAAAAAATGCAGTGCTGTGCTCCATGGCAGAGAGGGGAACTGGGCAGGATATGAAAGGCCTTGGTGGAACATATCTGTGGGCAGGAAGGGAAGGATATGAATCTTTCCTTTCTCCTTATGAGTCAAAAGATATCCTTCCAGAAGGGCTGTGATGCTTGCTGTGTTTAGAATTCTTTCCCTTATATGATTTGTCATGTAAAGTCACGGCCACTGTATTTTAAAGGAAGCTTGCCAAGCTTAGCAGTACTTCCGTGTCTACTGAGTGTGGTGCTAGCCCAGAACGTTAAGACTACTAGAATTATTTTCTTGGGCATACATCTCTCCCTCCTTCCTATTTTTTAATCTAGTAGGGTATTGATATCTCAGGGAATGATGGATTGGGTGTAATATGGAGAGTTAAGACTTTTATCAGAATAAAGCAATTTGTTGTTCCTAACTCCTTTCCACTGATAGAATTCAACAGACTTAACTCCATCTGGTTTGCGTTCGGCATCTTAGTGTGCTGCTCTTGCTGTGATGTGATACGCTAATCATGAGGCTGGCAGTAAGTCTGGGAGCTGACAGCTAAGCCTCTAAAAGAATAAATAATGATTTCTGACTGTAGAGCATATAGAATATGATCTAAATACTGTCTGTTTTGAAGCTATTGGATAAGTACTGTCTGCATCGCTTTTGAAACCAGGAATATTTTCTGTAGTTGTCTAACTGGCAGAGGATGCTGAAACATGATCCTTTTGGAATATATAGAAGTCTGATGTGCAAATGCACATGATGGATCCTGCACTCCCTCATAGTTTATGCCTGTGCATACTAGAAGAGCCTGGGACAGCGATAGCCTGTCTGTCAGATCGACTGATGGGTTGGGTGTGTGGGTCCCCATTCTACCCCACAGTAGAGACTTCCTGGAGCAACCGCTGCCTCCTTTGGTTGCTATGGGTGATGTAGAGAACCCCACTCCAAAGGACTATGTTACCAGAAATGATAATACTACTTAAATAATTCTTAAGTAAAATAATTTTAAAATTAAGTTCAGGTGAGACGTAAAAGAAATTATATTTTAGAAGGACTTTGGGAAAAAATATAGGAAGGACAATGAGATAAAATTGTTTCAGATGGATCTTGATAAGTTGATGGGATGGAGCCGGCAATCACTAAGAGGTGGTTTTCCAATAAAAGGCTCTGATGTGAAACCTTGCAAGTTTCAATTTGATGACCTCCACCAAGGGGGAAGAGGGAGAGAGCTTAAAGGAGATACAATCACTGCTAATAGTGTGTTCCATTGTAATGTGCTTGTGTAAGAGTTTTAGGGCTTTTGCGGGTCACCTGCAGGGGGTAGCTGGAATTTTTATTTCTCCCTTTCCTTGCAGCCTCTCTGCATACAGTGGCTTACTTATTCATTTCTCTGAAGCTTTGATGTTCCAATTTGGACTTGATATACCGGGCAGGGTGTTGTTAGTGATGTTGAGAAACCTCCTATGTTTTGTTCATGCATGCAGAGTTAATTGCCAGGTCTCTGTGCAGGAAGCCATTTCCCTCAGGTCATCTATTGGGAACCCATGAAGTTTGATGCCCATTTACTCTCTGGAGCATGATCCCCTTTCAAAGGCAACCTGATATCTCCCTCTTGCATATATTTTAAAATATATGTCAAAGTGCTCGAGGTTGTTTATGGTATAGATTTCCTGGATTACATGCCTTTCATGTGGGTGACAACAATTCTGATAGTATGCATGTTGGTTTTTCCAGTTTATTTTGATGCATATTTCAATTTTTCACTATTAAGTGCTTTGTTGAAACCTTTATGTCACTTGTATGTGACAGTGTGGTGAGATGGCACACACTACTTTGGAACAGAAAGTTCATGATCTTTTGCCTTAATGACTCAGAGGTTTGTGTTTGAGGTTTGTGCTTTTCACAGAGAAGGTGTTTGTCCTGGTGATGGCCATATCCCTAAACCCGCAGTAAAGAAAGCAGAAAGATGAGCTTCTCTATGGCCACCTTAACTCGGAGCTAGGATTCTGCTCTGAGTATCCCTCTAGAAGAAAGTCCATCTCTCTTGAAAACAGACAAGTGCTTTTCAAGTTGGTTAATCCTGCCTGGTTTGTAGATGTGGGAAGCTTTTATTAACTTTACACCCACATACAGCTGATGGTGTGATAGGAAGATACACTCATATGCACAGTGCATCTGCCATAACTTGGCAAAACCAGACTGACCACGTATGTGTCTATTGTTTCCATCTCCTCTTCAGAGATTTGCAGGAGAACTACCGCAGGGAGCTTCATAGCAACACTGCCAGTGTGACTCTCTGGGGACTCATACCAGAATTGCTGCCCTGCTGCCTAGTGCTGCCCTGAAGGTGCACAGTGACCATTTTCCAAGATTTCTGTATGTTACACACCTGGTCAGAGCTCCTGTGAAATGTCACAAAAATCTCAGAAAATTGACCAGATTTATTTCTTCCCAATAGCTGTACAGAGGTCCAGCACAAGGTGCTTCTAGAGACAAGCCTTTGGTAGATGCTTGAGTTATTGTCTAGACAACTTCAGATAAAACTGCAAAGAAAAACTGTATTCTAACATGACAAATTTCAAATAATTTGTAATTTTGTAGTAGCAGTTGTAACACAAACCAAATACTGCACTCATACCTGGGCTTCAAAACCACTGCAAGATCTGAGTTTCTGCTTGTTCTAAAACTCCCATACTCTTGTTGCAGCTGTTTTTTGTAAAATACCCCTGGGATTTAGTTCTGCAGGACATTGGTATCATTAAAATAGGGGAAGCCTGTGATCTCTGCAAGGAGGGAGTGGTTCTACTTGAGGGAATTATTTTAGCATGTCATATTCATTGAAGGCCTTGTGAAAATGGTATGTTGTCAATGTCTGAAAATGCATAAATACTACAGTTGCAAGACTTCTATAGAAGATAGTAGCTATTGTAAACTGCCATGGATTTGTTTTGATTCTCTTATGTCCATTTGGTTTTTAAAGCAACTGCTCCTGGAGTCATGTTATTTTGCAAGTTATTTCTTTCCTTATCTCACTCTCTTGAAATCAAAGGCTCTGTGTCTCAGATAAATTAAAGTCAACTGGCTGAGGGGAAGACTGCCACGGCCATGCATCCTGTTCCTCTGATGAAAGCTGCTGCCTCCACAGAAGGGATGAAATCGTGGCTCAGGAAGCAACTCTTGGACCACCACAATTTATAGTCTAGTTTCTGTTACCTGTACTGCAAGGCTGAAAAGTGTATTCAGGACCTGCTTCTGGGAGTGGTGTAGTTATCATTGCACAGAAGCAATGCCCTCGGTTGGCAGGGAGGGGCAAGGCAAGCGGAGTACTGCCCCTTGAACATATTTGGTCCTAATTTATTGCTGCCCAAGACGTAACAATGGGAGAGATTTAGACTTTGTGCAGAGTTGTTGGTTTTTTTGGTTTTTTTCCGTAATATGCCTCCATCTATAAAAAAGACAAAGTATAGAAGGTAGTGTGTATGAGGAGCCCAGAATACTTAATTCCTGAGATCAAGTGTGCTTTGTTCAAATATTTTAAAGCAGATTGACATTTCTACTGTAAGTGGTTCAACATGAATTTCAGAGGGTCACTAAATAAATTGTCCCTGACTAATTAAACCAGTTTTGAGTTATGCAAGCCATCTCAGAGTACCGAGAGACTTCACTGACACACCTTTATCCTCATACTTCATAGGCTTATAGTTGTGTACAATTTAAAGGTCAATTAGAAGATTTTATACCTGTTTTGGGCCTTTCATTATTTTTCATTACCAGTCAATAAGATGCATTACATAGGGTGTATCCTACATGTGCATCCTAAAGGAGGGTCAGTAAAATCATGCATATTTCTATATCATTGGTGGTTTCTTGACCACTTTCTCTCAGCATAATTCTCTTTTAGTTTTTCTGCCTCTGCTCCCCACTTCCTTTTCTCTGTTCAGGGTGTGCTGTTCACTCCAGCAAAAGCTGCAGTAATACAGTGCTTAGAAAGTCTTGTCCCTTTCTTTGTGTAGCAGTTGATGAGAAAGTGTTTCGACCAGCTTTTCTCTCCGGTGCTAGCCTACAAAGTAAAATACGCAATCTTAGCTTTGAGGACAGAAAAAGAGCATTGCTGAGACCATAGAGAGATGAGTGCAATCACTCCACTTTTCCTTTATTCTTTCTCCAGATACTATTTTTAGCCCTGTTAGCAAATGGTATCATTTGTTGCTCCAGCACTCCCAGGCCACCGGTGCTGTGCCATCAATGCGAGCCTCGTAAGCTGTAGGGCTGGCGAATGGGCTGAGGGGAGCCTGGTGACAGGAAACCCCATGGTTGAAGAGGGAGCCTGGAGAGCAGCACAGGTTCTAGGTCAGGCTCTGAGTTGTGTCTGGGTGGCACAGGGCATGTAACATACAGCCTGTCAGCAAGCAGGGCTGGAGGATGTTGGAGAATCTACTGACTGCTCAACTGTGTGAGCTCTCAAAACGTTTGGCTAGCGTGTGACAGCTGCATATTCATTAAATACATCACTTTCCCCCCTACCCTGTGCAGACAGGTGCTTCCCATAAATGGCAGCTTGAAACAGTAGCTTTTCAAGAAGCAGCTAACCGTTTCCAAGCTTAGGAATGACCACTAAGAGTAAAGAATTTTCTTGCTGCTGGTCATAGCAGAAGCTGGGAGTGAGGTGCGAGGTGGTGGACAGGCCTTCGGGTCATTCTCCTGCTGACCTCTGCCACTCCTTCCATCCATGGGCAATGGGGTTTGGCCACCAATATTTAATGTGCCTTCCTCAACAAGTGTGTGTGCATGTCTGGGCACTTTGCAGTTTCCCAAGTAGAATGCAAGAGCATCCTTGTTGCTGTCTGTATTTAGTAATTATTTAATTTGACTATAATGGGGGTGACGGGTAGTACCAGGGAGCATCAGGCACAGATACAGGGGAGGCAGCGTTCCCACAGTCCCTCCCCGAGGGCGATGGGTGACAGACCACCTCTCCTCGGGAGAACTGTGCGCTCCCGGTGCCCAAGCTCTAAACCTGAGCTAACCTAACCGGCTGCCCCTTCCCGTGCCGCCGTGTAGCGCTGACAGCTCTTGCCAGCGAGTCTTTTTCCCCGGTGTTAAGAAAAGGCTGTTGACTTGGCCGCCGGAGCTCCCCGCTGTCAGGCGAGGCACGGGCACAGGGGTAACCGGGTCAGCAGCAACGAGGGCTACGCCGGTGACCACGCGTGTCCCGACACCGGTTCTTGACTTTTGGGCTGGTTGAAGCCGCCGGGGCGGCGCCGGGGTCCTTTGTTGCCGCCCTGGGGCGGCCACATGCGCCGGGCGAGCCCCCGGGCGGGCGGGGAAGGAGGGGCTTTGCTCCGCAGTGGCACCACCGGCCGCCCTGTCGCTGGGTCGAAAGTTTGAGAGGCGGCGGCGGCGGGGCCGTCCCGCGGTGTCCCGGGGCGGGCCGGAGCGGGGCGGGGGAGGATGGCGGGGCGGGGCGGGCCGGCCGCGGCGAGGGGGAGCCGGCGTTGATCCGACGGCCGGGCCGGGGCATGGAGGGGGAACGGGCGGACGGCCCCGCCGCCCCGGCGGACAGCGGCACGTCGGAGGTGTTCGCCCAGCTGTGGGCGGACGTGATGGGCATCCTGGTGAGTGCGGCCGGGACGGGAGAGGACGAGGTTTGGGACCTGGACGGCCGCGGGGGCAGCCTGCCGCGGGACGAGTGTTTGGGGGGTGGGAGGGCTGCGCAGCCCCCCGGTCTTCCCGGCACCTGCTGCGGAGTTTTCCCGAGATGGAAAGGGAGCATGCCCTCTCCGTGCGGGTGCGTACTTCCCAGAAAAACTAACTTCACGGGCAAAGCCAGGGTTTGCGTTGGTGACCGCCTTCATCGCGATTCTGGAGTAGAGCTCTCTGGGCTGTCACGGTAGAAGGGGCGGAAGGGCCGCGCCGAGCACCGCCAAGGAGCGGGTCCGGGCAGGGGCTGCCCGCTGGCGGGGACGCAGCCGGGAGCGCCGGTTCAGCCGGATCAATGGGCGCATTGTCCCGCCGCTGCCCCGGCGTGCCGCCGGATTCAGGGCAGTTTGGGCTGCAGGCGGTGTCGCTGCAGCCTTTGCATCCCACGCACGTGTTTCGGGGTGAAGCCCCGCGCGTGGGGGGCGCTGCCCCGGGGCCCCCGGGCACGGCCGCCAGTCCCGCAGCGCTGGCCGGGCCCCGCGGCGCTCCCGGGCGCCGGCTTTGGAGCTCTTACTCCTTGTAGTTTTTTGGAGACGAGTTGCTCGGTTACGGGCCGTGGAGTTTCTGCGCCGGTGATCTTCTGAGGAGGGACTAATCCTCGTAATTCACTGGTTACAGACAAAAGAGATGGCCCCAGTAACGAGGGCTCAAGGAATTACGTTTAATGGGCACGTATCGTACCGACAGGACGAACTGGATGGCAAGCAGTAAAAATACAGGAAGAGTCAATCCTTTATTTCTATTTGCAGTGAGAGAATAATATTTACTTTAGGTGCAAGTTGATAATTACCACAGAGGACTGCTACTCAGCAGAAAAACAAATACTAATGTTATATATGTACTGGAGCTGGCAGCTTTCCAGTGATACAGGAATGTGGTAATCAACAGTGGAGTGCCTGTTTATTCATTTTAAAAGCAAATGAATAGGCTTGATGCATGTTAGTTTTTGTTGTTAACATTTAACCAGCAGACATTCAAGAATATTATGAGAAATACTTTTTGGAAAACTGCTGTGGAACATAATAAATAATAAACTCTTAGGATCTAATTCAGAAGTGTTACAGAATTGAGCGGAGAATTTAATTAGCATTTTATGCTGCATTTTTTTTTAACCACATGTACTTTGTTGTTAATATTCAAAGTCAGATTAAAAAACCTGCCTCATTCCTTTTCTTCATAGAAATTCTCCATTGACATGACGTTCGGTTTAGTTGCACCCGACTGTGTACTCTTTTTCACTGTTAATGATTTTAATCTAAGAATGCACGCAGAGTCAGTTCTGCCAGTTTGTAAGGAGCACACAGTTGGTACTTTATGAACAGTCTCTTTCTCTCTTTTTCTGGCAGGTTTCAGTACTGCATTTAGTAAGGGCAAAGTGCTATTGGATGCCTGGGAAGGAGTGTTTGAGGAGGCCAGACCAACAGCCTAGCATGCTGAAGCTCAGTTCAGAAAAAGATCTGATTGTCACACAGCTAATAATTTGAATAGGTTTCTTTTGACTATACAAGCTAGTTTCCTTCCTGGGAGAACAGAGCTATTTCATTATTATTTGCCTTCTAATAAAACTGTGCTAAAATCATTTTCCTTAGAGTTGGTCAACTTGACAGAAAGGAATCATCTTGTGGCTATGAAGTTCCTGGTTTGTATCAGCTGCAAACTTCACCCAGCATTATTACCTTTTATTACTTCAGTGTTTTGTGTTGTAGCACAATTACAAACATAAAAAGATACCTTTGTGTTGGGTCTCATAGAATAACATATAATAGGGGAGATAGAAGTACTTCTCAGTGCAGGCTGGCAGTTTTCTTCAGATTTAGATTTTTTAAAAGTTTCTAGTCTTTGAGGCTGCAAAATAAGGTCCTAATATGAGCAGAGTATAAACTTGCTTAGTGCTCTGTCCTTGTTTGAAGGCAAGGAAGAGGTAACTCCAGTGCCATTTTCACTGCTCATCTTTGTGGTACATAGAGCTTTGTACCTTTCAAACCTGTGCAGCAAAAGGCAAGCAGTAAACTAGAGTTGTGGCTTCCAAATGGAGGTGTGTAGGTGATTGGTTGTAGTCCTTGAAGTCACATCAGTGGTCTGTGTAGCTGGCTTATTTCTTTCACATTGTCAGTTTTATGTGAGAGTATGGGTCTTAACTTCCTGGGGTCTATAGCAGTTCATGACTCAAACTGTTTAGGGAGCACAAAGGTAGACACCAGAGTGATTCACTGGGCATGGCTCCCTGAATGAAGAAATTTGTGCGGCGATAGGCTGTCCGCGTTGGCCCTGCTACAGCTCAAGAGCTACCAAGGGAATGCACTGGCAGGGGAGAGAGGCAAGAGAGAAGAGCCAAGTTCTGCTCTTGAAAGACCTCCACCTGCAGTGCTGCATCTAGCTCCAGGGTCACCCAATACAGGAAGGACATCAGCCTGCTAGAGCAAGTCCAGAGGAGGGCTGCCTAGAGGGTTGGAGGGATGGAGCATCTCTCCTGTGAAGAAAAGGCTAAGAGAATTAGAATCATTCAGTCTGGAGAAGACTTCAGGATGACCTAATTATGGCCTTCCAGTACCTGCAGGGAGCCTACAACAGAAGTGGAGAGAGATTTTTTCAAGGGCATGTAGTGACAGGACACAGAGGAGTGGTTTTAGCTGGCAGAGGGTAGGTTTAGAGTAGATGTTAGGAAGAAATTCTTTACTGTGAGGGTGTTTAGCCACTAGCTCAAGTTTCCCAAAGTTGTGGATGCCCCATTCCTGGAAGTGTTCAAGGCCAGGTCGGATGGGGGACTGAGCAACGTGATCTAGTGAAAGGTGTCCCTACTTGTGGAAGGGGAGTTGGAACTAGATGATCTTTAAGGTCCCTTCCAACTCAGACCATTCTATGATTCTCTGATCTTGGGAGACAAAAACTAGGATGAAATGAAGAAAGAAGGTGATTATCAAAAGTTTCTTGATTGAATGAAAGAGAAAATTACATTCTTAAGCCATGATTGTAGGATGATGCAGGATAGAAAGAACCTCAGGCAGCGTATAGAATGTTCTCAAGCTGAAGCAGGGAGAGCTCTGAGATCAGGTGAGGTTGCTTGGGGCTTTATCCAGTTGTGTCTTGAAAACCTCCAGGGACAGAAACTGCACGACCTCTCTGTGCAGCCTGTTCCACAACTTTGCAGTCCTTATGGTGAAAAAGATGTTCTTCATGAAAGTGATAAAATGCCTGATTCTGCCCTCCTCATACTGAGGAGTAAGAGAAGGGGAAGGTGTTTCCTGCCTCCCCCTGGCCCTGCTGGAAGCCTTGTGGAGCACGATTGTGTCTGTTCTAGGTGCTGGATTAGGAGGAGAGGCCATAGTGTCAGCCCAGCTGGTATTCAGTACTGAACTTAGTTAAAATACAAATTGACCCCCTCTCCATATCTATATGGATAAATATAACTCACTGTTTTAGTTAAGTTCCTTAAAATAGGACCTCATTAGCAGGAACCTGTGATGGTAGATCCCAGGTCTAGAGGGGAAGCAAATAGTTGTCAAATGCCGTCTGTAAGGAGCATATTTTATAGACTTTGAAGTCATATAACAACTCTGTACTTGACAAATACTGAGTGTATGCTTGCAGCTGTACTAGGATCTTGCTGAAGTAAATGCGACTTTTACCTTTTGCACTTTCCTAATGAAATATTCCATAGCAGCAGCTGTGGTATAAGCACCTCAAGCTATTTGTGCTGTTAATGGAGCTCACTAGTTAACAATATTATACCCAAAAGCTTCTGCTTAGTCTGTAGCAAGCACATGTTGGAATGTATTGGATAGTTATAATTTTCAGTGCTTCAAAGCAACAGTGGTTGGTGGAAGTGTATTGAGGTTTCAGAGAGAGGTGGATTGAGAGTAGTAATATAGAAATGCTCTGCATTGCCAAAACTCAACACCATAAAAACGGATATTTTTGGCATAGAATCATGTACTGATGTGGTGATAGCAAACTCTCTGTTGCTAAGGGTCTCAAGGTTTGTATGTGATGAGATCTGAGAACAAATTGTAGTATGAAGTGAAAATCATGAACTTTATTCTTTTAAAGATGTGCTTTCAAAACATGGGCTATTGACCTTAGTATGGGGAAGACATTCCAGTGCCCCTTTTGTTTATGGGAAGTTCTTCCTTCTCATATAGATAGGAGAGGTATCCGAGTCAAATCCTGACATTAATGAAATCACTGGCAAAACTCTGATCAATTTTAACAGAGCATGAATTTCACTGAAGAAAATGTCTTATTTGTTTGAGGAGCTTTTGTCTTCAGTGGCCAAGATGCAAAAGATACAGCAGAACTTGAAAGAGATGCCATGAAATTAGAAGCCTTTCTAGTTTTTTTATTTCGAAGTGGTAGCTAGTTTCTTGTTTCAAACTACTGAATCAATTATAGCAGCTGAAACAAAAAGAAAATTATTTCTTTTTTGATAGTGCTTTCCCACCATCTGCTGTTAGTTGTAGAAGACAGAGTATTTTGAGGCCAATAAAGCTCACTTGGCTTTTTACTGGGAGACCTACTATTTACATACATAATCTATCTTGCTCTCCATGTTTTAGCAACTATTTGAATTTCTTATTAAAGTAGTAAAAAATACTGAAAGAGAGAAAGACACCAGCTGATAATGCTACTGTGATAACATGTAATTGTATACTGGCTAATATACTTTGGAAAGAGGCATTTGATATTAAGCCAGGGAGTCTGGATATCTGGAAAGATCAGGGAAGTAGATCCCTGACTGATAAAAGCAGTTGTAGGACTGCCAGGAGGAGTTGTGGCAGCTCACACCAGCCAAAGATTTCTTCCAGGATTACTCTTCCTTAAACCATCATTAGATCACTGTAACCTGCTGTGGAAATCCCTTCTCCGTTGCTCTCCCAGTGCCTCATTGGGTGACTCTGTTTCTCTGATGTCAGCTTGGCACCAAGTGGCCACTCCAGCTGAAGCCATGAACGCTCAGCACAGCTTTGTGGAAAAGTGCAGGCAACTGAATAGCTGCTCCAGGTAGAATGTGCTTTTGAAAATGCAATATACTCATTTTTTATTATTTTTATTGATGACATGTCAGCAAAGTGGCTGTGACGCCATGTAATTAACTCAAAAAGCACTTTGGGACATCCTAATTCAAAATATTTTTGTTCCAACTTCTATTTGGAGCACGTTTTCTAAAGCATATCCCAGTTTCAGCAATAAGGATAAACCCAGAAGGCCTAGCCTCTGCTTTCAAACTAGCAGATACTGTTTTTTCTATTTTACAAAACCATGGAGTGTATTTTGCTTTCAATAAAGAAGTCAAAACAGAGAGTGACTGACTGTCAGTTTAGGTGTTGGGTTCAATTTTATAGTTTAAACTCAACCTGTTGCATCTCTTTTCTGTTTCCATGAAATGTTATGCCTAGCAATGCTAATCCCTTTATGAAGAAAGACAGCTCATAGAGATAACCTTTGGTCTAGGCTTTTTCTTGCACGTCAGGGCACATAAAACACATGTCTCCGTCAGAGAGTTTAGTTCCCAGAAGGCCCTACACCATAAGGAGTGATAAGAGCTTTTGGTTCTAGTGCCTTCTTCATTCTTTCTTGAAAGTAAATTCTTTCTTTTGGTGATCTGCTGTGAATACCAGCTTGGAAATACTCTTTTTCTTCATACTTTCTCCACCTTTTGAAAGTCAGTCAACCAAGCACTCTCTGTTTTTTAAAGCAGTAGAATACCACATTGCCAGAATTTGCCTGTAATGGTGCCTCCTTCCTTTTGTGAATATGAAAAAATGACAGTCTCTATGCAGAAATAAAATATGAAAATTGATGTGGAAAATGAAAAGGTGTTGCACATGAGCACTTAAAGGACTTTTATTACATGGAATGCAATGTACTATGCTACACGTGTTGGCTACTGTTTTCTCTAGTTAGGTGAAACAGTAAAAATAAGAGGTTATCTCAGAGGAAATGACATTTTACGGAATTAGATAATGATTCATTTAGCTTATTCAGATTCTGTGTAGAAATCAGTGTAAGTTAGTGCTGACTACATAAGGTGCTGTGCAGACAGGGGCAGAGTGGAGGGGCCGGGGCGCAGCAA
The DNA here is from genome assembly GCA_013400975.1 of Atrichornis clamosus. NCBI lineage: Eukaryota > Metazoa > Chordata > Aves > Passeriformes > Menuridae > Atrichornis > Atrichornis clamosus. Next base: position 102,070 of record WBMZ01002284.1, read on the forward strand.
TGCGGCACGGGGAGACTGCTGGATGTGGCACAGGCCCACGGGACAGGGGGAACGGGTAGTGCCCAGGGCAAAGGAGTTTGAGTCAGAATCTTTCCTTCCAGACCCAGGTTGAACTGCTCCAGTTTTGGCTCTGTTCCTTTAGGATTTTTTTCCCTTCAGAGGTGGCATTGTGAAGGAAAGGGTGCTCAGTGCTGGTGCACCCAGCCCTGCTTCCTGCGCCTTTCCAGGTCACCCTTTTGTCATTTGGAATCTATGGCTGTAGTTTCCCTTCATGCAGCAGCCCAGGCGTTCTCCTTTTCCACTTAGCTTGTTGTCACAGTATTGATGGCTGTAGAGTACGTGTTGTGTTCGGACATTAGGAGGTTCAGAACAGAGGATGAGTAGGAATTTTACTTTGTAATGACCCAGCCAAGTGATTTGTCACAATACGTGTTTTAGCATCAAGTGCTGCTAGCAATTTTGCTCTTTGTGATTGCTTGACACAGCTGATGACTAATGAACCTGCTGCTTTGGTGCCATTATTGGTGGTGGGAGGAGGAGGAAGGTGGTTGTGACTGCAGGAATGCTGAGGTAGCTTTGCAAGGATCTGGATTCCATGTTTTTAATGAGAAAATATACAAAAAGAAGAAATTTGGTTTAATATGTGCAAGTCTGTAAAAATTAATTTTCTACTATAAAAACATATTTTCCATTAAAATATACGTGACACGTTGTGTGATTAGGTAAGGAGATATGAAGGGCTTTTATTTCTGCTTCTCATCAAGAGACTTAACTGTCTCATTGGCAGGGAAAAATTGCAACACAATTTGGACACAAGAGTTCACAACACAGACTTCCATTATTGAAAATAATGACTTTGAAAATAAAAAGAGTTGTGTCCCCCTCCCCAGTGCAGTAGCTGTGGTGTGGGTCAGATGTGAGCACACTGGCTCTTCTTTCTTCTTCTTCAGGCAAGTGGAGCATTTTTCCTGGTTTACAGTAATAGCAGACCTTTCTTGACTACTACCATGTTTTGAAGCACAGAGATATAATGTACTGGGTTTATTTGAACTAAGATTAGTATAATAAAGTACTTAATGGCTGAAGTTTTAATGGCACCTGGATAAGCATTTCTGAGCTATATACTAGTTTGAGAGACATGTTTCCTATGAAGCATTTGAAATTGAAAGTGGGGATTGTATAACCTTTCTTGAAAACAGTTGTGAGCAGGCTGTAGATGGAAAATTGGATGGACAATCTTAAGAATATAATACAACAATTATTTATAAATCACACTTTCAGGCTTTTGTATGGAAAGTCATACAATAAATTGGAGAACTGGTTTCTAATATCCATGTCACAATATGAGTGTGATCTGTTTGGAGCGCTGTTGGAGATTTGCTCTGCTACAAGCCCATTAGATTTTGCTGATTGGACTTCCCTGTGACCTTGCACGGACATGGGGATGTGCTCTTAAGATCAGTTTGCATCATCAGGCCTCCAGACAGAGAAAATACATCTGTTTCCATGTGCATGGGTAAACATACACATTGAAGCTTGTGAGCATGGTAATACAATTATCAAGAATATAAACACATCCTTTTGTTTCATTATTGTCACTGTATTTATGATGACATACAGTGCTTTTTGCTCTTTGTAGGTAACAGCCTACTGATAGTTTATCTCACAGTGTTCTCCACCTTCAGTATATTCTTTATGTGTGGGAGTGTGAGTGTAAAGGAGATTAGGTAGCTGTTTAATATAATAATAGAAGCAATACTTGGAAAGATTTGCAGCAAGCATATGAGAGTTGATAGATGATAGTGGAAACAGTACCCTGCTTGTTACAATATTAAATTGAGAGTACATGAGCAATCTCTTGACTGAGATGCTCCTAACCCTAACCCTCTCACCTGCAACTGCAGATGCTTTGTGCAGTGCTGATAGGTATTATGGAAACAAAGCATAAAGAGAGAAACAAAAGATAAAGGGTCTACTTTCTGCACTGTTTACATTAAAACTTCAGGAGCCTAAGGCACAAGTTTATTTATAGTAGAGCAGTGTGTGGCCTGTAGGCTTTTAAGAAGAAAGGAAAATGCATCTTTTGTGGTTCCTTCACAAGTTCAGACGAGTTGAACCTCCTGCCCCTTTCAATGCCAGTACCAGGTTGACCCTGCTCTGCAGAGCTTGCTCTCTGCTTGACTGTAACCCCAGTCTAACTCAATGGAGGAAACATGAGAGCTCATTGCACCATGGTGGCACTGTTAAAAGTTCTATCGGTGCATGCACATCCACAGCTGGAGCTTGGATGAAAACATGTCCAAGAGCTGATTGCATAGCATTACATTGCAGTTCAGGAAAAAAAGGCACTTTAAGCTTTTTAGGTATTTTTCTTGCCAGAATAATATCTTACCAGTCATAATGTGTACCTTTAGAAATGGTATGTCACTGCTGAAGAATCTGTGGGTTTTATGCACTTAACAGCTGGGGGATGTTTGGATGTTTGTGCTCTGCCTGTTTATTATCTCTGTTTATCTGTGTCTGTTACAGTTCTGAAACACTTTCATTCTCTTTGGATTCTGTGCTTACAGTTTTCCAGCAGACACTTTCTCCATATTGCTACTCAGCTAGAAGGGGTTTTTATCAGAAATTTCTAGTGCAATACTAGGGATGGAGTGCAAATTGAAAATACCTATTTTTCTATTGCTAAATTAAGAGTAATCTCTTTTCACCATCCATGTTAGACATGTTTCATATTGTTATCAATATCACTACGTAGACTTAATGTAGCCTTCAGTTATACAGAAGAGTATTTAATACTTGTGGTTGACCACTTTGGCACAGTAGCTCTGAAAGCTGATGATAAATCCTTTGCATTTAAACTGCAGTTTATAATCTCCAAGAATGAAACTAAGAAAAATCCTGCTTTATACATAAGTGTGTTTGTATTCATCCATAATATGCACCACAACTTGGAGGTTGTGATTTCCACTCCATTATTAGGTTTCTTTCCCACCTTAGAATTCATAAATAACTATTGTAAAACAGGAAAAGGTGGGGCAGACCATGTTGTATGTCAGTCGTGGCTCTTGTCTAAAAGTTTCCATCTTCAAGGTGACAACATGTTTACACTTCAAAAACATGATGCTTCAGAGTGTGTTTGGGAATATGTCCTGTTTTATACAAAGGTTGGGGAGAAAGATTTCCCTGTGCAACATTTTATCAGAGGACTAGTAAAGATACTGTATTTCAAACCTGAAAAACCTGGTAAGGAGAGGAAATTGCTAGAGGAAATTTTTCTTCTGAAAGTCGAGAAAACAATCACAAACACGTAGCCAGCTGTTACATAGAGGATACCAAAAACTGAGCAGTTGAGCAGGGATGCTGGTGCCTCTGGCAGTAAACCATGTTGGCCAGTTCCGGATCTGTTCTTCCTTGGATTTAGATGATACTTTGTGTCAGACCGCGGCTAATTAGGCTCAGAACAGGTATTTGTTTTTTGCTGGAGTATAAATGTGTGAGGTTTTCAGCACGGCAAGCAGCGGGGGGATCTCCACCACAGGAGCTGCTTGTGTTCCTGCTTTCCCTGAGGTCAGGTGCAGTTTGCCATTCATGTCGGTAGAAGTACGAGCAACTTCTGGTGGAGGCTGCTCACGTGCCCTGAAAAGTATTGACAGCAGAGGCAGCTCCCTGGTGAAGGTGCGCAGGCACTGATGTCCTGGCACAGCTGGAGCACTGGTATGGCTGCGGTAGCAGGCATGTCTCCCTCTTCCCTCACTGGATGTGTTTCCTTAGGTTTTCCTGTTTCCGTTTCACTGAAGAAAAAGGGCTGAGTAGAGGCAGATTTCCTGCTGGCGGGGCATGTTGTAAGCCTTTGTGCAGGCCAATTCTTTGGATATTTTTCTTTATATTTTTATATACTATCCTTCTCTAAAGTTTCTCTGAGGTTGTGTTTTCCTTATAGAGGAAAATGAAGTGTCTTTTCTTAATTATTTTTCTCTGTCAGCTTTCCTGCTTGTATGTGAAAGTTCCCACCTTGCTTGCAGTGCACTGTACAAATAAAAATTGAAAGATGCCTATTTTTCATTCTGTTTTGTGACAATGTATCCCATTCATTGTCTGGAGAGATTTGGGGGAAAGGTCTATTTTATTTCTTATTTACTCAAGGGAGACTGCTCAGTTGTAGGTAGTGCAAAAGGATTGTCTGTCCTGAAAAATTCTGTTTTCCTCTCTAATTACACCTAGCTTTATTCTGAGTGTTTTACGATGAGACATGAAATGGAGTCTAATCCTGTGCAAACCCTCTCCACTGTGGTGCCATGTTCTGATGTGTAGTGAATTGCAGGGATACTGGGATGTTTCAGTTGAGTGAGGTATACTGTTTCTTGCTAGGCCCAAACCCGGCAATGCATTGTTTAGCTTTTGTGTCAGGGAATGCGTATATACGTGCAGATGGATAAACTTTGTAAAACCTAAACTTTGTAAAACCTAAGCTTTGCATGATAGCTATCTAAACTCAGGAAGTTAACAGAGAACATAAGGTCAGGGACCTCATCAAAATCCTGGGATGATGATGATGATGATGATGATGATGATGATGATGATGATGATGATGAAGAATAGCTTCATACTTTGTATGGTGTGTGGTCATGCATAAATGGGAAAGGAAAGGGATGCTTTTGCATATCCTTGTTATCCTAGTCATGATGAGTCTCACTTGGTTTGGTCAGTGTGGAGTTTGAGTTCCTAATTACCAAAAGTAGGAGGGGAAAAAAAGAGGTGGATGTTCTCAGTGCTGCTTTTTCTCTTTGATGGAACGGTACTTTCTTCAAGTAATCTTTGCCAAGTTACTTGCGGGTTTTAATCCTTGTCTCAAGTGTACATAGGATACAAAAGATTGTACAAATCTTCATTTTTCATCTGCCAAACCTAATAACAACTACTGCAAAATGCTTACAGATAGTTATTTATTTTATAAACTGCCATGAAAGAGAGATGAAAGGGGAGTAAAAAAGTATGTTAACTCCCGCTGACCCTTCTGCCTTCTTAGGCAGATCTGTTGCTGTGGGGGCTTGAGCAGATTACAAAAAAAAATTTAAAAAAGCAAAGAGGAATTTTTTTCTCCAGACTCATGCCTCTCTTAGGAAAATACCTCTCATAAAAAGCGGAAACAGAGGATGACAGGGGATGGAGGTGGATGGAGGTGCAGTGAGAATGAATCCAGTTGTATTTCTGTGGCCAGAAGAGTGTAAAGAGTCCCAGCTGAGAAGGGTAACTTGTAACTGCTCAGAAGAGGGATTTAGAAGGATCATGTGAAAGGAAGAATTGCTGCCTTCATGGCAGGAAATGACTGGAGCACGCATCAGGACCTTGGCAGGGGAAGGTCAGCGTGCAGGCTGGCTTCATGGAGGCCCAGAGGAGGTGGTTGAATGGTCTGGATGGCAGGGACCACATGGGAAATAAATAATGGAGATTTAAGCTTGGTTCAGAAATGAAAGGGCACTGAGCAGGGATATCAGAGAGCAAAGTAAGCCTTGGTGTGTAGTTGGTCACACCTTGTTTTGTTTTTGCTTAGAGACAAATGCAGGCTTTAGGTGGGTAACCATTGATGTGCGTATGAGTCATGTAAAACTATGCCATCAAGGTATTGCCAGCAGATGCTTTGAATGGGTAATTTGTAGCAGAGGGCTGGTTAGCTAATACAGGCTGGGGATGAGAGTGCAATTTACTGTTTTCCTAGAGACAGTCTGATGCCCTGATTTCCTGTTCACATGTAACCCCTTCTGAACCAGCCTTTGCACCTCTCAAGCTTTGAAGAGATTGGCATATCGGAAAATACGTGATTTTCCTTTCCCTTTGAGAGAGTAATACAGCAAAATATTTGTTTTCTTTCAAATCCTAATTGTGAATGAAGGAGCTTATTTACTATACATCCCTTGTTTTGAAATTAATAATGGTGCATACTGTGAAAAGTGGTGTAACATATTCTTCTTGCTCAGAGAGCTCCCTGCTCATTTTGTATTGCTTCAGATGCATCCTGGTACAGAGCTTGTCTTACCACTCTTGATTGGGTTGGTGTTCCCTGAGACTGCCATCTCTTCTTTCATCTGAGAAGTAGAGTCTGTGAGGAAACTCCTTCAATCTGAGAATTTGTTTTCATGTTACTGTCACTTTTACAACTAGGTGAGATGTTTTTCTTTGGCATGACAACTGTCCTGACAAATGGTTAGTTAGCAGGGTGTTCTCCTTTTGATGTTCAAGTTGCTATGCATAGAGATGTTGCTCAAGTGAGGGCTTAGCTTGCCATCCAAGTCCAAGTGTCTTTATCTACAGTTGTTTTCTTTCAACCTATGGTTCAGGGCCTTGGGTCAGTGAGAGTCAGTTACCAGGTTTTGCAGAGAGACAACTGTTTTGCAAGCTTCATTGACACTGGGGTTCTGCCAGCTTCTGCTTTTTACGGTCTCTTTAGCCATATGGGACTTTTCAAACTGTTTTGTCCTTCAGTTTGAGGTGCATCTTTGTGATGTGCAACACTTAATTAATTCAGTCTCCAGTAAAAGCAACACAGAATCATAGAATATCTCAAGTTGGAAGGGACCCATAAGGGTCATTGAGTCCAACTCCCTGCTCCTCAGAGGACTACCTAAAACTAAACCATAAGACTAAAAGCATTGTCCAGATGCTCCTTGAACTCTGACAGGCTTTGTGCTGTGACCAGTTCCATGGGGAGCCTGTTCCAGCGCTGGACCACAATCTTAGTGAAGAACCGTTTTTTTGCCCCTAATGTCCCACCCTGAACTTCCTCGGATGCAGCTTCATTCCCTGTCCTCATGTCTCTCTATCAGTGGGCAGAGCCACTGGGCTGACAGCAGTCATGGAATTAAGCACTTCCCTGAAACAAGCACATGGCATCCTGCTTACTGAGGAGCTCCTGTAAGTATTATAGTTCTTGTTGTCCTGTCAGAAAAATGTATGCTTGAAATACTTGGGAGATATGGCAACCACACAGTTATTCAAACCCAGGCTCTGTAGGGTGTGCTCTGTTGGTAAGCAGAAATATTCCTCTTTTATTTGTGTAAGAGGCCTATTTAGCCTAATTAGGAAGTGCTTTGGCAGTGATGAAGCGGTATGAGCACACAGGAACGCAAAAAGCCCATCTTCACTGTACTCAGATAAAGGGAAATGAGTAAATAAAATACGAGATCCCAGAGTGGAAGGGATTATAAACTGGCAAGAGATAGAGTTCTTATTGCTAGGTTGATATCCCTAATTGATATAAACATGAAGCCCTGTGCAATCTGTGGTAGTTAAAAGATATGCATCTAAATAATATTTAAATAGATTCTTGCATTTTTAAGACCCACTGGAGTGTAATTGTATTCAACTTAATTAAATGAACTGAAACCCCCTGATAACTGTGCTTTACTGTTCCTAAATAAAACACGCTCCAAAGAGACTTGAAGAAGCTTAGTTAAGGCAATAAAAAACCTGAGCCCAGCGCCATGAAGTTTTGCATGAGCAGTTTTATATTTAGTTCATCTGTATGCTACCTACAGTGGCTGAGAGTGTGTTAACAGTGCCATACCTCAGTTAAGAGCCAAAAACTGAGGCTTCGCTGACATGCTTCAGGGCAGAGTCAGTCTTTCTGGTTTTAGATTATTTGTATGAATGTGGGCTGTCTATTTAAGCTAACTTATTAATGCCACCCCTCTGCATCAGTGCAGGACATGTGTTCCCTGCAGAAGTGAGGGTTTGCAGGGATAGCACAGGCAGGTGGGATGGGCGACATCGGTGAAGGGGAGCCTGGGCTCAGTTTGCTTACGGGAGCTACAGGAAAACTTTTCTTCTGCTGCTAAGGTTACATGGGGAAACATGGATTGCTGCCATGCTCAATTACAGTTGTTTCCTTTCCTGGTAAAAGACATCCCGTCAGGAAGTGGTAGGAGTGAAGGCAAGGTTAGTCCCTGGGTATGCAGAAGTGTTGGGTGTATCCTCCAAGGCTGCAAGCTGCTGAATTTCTAGCAGGAAATAACAGAAAAATAGCAGAGTTGAAGAAAGCAGTTTAGTCATCAGCATTCTGGCTGTCCACAGCTGGCAGCTGGGCTGCACTCTGCGCTTGCAACAGTAAATCCAGGGCTGTGTCTCCGGGGTGTGCAGTACCCTGTACTGCCGGGCACCACAACCACGACTGCTATTTCCATACCTACTCCCAGAACAGGAGAGATCCTGTCATGACTTGGTGTGCAGAGCAGTATGTTTTCATGCTTTGCAAAAAATAGATTTTGAGGTGAAGGCAGATATTCCAAGATTCCCTTTGCCCTTTCTGAAACTTTCACATGGATGGCAGGAGAGTGCTGCCTTTTGGAAGTAAGCCTCCGAAATGGCACACGTGGGAGTGAGTAATTGTGCTTGCTGTCACACCCAGCTTCCTAAGAGCATAGTAGCATTTCTACACACTGGGATGCTCATTGCCGAGCTGGGTGATGCAAGGTGCAGTGCTGCCCCATAGCTCTTGCCATGTAAGTGCAGGTGAGGTGATAGGCTCATCCAGCCATGAGAAACGTGGGGTGACTGCATCCCTGACGGGTTTTTCCAGTGCTAGATTTCCTGCAGAGTGGGAGAGAGCAGCGCTCTCTCCTCTGCTCTTCAGTAGTTGTGGCTGGGGGGAAGGTCCCCTGCAGGATTTAGCTGCTGAGGTGGTAAGAAATGAGGGAAAGCACGGAGGGCTCTCCTCCTTTACCAGTGCATCCTCGAAGCCACTACCACTGGGTTTTGGTGGGCGGGGGAATCTGCTGTCCATAGGGACCTGCTCAGGATCTTTGGCCTGGCTCTCAAAATAAAGAGACAAGGAGCACACAATAGTACACTGAAGGAGCAAGGAAAAGGGGCAGGGGGAGCAGAGAAAGAAGAAAGAAAATGGTTTTTGAGTGAACTTTCCTTTTTCTGGACAAGGTATGTCCTGCTTCTGCCAAACTGTCCAGGTGAAAAGCATAGCACAGTTCAAGCTAAAGGTCATTGTCACCTGCCTTGATGCATGGAAAAGTACTTTTGTTGGTAAAACTAGGACATAACCGTGACCAAAATTTGCTTTCTCTTGGCAGCTTTAACACCTTGGGAAATACTGTAAACCAGACTTGCTGACCTTACCCAGTTGTCCTGAGATACTGCTGACTACTCAGTTTGTTTTACCTTTAAATATTCAAATACTTTTTTCGTTACATGTTTTATGTTTAGTTTTTTTCAGACTACTCTTTTAATGATTACTCACACCTCAGTTATGTAGTCTCAAATGTCACACAAGATTTGGTTTGGTCATACTGTGTTACTACTAAATATAAAGAAGAGAGCTTTAATGGTGCCTCCTTCACTGCTGCAACTGATACGACTAACTCACTGAAATATTTATTTCATCATCTACTTGAGATGTTTTTGGCTTTTGCATATCTGTTTCATTAGACCCTAACTTATCTCAGACATGAAGCCACCCACCTGAGTAATATATGCTAAATTTCCCAAATCTGAAACAAGAAATTAACCTCCATCTCCTTAATGGTCTTTTAATCAGATACATGTACATTTCTTAACTCTTGCCATTCTTTCGTTTACCATTTGTTTCTACCCTAAATCTCAGGATGCAGCTGGTGCACATGAAGTGGCACATTTTCACCTAATTTGAGAAAAAGTCTCAGCAAACAGAGGGTGCAAAAGGACGAGGCAGTGAGAGCAAGGGAAACAAAACTAATGAGAGGTGATGTCAGGTGCTGCTATTACATGACTGAAGGAGTTGTTAACTTATTCTGCTTTACAAACTGACAGTGACAACTTGTACCTGACTGCTGACCAACCTGGTGGGTGGTGGTGGCCTTTTGGGTATCAGAACAGACAAGAGTTTTGACTTACAGTTTGATGAGCTTAGTGCAGAGCACCTCGGGGAAAGGAGGATAGCAGATTAATACACTGTTATTAGAGAGCTGGACATTAAGGATGCTTTGAACTAACTTTCATGAATAAAATTTGCATGTTTTCTTGTCTGTCAATACCTGGTTCTACTTGTGATAAATACTTTTTAAGTATGTTGGAATGTACATTTGCATAGATGTAACTTTTTGTTAGCATGCTTTTTTTTTTTCCATAGAGAACTTCCTTGATTACTAGCCAGAGAGAGGGATACCAGTAGTGTGCTTTCACATTTATTTTAATGTACAGAGAGAATAGCGTAAATTATATTCAGAATGTTTTTCTAGAGATGCTTTGTTATACCTTCTTGACAAAGACTTTGAGGCTTTACAGTGAAAAGAGCGGGGGAAAAAGACTATGGTGCTGATGGTGAAGGAAACACTTTATTTGCAGAATTTTGAAAAAAGAGTTTGTTTTGACCTAAAGATAGGGCAAAGTTTAATATATATCTATCAGAAATAAACTTACATAATTCTGTGGTTTAATAAGCATTTTCTGGGTCTAGAGTGACTGTGCTCTGAACTCAGTGGGTTGCATCAGTTTCTTCAGATAACTGCTGCAAAATCTTTGATATCAAATTATACCATTGTGTGTTCTGCTTATTGTATAGAATCTACAACCATTTTAACCATGCTGCAGAGAGCTCAACATAGTAGTACTAGATCTATTTTTGGAACTCTATGTGTAAAGCCGGATAGTTTAATGACTCAACCCTCAGATGCCATAAAAATTAATAGAAAGTCTATTGAATCAGTCTGGTCTGTATGTTCTCTTTGTTCTCACAGTGTCCAGCTATAGAGAGGTCAAGGGAACCGTGACAACTCTTCAGCATCCTCAAAAATAGCTGTTCCCAATATAAAAATGTCGTGACTTGTACACTGAGTATTTTATGCCTTCTTCTGAATATCAAGGCATGCGCTGGCTGCCTGGCCTTGCACTTCTTTCTCATTCACATTTCTGACCCTGCTGAGTGTCGAGACAGACTTTGAACCTGTCAATGCATGGATAGTGGCATTGTTAACTCTGCTGAATGGAAGATTGTCCTTTCCAAGCCCTAGGAAAAGAAGGGAATATTTCTCGAGCAGCTTGTTGGTTTTTAATGCAACCATTTTGAAGCTGTGCCAGAAGGTAGAACATCAGCCGTATTCCTAGCAGAAATACATTGCTAGCAAGGGACACGTAAGAGGGTCAGAAATGTGTAACAGATACAGCTATCATGAAGCTCTGCAAGTTTTCCTACAGATGCCTGTCTTCTCTGTGAATTATTGTAGTAAATTGAGATGCAAGCTCTAGCCAGAGAGGTGGATGCACGTTTAACTCTTTGTTTTGAAAAGGTTTGAATCTGATTTAAATCTGCCTCCTTAGAAAGAACTGTGGAGGAACCTGGAATACAGTGTCTCAGATTAATCAGCTGTAGCCTGAATTCAGGTACTAGTATATTTTGCAATGCAGGGAGTTCTGCTGCCAGCCCAAGGTTCCTTAGGGAAGGATGCAAAGTTTCTCAAGCTTTTGTGATTAGTAAAAATATCTAAAAAGGTCTGATACCTTAGTCAAAGTTGTTGCGTGAAAATTTAAGCATCCCTTGCTTTCTAGCTAAGCTAGTTCTGCTTAACTTTAAACATCTTGTAGAATGTGTGCTATGTAGATTAAGTCCTGTCAAAACCAGGGTGTTTATTAGGCAGAAACGTTCTCCTTCCGTAGATGTTCCCATTTAACCATTTTTTGGTCCTTCCTCCCTCTTACCCTCTCCTCTCCCCAAACAAGCCTGTTTGCTCTGGCCCATGTTCTGGCTTTCATTATGTACTTCTTAGAGCTATCCAAACCAAAGGTATTATTGAAATGCAAGGTCATGTTCCACAAATTTTTGGTAGGCCTCCCTGTTAAAATCCAAGTGCCAGAAATAAGCTGCTGATGTTTACAGTGACTCTCCACACAGCAGTCCTGTGTTTCAGGCACGGAAACGGGTTTTTCTCATCTTGGGCTGTGAAGGTCAAAAACGTGCCTGTGCCAGGGCATGGTTGCAGAGTGCTGTGAAAGAGCCCCTTCCCTTCACCAGTGCCCTTTCCATATTCACTTATACTTTGATAGGAAAAAAAGTCAGACTTACTTCCTCCCAGTTCCTAACCTCCCAGATGATGCACGTGCTGTGGCCATAGCTGCAGTGGTTTTTGAGTTTTGAACTTGTGTAGTTGCACTGTGTGCTGTCATCTGCCTTGCCATGTGCAGATGGAGACCCATCTGTCTCGCTGACCAAACAGGCTTGTAGCATCCACATCTTCTCACATTTTGGAGAATCATGCAGTTACATGAATTTCACCCAGCGGCTGGGAGAGCGAGCACATATATCCAGTAATCAAGACCTCTTTCCTGACATTCCTAACATCTGCCAGAATAGAAGGAGGATATGCTGGAATATTCAGCTTTGTAATACATTTTTCAGATTCTCAGATAGAAAAGTACTAACTAAAATAGTTGCAATTTTTGAAGATTTTTCTAAAACTCTTATTCTGCATGGAAATTTATGCAGAAAGTAAGTATGCTGTGCCAGTGCCTAATATTTAGATGCAGATGTAGGTTCATGAAATGTATTTGTTACTTAGAAAAGTCTGTTGTTCCTGCTTAGCTATTAGTCTTTTCATGTTATTACTGTTGTTAAAATATGAATTTATTTATGCTTAATTTTACAGCCAGCAGAGCTCTCTGACAAAACATTTTTCTCTTTTACACTTTCAGATGCTAAATACAAAGGATTCTGCCAGGGCGTTAAAGTAACTGATGTGCACTGACCGATAAATTCTAACTTTATAATAAGTGTCAAATCGTTCCAACTTTTCTTTGTAGTCACTCCATTAACAGGAATCCCGATGGATTCCTTTGGTATTCACATGCATGTCAGAACTAATTCTCTCCAAATTTCAGGGCAATTCATCATTTTGCTCCGTATTTTATGATGCCAAAAAATGTTGCATGCATACATTATAAGATGGAAATTCAGGAATGTACTTGACAACCGAAAATAGAAATCTGGGATAACTTCTGTTTTCATTAGATTATTTTATTAAATCTTCATTTTATATTTAACTGTTTATAAATAGTGGGTTGTTTACTTTCCTGGCTATCAAAGTGTTTTATGGAAAGCTCTCAGGAAATAGCAAAATCTTAAGAGAAGCACATTGTAACTTTTTACCAATAAAGTGTTTGGGGAATGGTATTACTGCTCAATATTTGTGTTGCTTACAATTTTTTTTCCACCAGAGAAGATGTATGGGTTTATATAGCTGGAACATTGCAGTTTGTATGGCAATAAACACAATTTGTGTAAAGCAGTCTTCATGCTAGGGCTTTGTTTAACTGTTACATTTGTAATAAAACAAGAATGTATTGGTTTTAGAAATGTTACTGACCTAAAGCAGTTAAGAGCATTTCAGAGGTTTCTGAGTTACAGATACATCAGTAAGAATAAATTTGAAATATATCTCTTTTCATTGCTCACATAAGCTGTTTCAAATATGTGACCCATCTATGTCAAAATGGGACATAGTGGTACGTAACTGAAGGCTTATTACAAATTGCATTGGCTTATTATTTTTGGTATCAAATAACTGTATGCTTTTTTCTACCTGAAACTAAAATAGCAGTCCACATATGTCTAAACTTATGTAAATTAACACTGGGTCTTATTCTTTATTCATCAGAGTGAAATATTTTAAAAGTATTGTTAGTTGTAAATATTTTTATTGTTCTATTTATTAATAATTCTGGAGATTTTTTAAAAACTTCTTAGACAATTCCTTTGACTCCTTTTTTAAGGGAATGAATGACTTATCAACCTGGACCTAATGTTTTGCACATGAATATTTTTAAAATACTTGAAAATAAAACAGAAATGCAAAGCACGCTGCTGGTGATTTTGTGTGAGACAGTTTAGGATTATTTGGAGAAGATGGGGAGCAATTTAATGAATAGATAGACAAAATGCCATAGTTCAAAATTCATCTTCAGATTAGTTATACTTGTGGTTTGATGATATCTAAAGTAGGTCTTTTTGGCCATTATTACTGCATTAGAAAAATGAAGCATCATCTCTTTTTAAGTTTTGCTATGTTTTTAGTAGTACTTGAAGAAGAAAGGAGGATGATGGAGATAACTCTATGTGGGGATGAAATTTGAGGTCATATAAAGCAAATATACAATCCTTTGTTAAGTTATGGTATTTACTTACATGAAATGCGAGTGGATGCTGCGGGTTGTGAGATACTTGCTGTCTTTGGCTTGGGTTGATTTATGTATCTGTATTTCTTTTGACAAAAGCAACACTTTCTACATGCCTGCATGCATAAACTCATAAAAGCAGCTCTTGGCCACAGAGACAAATGATTCAATCAGTATCTTCCACTGTAACTTGCTGTGCAAATGCGAATGTTTGTGGTTTTGTTCTAATTTCGAAGCTATAGGGCTTCAAACCCCAAAGCTGTGCACATCTAGTTAGGAGGGTGCAGGCTGCCTTTGTGGAGTGGCAGCAGGGTAAAGCTGTAGCTGCCATCAGTCTGGTAACCCAGCAGAAGTGGCAGGGCTGCCGTGAGTGTGTGTTTCAGTAATCTATTCCCGTCTCTAAGATCTTGGGGGCTTTTTTTCTGTTCCTTCATCTCTTTTTGGACAATAAGCTGACTTTAACACAGTGCTAGCCTTCCCCAGAGGATGGGCAGGGGCTGTATTTGGAGCGTAGCCCCCTAATGCAAGTCCCGAGCACTGCCAACAATCCCTGCTGTCGGTCAGGAAGGCTGGAGCCTGCAGCTCCGCTCCTCTGGACGCCGTGGCACTGCTGGACTGGGTCACTTGTGAATAGGCCTTTCTTTGCAGCCACGTGCTCGCTGGCAGTGGGGCCGCCCACATTCTGCGGGCTTTAATTGGGGTGCTGCAATTGAGCTAATTTTGCTCTAGGGACAGTCACAATCCTTCAGCCTTGTAGAGACTACCTTCAAAAATACCACAGTGAACTGCACGCCAGCATAAGCGAAAAATGAGCACTTGTTCAGCTTTGTTTGATCCGTTGGCAGTGCCACTGCTATCCTGCAAATGGTCCATGACCACGTCTGAGGAGTTGTGGGAAGGTGTAGGGAGGAACACTGGAGTGTGCTGAGATTCTCAGCTCTGTCTGGCTCTCAGCTAAGCTGAAGTTCACATGATATGTTTGGATTTGGAGTATTTCAGTCCATTTCAAGGTAATGAATTAGCTTCAAAAATTACACCTATTTTGGAGCCAGTTTGCTTTATGAAATGTAGTGGGTTCCAGAACTGTGAGAGAAGATGGACTGATAATAGGTAGTTTTCATATTGTTCTAATCATATAATGCTTTCCTGTGTTGCCCTTCTATCATTACTGTTTCCACCTTCTGTACTCTTAACTGGCAAAATATATCAAGGAATAAACAGACTCTGCCTGGGGAAGTTACTCCAAAATGGGAATTTTTGGTAACCCTTAGAGAGGGGTGTTTGTTGTGATGGAGTGGCTGGGATTCAGATGTCACATCGTCTCTTTGGAAGTCATACAGGTTCTCTTATTGCCCACAAAAGTAAGCAAATGAAGGTTAAGTTTTGTTTTTTAGTTCAGTGTTCATTTTTTACTCCAGCAGTGCAGCCCTAGTTATTCCTACTGAGTTTGCAAACACTGTGAAAGCAGCACATACTGCATGTGGGATCAGCAAGCACACCCTCAGCTGCCAGAGGAGTGTCCAGTTGCACGGGGAAATTTGTGGAATTTGTGGTATAGGCAAAGCGTCCAAGTTTCTTCCCCAGAACAACTATTGGGAAGTGATGGATGGCAAGGAGGTGGCTGGAGGAAGACATATGCTTGCTGTGAGCAGGTAGCACTGTGGGTCCAGTAGAAAGGCAGGGTAGCACTGTCGTGTTCTCAAAGGTGCTGGTTTTTTTCCCTTGTAAACTACAGACATGCTTAGCAGTGTGGAAAGCTGTTTGTCCAAAGCTCTGGAAAGTCTGAAGTTCCCAGAACTGTATTTGTATAAAGGACCATTATTGTTTAATGCTTGAAACAACTCCGGTATGAGATCTTTGGCAGGTTCAGAGATAGGAACTACATTAACAAATTTAAAAATGCATAAGTATGGGGGGGAGGTTGGTGGGGATTTGGAGGTATATATTTAGTGTAATTATTTTACTTCTGCTGCTCAAACAAGTGACATGCAAATTGGTTTTTTACCTCTGCTGAACATAGTAGTTTTGAGAAAATGCAAGTTGTTCTGAATTTTGGGAATGTGAGCTCTACAAAAAAGTTCCTGGGGAATTGAAGATACCTGTTGCATATGTGGAATTGCACTTAAAAAAAGTAAAATGTGGCTTTCACACACTCTGATGTTTAATAGGCTTTCACTTTGATTTAAACTGGAATGTTTTTTCCAGTTCTCTGAAAGTGATACTTCATTAGAACAGATCTACCTCTTCAGCGTAGTCCGGAACCCTGAGAATGGGATCACATGTTTATTTCCAAAAGACAACAATCAGTAAGGTGTGGTTACTAATTAAGAGTTCCTACTAACTCATATGCTAAAATCAGCCTTGCAGTTTATGTATATTATTAGCATAATTATTTTTAAATTATTTCTCTATTGCTTAGCTTTTTCTTAATAATCAAGACATAATTTTACATTTCTATGTGTGCATCTATTAGCAGCAATGAAATAATCTGCAATGTATTCTTGTTCTACTCTCAGGATAGGCACAAAGTGTTGACTGTTACCTTTTAAATAAGGCATACTGTAACATACATGCTCTTTCATAAATTAGACAAATAGGGAAGCAAAATTGCTCCATCCCATCTTTTGAACTTATTCTGAGTGTGTGGATATTGTACCTGCCCACCCCCTCGCTTCACAGGTACTGATACATATCTGATGTTTAGAAAGATTTTTCACACCACTTAAAATCCAACTCATTTATTGTTTTGTTTTGTTGTTATTTTCGTTATTCATCATTTTAAAAGTATGACTTTGGATTGTAATTAACAGATTATTATAATTAGATTTCTGGCTCTAGACATTTTATTAGCAGTGTAGCGATCCCGCCCTGCAAAGCGGCAGGGACGAAGACATTTGGGACTCAGCAAACCATGTTTCCACCTCCAGTATATCTTAGAAGACCAGCTGGAGGACGAAGACATTTGGGACTCAGCAAACCATGTTTCCACCTCCAGTATATCTTAGAAGACCAGCTGGCAGAGTGTCTTTGTGGGTGACATTGTTTGCAGTCTGGCTAATTTGCCTTATAAGCAAGAAGTTTAATGGTTTAATTGCTTATAGTCATTGTCACAAAACAGGGCTACTCCGAGTAAATAAGGTCAGTCACAAATATGCAGTGACTGGTTATTGGAAGAGTGGGCGGCTGCTTGGGAGAACCAGGGAAATATGAGTATATGTTGGTGGGAGGGAATTGAGGTGGGTGTGTTGGGGATATGTTGTTCCACTGCTGTGCATTGCTGTCCTGAGTGTGAGGAGCTGTCGTGGTACTGCAGTTCCCGACTGTTCTTGCGTGTTAGTGTGCTCTCGGATAGGGGTGGCCAGAGCGCCATGTGCTGGATGTGCTGCTGGGAGGGGGTCTCCTTCAGAGTTGTGGTGCTGCCTTTAAATTAGGATTTTAAAATCAATTAACCTATTCTCTTTTACTTTGTCTCCACCATAGGATGGGTCACTGGGAAATATTGATGATCTGGCACAGCAGTATGCAGACTACTATAACACCTGCTTCACAGACGTGTGTGAGAGGATGGAAGAGCTGCGCAAGCGGAGGGTTTCCCAAGACCTTGATTTGGTACGTACAGAAGTTATGGCTTTATTAACAAATGATTACCATTCATGCTCCAGATAAAGAATCAATATTACAGCTTGAAGAGTTCTACCCAGGGAGGTAACTGTATGTGGTTGCCTTCATGCACACGTACGATTCAGCCAACTCAATTAAACACTTGGAATTACCTGGATTAGGTTTTTTCTAGGTATTTGTTATGATTCATTAAGCTTTGAAGTCTGCATTTCTTAGTTCTTCTTTAATTAGAGTACTTCTTGCTTGCATATATTTGCTTGCAAACCTCAACTCTCGGAGGCAAGTTAGTGTCTAATGAAAGCAGCATCTCCTTGCTCCAAGATGCTTCCAGGGTGAGCGCAAAGAAACTGTGCTGGTTTTCGGTTGCACTGCACAAACTGTGAAGTAGTGCTTCTCAGAAATCCGTGGTGCAAATACTAGTTTCAGGCTCCCAAACGTAAGCAGTTCTGCAACCCTCTTTCCATTATTATGCATTACAGAACCTGTAGCAGGAGACCTTGAATCACAGAGCCTTTCAGGATGGAATAGACCTCAGGAGGTTTCTAATCAAGCCTTCAGCACTGAATACATACCAGGTTGCTCAGGGCTTTATTTGATTGCATTTGAAGGCCTACAAGGATGGAGGCTTTGCAGCCTCTCTGAGAAACCTGTTAATACTGTTTCACTGTCTTCATAGTGAACTTTTATTTTTACCTGATATTCTGTGACATCCTCCTCATGGCAATTTATACCTGTTGTCTTTTGTTACCATGTTCTCACACCTTTTTGATAACCTTCCGATTGACACCCATAGATCTTCTTGAAACTGCCTTTCGTGACAGCTGAATCTCCCAACTCTTGTTGCAGGGCATAGGCACAAGTCCCTGAGAGCACCTTGGTAACAGCTGTACCTGCTGATATGAATTACTTAAGGCTACCTTCTTTCCTTTTGGCACTTCAGGATAGCAACTGAGAGGCTTCCAGAGCTTGTAGAGACTACAAACTTCTGTGACACAATTACTGGCTGCAGAATCAAGGTGGAGAGTCATCTCCTCTGCCCCACTGAAGTTTGTTTGTTCCTTCTTTATTTTTCAATGGAAAAAAAGCAAATGTATTTTGCAGATCTGTTGCTTCTAAGAAGTTCCAATGGTTAAACAAAAGGTTTTTGCAGGAAATTATTTTCTAGACAGACCCTTGAGGCTTCTGTGCAGAGAAGCTGATGGCACAGAATTGTGGTTCTAGTGAAAACCCCAGCTGTTGGCAGGCCTGGTATTCTTGGTAGCTGTTGGCAGCAAGGAAGGTCCCTTTCCTGGTGCTCTTGGAAGGCAGCTCCTGTGCTGGGTAATGAAGTGTGCCTTTTGGCGGGAGAGGACTCCCTTCCATTTAGACAGATGGGCCTAATTTGGCACCCTTCACTTCTGAAGCTGCAGAAGCCAGGCTGGAGAAAGCCATGTGAGCTTAATTAACTCACATCAAAGGTGCGGATCTTCACGCTGGTTTAAATACATGTGAGCTAACCCAAGACAGACCAGCAAGTGATTCATTCTACTCGAGAGAAGCTAGAGTCAGAGAACACGGCTGTGTGAAAAGACATCCTGGAGATTCCTCTTCAGTGTCTCTGATACTGAGTTTGCTTACTCTAGTGGTCTAATGATGACTTCTTGAACTGTCAGGTCAGAGAAAAGACAATGCAATTGAAAATTAAATTAGTGCTCAATTTTTGCTACATCTGTCACTGCTATAATACAGTTTCTGGACATAAGATAGCCATTCTGCTGATAGCTTATGAGACTATAGATATTAGCTGACTTGCACAGCAACAGCATCCAAACAGTGCTGACTGCAGCTGAAACTTGCTCCCATCAATAAGTAGGCAGGCTTGACTTAGGTGCACAGGGAGGGGGAAATGGCCATGTTGACTGGAATGCATTTTCAGTGTGATAGAGTAGTATGCTTGTTGATGATCTGTTGTAGAAACAGGAGGTGGCTTAAACAGCAGAGCTGCTGAAGTTACTGCAGAAGTGCTAGTGTGAAAGACAGAACAGAAGAGCGACTCTTTACACCTTGAGGAAAGGTAGTGTATTGGCAGAGGTTTTGCAGTAGTGAATGGGGAGTAATGCTGGACGAAATGCCAGCTTCACAGCATATGCCAGAGGTACTATGATTGCAAAAAAAAAAAAAAAAAAAGCACCAGATAGCAAATATATGCAGCTGGAAAATTTTTATGCACCAGTATTGTTGTGCTGTTAATCTAGCCTGACACTGCTCTTCTAGCACGGGTGATGAGGGACAGTGCTGTCTATATGCCTTCTCTTCCCAGCAGTGGGGTTGTGCCAGAGCTGGAGGTGGCCATCAGCAATTCTTCCCCTCCCCAATGGTCTTCTTCTCTTTAGCAGAGTGAACAGAGCAGAGCTGTTATGCATGGAGTGTTACTGCAAATTTTCAGGGGTTTGCTGGAGTGATGGTTGCTGAATCTGTATGAAAGTGCAGTGTGAGTGCATGATAATACGTAGCAGAAACACAAAAAGGCCGAGGTTAGGTTGCTGCTTTTACTGAATGCTCTGAACAAAGAGAAAGAACGGGTCACCCCAGGGGTCGAAGCGTCCTCTAAAGCCTGTACAGAGAGGCTGTGTCAGGAGGAGCAGTGCAATAGCAAAGACATGCCTGAGCTGGCAGAGCTTTGGCAGGAACATGTATTTAGCACTGGCTCGCCCAGATTGCCCTTTGTAGCACGTCCACTGGAAGGACAGAATTATGAACTGTTTATTGCTGCTTCTGTACCCTTGGAAATAATTTTAAAGCTGTTTGGGAGCAAGTGTTGATATCTTGATTGTATATTGTACTTTCTAATCAGCTCTCCGACCTTTCCTATCAGACCACAGCCATTTCAGTCTAGATATCCTGCTCTGAAGTTGAATTTTTTAAAAAATCACTTGGTAAAATTGTGTGGGAAAGCAGCATATCTTGTAACAAAACAGTGGGTGCAGATGGAGCTGAACACAGAGTATTTTTCCAAATGGTAATGCTGTCAAGGATTGTTAGTGGTCCCTAAACACGATAACCATTTTTTGTGTTTGGAATTTTGCCTATGTTTTTGTAATGGAGAATGTGCTTAGGTTTGGACACTAATGTTTGTGAACAGCATGGGAGTTGCCCACATTTCCTAGCATTTGGCCTATTCCTGTATACCATGTGGGTTTTTGGCTGAGGAAAAACTGCAGGTGGAGTAGATATAGTGGATTTTCAGGCCCATAATGGATGTATCACTGGTAATATTGAGGTGGACATCTGCTAAAATGCAGTTATGGCCAGAGAAGTGGCTCTGTGAGGGTGGTATTTTGTAACTGTTCATATGACATGCTTGTCTTTAAATCGGAGAGACATGAATTAGATGGATGAACCACTTGGTGTATAAGGAATTGGCTGGGTGTCACACTCAGGGGGTTGTGGTCAATGGCTCAATATCCAAATGGAGATCAGTGATGAGAGGTGTTCCTCAAGGATCAGTATTTGGACTGGTACTGTTTAACATCTGTGCTGGTGACATGGACTGTGGGATCAAGTGCACCCTCAGCAAACTTGCTGATGACACCAAGCTGAGTGGAGTGGTCAACATACTGGAGGGAAAGGATGGCATCTAGAGGCACCTGGACAGGCTTGAGAGATGGGCCTTTGAAACCTCCTGAAATTCAACAAGGCCAAGTGCAAGGTCCAGCACATGAGTCAGGTAATCCTGAGCACAAGTACAGGCTGGGAGGAGAATGGATGAAGAGCAGCCCTGAACAGAAGGACTTGGAGGCTTTGGTGGATGAAAAACTTGACATGACTGGCAGTGTGTGCTCACAGCCCAGAAGGACAACCACATCCTGGGCTGCATCAAAAGCAACATGGTCAGAAGTCAAGGAGGTGATTGTCCCCCTCTACTCTGCTCTTGTGAGACTCCACCTGGAGTGCTGCATCCAGCTCTGGGGTGCCCAGCACAGGAAAGATGTGAGCCCATTGGAGTGAGTCCAAAGGAGGGACATGAAACTGGTTGGAGGGCTGGAGCTCCTCTCCCTTGAAGACAGGCTGAGAGAACTGGGTTTGTTCAGCCTGGAGAAGAGAAGGCTCTGGGGAGACCTCACTCTGGCCTTTCAGAACCTAAAGAGGGCTGCCAGAGAGCTGGAGAGGCACTTTTAACAAGGGCATGTAGTGATGGGAGTAATGGCTTCAAACTGACAGAGGGTAGGTTCAGAAGAAGAAATTCTGTACTGTGAGAGGGATGAGGCACTGGAACAGAGAAGCTGTGTTCAATGGAAGGTTGAAAGCGTTCAATTACAGGTCAGAAGTGTTCAAAGGAAATGTTCAATGCCAGGTCAGATGGGGCTTTGAACAACCTCATGGCAGTGAGGTTGCAACTAGATGATCTTTAAGATCGTTCCAACCCAAACCATTCTATGACCTGCTTCCTTTGTGTCTTTGGGGTCGTATCTGCCTGGCTCACTGACAAAACCAGATTTGCCTTGCCTGTCAGCAGGGCAGTGATTTAGCAGTGAAAGAGCAAACTGCATTCTGTTGTCTCACCCATCACAGCCAGTGGCCAGCTAACTGCTGCTGCCAAGGTCTGTATTGTAGCTGATGATCTTGAAGTCAGAGAACAGCATGAGATTTTCTGATGGACTCTGATAGCTGTGGTTGTGGCACTGAGGAGTTATATCCATCTTTTGACTTGTAAATTACATAAAATTAATGCCACTGAAAAATTACAAGGCACACAGGTACACTTTTTTTCCACATCCACATCATTTCAGTGTGTTAAAGGGGAGGTGTTCAGAATCTCTCTCTGTACACAGTGGTCAAGTACAATGCATGTTTTTGGACAAATTAACTTGCCTAATCCCTAACGTGTTTTTATGGTACCTGTCCATGTACACAGGCAAAGTCAGAACATAGAAATAAACATAAGACCATCATAAACTTCTTGTCCTACTTTCAACATCTCTGTAGTCTTCCTAAGTCTTGGCTGTGCTCAGCAACCGGTTTGATTACAAATGGAGTTGACCATCTAGATAATGTCATCACATATAAATGGTATGTCCAGTAAGACAGAGTACAGGAAAAGTAGCAAAAGTAGAACAATTAGTAATTTGAGTGATCAAGTAATGAGGCTTTAGCCTATTTAGAGGTGTATTTGTCTGATACAGTACTACTGGTTGACAATATCATCAGGCTACTTGAAAAACTAGCCAACCTTTGTTAAAGACTAAAATAGCCAGGACAGTTGCAGTCAGTGATTGGTGTATATTTTAAAAATCTTCAAGAGATTTAGCCACCAACCTGGAGTTGGGATGCTGAACATCCATGCGGAGTCTGCCTATGTCTGCTCTACAGCTGGCACTAGTCATGTCCACCATTTTTCATATCTTACATTCAAATTTCAGGATGCTAAAATAGACTGCTTATTCCTGCTATGAAATGATCACCTCTACTTTGCAAATTCAGAACTGGCTGCTGTTACCATTGTCCTGAGAGGACACCTCTATATCTCACTGGAACAGGATCCCACTGTTTTGTTTTGTCTTGCTGGCTGCAAGAGGCCCTCCAAAGTATAAACAACAGCTGAGTTGAATTTAAAAGGTATCTACAGCACAAGAGAAAAAACCCCACAAAACTGGGGAACACACAGATAAGATTTTCTAATTTTTGGAGATCCAGGCCTTATGGGGCAGACACACAGAAGAAAATGTTGCAGTAGAAGGCATGGACTTTCTAATACTGGGGTTTTGTTCTTTTCCAGTATAGATTGAAATAGAGGGCATTTTGCCTGAATATGAGGTACATAAGATAGACTTGCATAGAAAATATTTAATGGAGATTTAGAGTGTGTGCAGTCTCAGTCCCTCAGTATTTTAGGCTTATCTTCATAAGTTAAATTCATAGTGACATTTTTATCATTAATGGAGCTTTTCAAAGGTAGACATAATGGAAATTCTGGAACAGACAGGCTATTTTTAGTGACTCATACCACATACCAAGACACCAAAGGCATTTAAATATAGAGCTAGCATTAAACATGAAAATAAAGCAAGGCTTGTTCCATATGCAGCAAAGTGAATTCCATTCTTAAACAGTTCTTAGTCCACTTAATACTAGCAGACTAAGTAAAAATCTCTCAAATTTCTGCAAGCTAATGATCTCCTGCAGTCTCACCACTGTTTTTGTTGGAAGGCTATTTATGAATAATCCCTTAAGCAAAATCTGTTCATTTATAGGCAAAGTTTATAGGCTGGAGACTCAGCATACTGTGCAGCTGTGATAGTTTGGGTGACCTTGTCTTCCTTTCATACTTTTAGAAGATTCTTGCTTTTTACAGCAGGATTTTCTGTTTAACACTTCTGGTCTTCTGAAGTATTTTTGACAATGGCAGTGTTATGGGAAAAATACGTTGTCAGAGGTAATTGTTATTTTTTTTTCTGAGCCGGTAATATTGTTATGAATAAAATAATATTTATGTTATAAATAGAAAAGATAACTCACTTCTGGCAGTCTGACTGGTAATTATGGAGGGGAGAAAGTCTCCTTAGCTTTGTAAGTGTTTTTCTAGGTATCCTTAATCTTCTAACATAATTTATAATTGTTTTCTTTTCGCTTTACATACAGCAGGAATTTTACTTTGAACCTTAGATCAGTTGAATATATTCTTACTGTACTCTTCTTTTACTCCAGAAAGAGCGTGGATTTGCTGGAACTGACAGACTAGATTTGTATTAACTCTGTGATTTAATCTCATTGAAGCCTGAGGACTTTAGAGGGAAAGGGGTAATTGACTAACTTTAGCTCTCTGTGGTTTTTTTTTTTCCTTTCTCCCCTTAGAATTTAAAAGTGACAGCAAAACTGGAAATGTACAGCATGTTGCTGTCTGGATCATTAGGTAAATTTCATTGCAAAGGAAACAATTGTTAAAAAAGAAAGCAAATTAAATTGTCACTTAAGAAGGTGCATCTCTGAGGGGAAAAAAACCTCCTAAATGATGAGAAAACCCAAAAGTAACAAACAAAATCAGCTCAAACCCACCCAAACTCTGTGGGGAACAGTTTCTGTGGTGTGCAGCTCAACTTACCGTTCACATATTACTAGATTTCCAAAATACCCAGCTGAGTGGCATTACTCTGGGGAGGACAGCAATGTGTATTGGCTGTGTTAGAAGAGTGTCAGACTTTCGTAATGTGACAGCAGCTAAACCAACAGAGGAGCAAATGTAGAGGGTATAAACTCTTATATTTAGGTTATGCCTCTTTGTATAGCATCTGCGTGACTCCCCAGGCAGCCTCTCTGTGCTCTCCGTCTGTGGTTCCCCAGCCACTGCTCACCAGGCCATCTGTGCGTGCTGAAGATGGCTGGCAGCAACTTCAAATGTCAGCTAATTGTAGGACTAGCTTGTGCTTCGTCTGAGTCCTCCAGCAGGAGAACCACTATGTGTCCTCGAGGAACAGTGAGGATATTACTCAAGATAGATGTCTTGAAGTTATTTGAAAAACCTCACTTGTAAGAACCATAACAGTCTTGCAGGTCATCAGGGAAAACAAACAGGTCTTCATCAATAATAAATCAAGAGCACGTTGTGATGAGAATGAGAAACACATCGGGAGTATTTGTGCACATCTGGATGCGCTTTGGAACATCTTTTTCTCCGCAGCAGAAGGACACTCTTCCAACAAAGATGCCCAGAGGAAGGCAGGCCTCCATCTGCGAATTCAAAGGGACTGGTTTCTTTTTTTTTTGTTGGCCTGGCCTCTGCTCTTCGTGATGTAGACTCTAATGCTCCACAGCCCTTCTCCTTTGATCTTTCCATGCTTTATCTTCTCTCAGTGTTGTGTAGGTTTCCTGTTCCAGCAGTGTCACCTGAAGCACACAGAGAAATGCTCAATTCCAAGCAAGATGCTCTGTGAATTTTCTGTGTGAAGGAGAACTAAAGCAGTTGAAAGAGATGTGATTTCTTTGGTGAATGATCAACCTGTTTTCTGCAAAATAATGAAAAGGAATGGCTATCAGCTGGAAACCCCTCTTCCTGACTTCCATATGTCATATCCCTCTTGATTTATATTTATAGGTTTTCCCCCATGCTTTAGATTGCAGCTATATCTTACATAAGAAAACAAAGTAATCCAGATTTTCTCCAATTCTAAGGCTTCTTTGATTGTTCAAGCAAATAGAGTTGGGAAAGGCAATAATCCTGTAAAAACATATATATGAAAATGCATGGGTAATATTTTCAAAAGAATTCAATTTCAGTTCCTTATCAGAGGGATGAATTTCTTGCATTGCTTGTGGGCATGATGAATAAAATCAGTAATGGATTAGAAACTAATTAAAGAAGAAAGACTTGAAATGATTAGCAAAATTTGGAATTCATAAGCTCATTAGGAAGCACATACTGGTAATTTTTTGTTTATGTCAGTGTCTTTTGCCTGTTGCTGTTGAAGTTCCTGGTAAGACCACAGTTATAATCATTTGGTCTACAATTCATGTGGCAGTATGGTTGTGTACCCAGGTGCATTTAAGGATTTAAAGATTATAGGAATAACATTATATTAAATTAATGCTTACAGATGTGGAAAAATAGACAAGCTTTTCATCATATAAGGCTTTACTCACAAGCCATCCAGATAAATTAGGATGATAAAAAAGCTCACAAAAAGAAATACTGAATTTGGAAGCTTCCCTTAAGACAAAATAGGCTGAGAAACAGTATTTGAAAGAAATCCATCTCCCCTTCCCTTCCCAGGGGCACGCATTTCAGGCTTCTGTCAGCTTTCTGTCTTGGTGCATTCACAGATGACAGAATCAGAGTATTCTGAGTTGGAAGAGACTCACAAGGATCATCAAGTCCAACTCTTAAGTGAATGACCCATACAGGGATTGATCCCACAACCTTGGTGGTTTGGTTTTTTTTTAGCACCAGGCGCTGACCAACTGAGCTAATTTTCAGGGTCACGGTACTTGGCAAAGGTTAAGCTGTAGTTGAAGTCCATTTTGACAGAAGAGAGAGATTTTAAAGTTTTGAAGCAAGTGGCAGGTGCTGAAAGTCACACAAATGAGAATTAAGAAGGAAGTCAGTCTTCAGAGTAGCTTTATTTTGTTCACGTGGTTAACTATTGAAAGCTACATAATTGGAGCCTTCAGTTGCTAGCCTACACAGAAGCTCACAAAATAGTTTTTTTCTCCTTTGTGTAGCACTTACCACCCTCAAAACCCTTTAAAAACGTTAATTAGCCTTAGTTGCGTCCTTTGAGGTTGGTAATTTTAGTACCATTATCCCTATTTAAGCCTCGCCTCCGTGAGATTCAGCTGCTGCTGAAGATTTACCTATGTAATTGCCTAATTCCTCCTTTGTAGTTAAATTTGCAACAGGGTAGCATGAAATTTATAGCAAGTTCAGAACAACTGAACAATACGCAGTGGTGTACCCGAGTGGAGCTGTAAACAAACACTGGCCGCAGTAGCCGGTGAAGCCGCGCACAGGCGGTGAGTGACGCTCTGGGTGACCTGCGGCTCAATCCTCCGCTAGACCACACTGGAAAAAACCAAAATTCAGATGTACCTTAAAATTGTGCTGGCCTATTACAGTGTTCCTGATCTAGCAGCTTTCCTTTGCCTCTGGAGTGTGGCGATCTGGTGAAGGGTGTAGCGCTACTGGTCAGTAGCTGACTGTCAGCCATCTCCTCTTCCTACTGTCCTGCTTCGACTTTACGTAATTGTCTGACGTATGGTAGGCATAATATAAATGCAGAGGCACTGTGGAAGAGTCTCTGATTTCTTCAAAAATGCTTTAGTTTCACTGGCATCCTGTCAAGTGATGATGACTGAAAAAAATGCTCTTTTGTTAAACCCTAAACTGGGTATTGAATTTTGAACACCTGTGGGAAAGCATGAGAAATGAAGCTCATGTGTGCAAAGTAGTAGGAGGTGGTGGTTTGATCCACTGGTGTAGAAAACCAAAGTTTGATTCTTCCTTCTGCCTAAGGAAACTTGAACTCTTATCTCCTGTCTTGAAGCACAGTGCTCTGCAATTTAATATTCTGTCTTAATCTTATCTGTTCATCAACGCCGTTCACATATATAAATAGTTCCTGGTGTAGCAATGGGAACACCAATGTCTCGTCTTCCAGGTAGGCACCTTCACAAAGTTAGTGAATCTTTTCTGTTTCACTTGCAAGGCAAAAAATTTAAATATTTTAAACGTAGTTCAACGGGAATAGAGTAGGAATGTGAATCTTAGCGCAATGCATTTTTGGCACCTTTTATTAAATTTTTAAATTATACATTTATATATAAAGTAATAATAGAACTATATTTTTATATTTTTAATTATGTTACATCTTTTTGTTACTTCACATCAGAATGATAATACTCTAAAAAAGGAACTAAGCTGCTGACCCTCTAGGAAAATTCATATTTATTTTTCTTGATCGCTGTTTGTTACTCAGCAGCAAGTTTGGATAATATTTTGTTTGTAGGACAGATAATAGCAGACAAATTATCTCTCTTGATCTCTTTGTTTGTGAGTAGCCTCTCCAGTTAGCAGCAAGACTAGAATTTACCTTAATGCTAGGCTGGATGAGCATTTTAGGGGACTTGGTAACTTTATTTGTTTTTCCTTCTTTGAACTGAGCTATGTTTAGCCTTGGTGGATTAGTTTTGTTGTGGCTATTGAATTGCAGGTGGTACCTGTAAACTCACACCTTTGCAAGACAAGATGTCTTGTAGCAGCTATCCTAATTTGCTAAGAAATGTTAATATTCTTCAAAATTTCTTTAAACACTGGAAATGGAATGACACCAAGAATTGCATCAACTCTACACTTGTATTTGGTAACATGAAAATATGAAGCTTCTCATAAAGTTTTCCATGACTGAATGACAAGGCGTATTTAGACAGGGAACACATGTTGTTAAAAATATGTAGATAAACAAATTAAGTGCATTCTTTTCCATGTTTTACATTTTGGCTAAGGTAAACAGTTTTTACAGAAGCTAAGTAGTCACTAAGCTTTCTCAGTGAATTTTTGGTCTGAAGGGAGTAAAGGACATTAGGAGGAAAGAAATGTGAACATACATTTTGGCAGTTGGCCTTTTTGGAGCTTCTTGTCAATTTTTCCACTCTTGTAGACTTTGTTGGGATTTTGGGTTTTTTTGAGGCAGGGTGTGATATGTGCTGAAGGAAGGAACTTCAACTTTGGGGCAAAAAGAGTGGAGTAAGGAATCCAAAAGTATCTGGAGCAGGTACCCCAGGAGCTGGGACCTCTCACTGCCTTTGTCAGGTGGAAGAGGAGGAAAGAAGGAAATTTGGTCATTCCTTGTTTGCAAGGGTAAGAAGTGAAATGTTAGAAGGTTCATTGAGTAGGTCACTAGAAAACTAAGCTGGAGTAAAAGAAAAACAGGTGATGCACTCTGATGGCTGCAAAAGGGGAAGAGTGCCACCAGGCAGCAAGCTATTTGTGCTTATGTGAACGCTGAACTGTCTGCTGGACCAGGATATTGTAATAGTGTAACATATTTTATGATAATAAGTAATAACTAAAATAAAAAGTAGCACAACCAGTCATTTAAGGCACAAAAAAAATGTTACAATCTGTTAAGTGTTAGAGCTGGAATGGTTGCCACTGCTTGCCAGAAACATCTTTACTCAGTGGTGCACTCTCTGTGAATCTCTCATGTCACTGGCCATAATGCAGGCTCAATTTGATGAGGCACAAGGTCAAAGAAGGAGATTTTGAATAGCAGTTTTGACCTTTTCATTATAGGTGCTGCAGGAGAAGCAGTGAGCCATACTCACAGCTCTGACTGCCACTACAATAGGTTGCTCTGGAACTTTGCAAGCTCCAAGATGAAACTAATGAGAAAAGAGGATGAAAGTATTGAAAAAGAAAGGCATCAAAAGACTGAACAGTTTCTTCATAGAGTGTTTTATACACCTGAAAACACCTAGGGTCAAAAGAATAAAACTGAAGTTAGCCCTATCTTAGTCCAGCTCCACAGAATGACAGAAGGAATTAAAACTGTTAACTTTTAAGAAAAAACTGCAGAAGTTCAGTGAGAAAACTAAGAAAACAGATAGCTTCATTTGGAACAGTGGAAGAGCATGAGTATCTCTAGGGTTTGCATCCTTAATGCACTTCTTCTGCTCTTAAAAATCACAAAAATAGAAATACCTTCCTGACCACAGTTCAGTCAGCAAATGCAGAAGAAAGCAGGAAGACATTTTATTTGGATGAGTGATACCAAATATCTAAGGTCTGCAATGAAGTTGGAGATGGGCATTTTGCCAAAAGTCACTTTCATGGGAAGCACAGTAAAGTATGGTGGGAAACACTCTGTGTTTTCCTCTATGTCCATGCTACATGGAACAGGAAATATTATTGTTTTCCCTAAATAGTGCAAACACAATTGATCTTCTCTTCTTAGTAGTGATGCATTGAGATTCTTCTAACTGAAACTATTTAGCTTTCTAAAACAGGTATTATTCAATAGTGGCCTTTGTTGACAGTAAAAGGGGTATAGTTAGGGCAAGACATCACCATTGGGCTTACAGCAGATTACCTGTTGTGTTTCCTTTCAGCTTTTGACATAATGGCTTCTTTAATTTTTCTGTATTGAGTCTTGAGGTCCTCCTAGCACTGAAGAATGTTTTATCATTCATTATCATTGAGATACTTTGAGGCAATTCCTTTGAAAGGATATTTCTAGTTGCACAGTAGCAGCTCTTCATGTATGAAAGCTTTTTTCATGTATGAAAAGTCTTTTAGAGACTACTACCACACTTTTCAAACCTCTACCTATAAATTTATGGACTCTCTTAATGAGTTAGTGTTCTTGAATTTTTTTCATTATTTCTGGGATATGTTTGTATTTTTTGTTACACCCATTTCGCTTTATCATTTTATCACCACAGTCCTTTTTCACCCTCTATCAGTCTTGAAAATAGGAATACTTTCTGTATGAGATCACAAGAGTTTGCCATGAGCTGAGGCCTAACAATTTCCTTTTTAAAAAAAAATCTGAATTTAATCTTATACATTAGACAGCGCCATTCTAATTTCTACTGCTAATGCAGCTCCCTCTAATTGGCCTCTCTCACCTGAGGAGCACCTTGAAAGTTACCAACTTAATTTACTTTCAGGGAGAGATATTTTGTCAGTGAGTAAATCCTAAGAACTTGGTGGCAGTGTTCATTTAATTCCTTTTGCATATGGATGCGTATTTTATCATGGTAATGCTTTAAGTAATGTAACATTTATAACAGAGAAGTGCTGACCCCATAGCACATAGATTATTCCTAGCCCAAACCCACCCAAAATGGAATTATACAAAATGAGCTGTGTTTTGTTTCACCTCTTTAAGTGGAGGGAAATGGCACTTTTTTTTCACTTAATACCTAATAGAAACACCAAAGGAGATTTGGAAATCTAAAAGGTTGTTTTATATAAACTGGTCTTTAAGCTATCTGAAAAGTGGAATGAAAACAAAATGAAGACTTCTTGTGAACAAGCATGACTCATGACTATTTAATGTAATTTTAATAGCTCCTTTTATTAAGAGTGGTCTACTAGAAGTTTTTTAAGGAACCTATTGACTGGATAGTCTCTGGCATTGGTAGAGTCCAGTATCTATAGTAAGAGTGTGCAAAAAGTCATCTTACGCATCATACTAAGAAAATTAACTTTACCTGGCATGACTCATGCTGCTTATCCTGGTCTTAACTGCTGTTGCTCATCTCAGGAGTGGATAGGTGAGCAAAGCTTACAGAAGTTGGACCTGTTTCTTATCCTGGTTCATTACCTTCAGAACATGGTACATTCTTTTGAGTAAGAATTTATAAGCCTGCAGAAGGGGGTTACACAAAAAAAAGAAGTTTCTTGCAATATAAGCTTATCAATCTTTGTACCCTTTCTCTTACCAGGAGCTTTAGATCAACTCAGATGCAGTTATGTTGAATGACAAAATATTTTTAAAATGGAGAATGTTATGAATTATTATAACATGTAAGGCATTTATACTGTTCTATTGGTTTTTATCTCTGGGTTTGAGCATAAGACTTTTATTTCCACCACTGTGTCAGAGCAGCTAAGTGGCAGATGAAAGATTTTGATTACCAATGCTGGATTTGTCAGCCTCTTTCTCAGAGCAGATGAAGGATAAAATACCTGAGAAAGCTGTGTTGTTTTAGATTAATCACATGTCCAGCCCTCAGTGAGAGCTCAGATAGTGCCTCCATACTGTCTTGTTACAGGAGACTTAAACTTACAGGAGGAGCCTCTGTCTTTTTTTCTGTAATAAGTCTCCTTCCACACTGCCATGTTTATTCTCCAGGCTGTTCTTCTTACTTGTCCCCATCATCTTCTCCTTTCATCCCATCCCTTAGCAGCTCAGCCTGTGCGCTCCTGCCTTGCTCATTTCACTTCACCCATGCATCTTTTCAAAGCTATACAGCTTTTTCTCTCTTTAGTACTCCGAGTAAAAGTCCTTACAGCATCCTTTCTCCATTCACTTTGTCCTGCATGCTTCATTTTCTTTTCCTTGAGCGCCTCCTACACCCTATCTTTTTTCCATCCTTCTATATTCCTTATTCTTTCTTATATTTGCCTCCCTGTTCTGGATGTTGTTGCCTCTTGGAGAGCAGTGATTTTGTGAAACCAGATATGCTACTTCTGCAGAATAGCAATAGAAAGAATATAAAAGATTAGAAATCTGTGCAAATACAATCCCTTGAAGACAGTGAGTTGAGGGTAGTGCAAATGTCCCTTGAAACACAAAATAAATGAAAAGTGAAGCTGTGTATTTAGCTTCTCTGCTTACAGTTTTGGATTAAACGTCACCATAAGCAGTCTGCATCTCAACCGCTCGAGATTAAGGTTGCAGCACCTGCTCTGGGATAAAATTGCCAGTTATTGCAAAAAGAGGAATGGAAATTCTTTTTGTAGTTATGTGTGAAATGTATAAACCAGAAGTGAAACACAAATATAACAAAAGCTGAAATTTTTTGTTGTGGTTAAAGGTGAGTTACCAAACCTATTTTAAGTACTGTTGTATTTCATGGAATTTACCTTGTCTTTGTTTTATAATTCTGAGAAATCACCTGGTGCA
The DNA here is from genome assembly GCA_013400975.1 of Atrichornis clamosus. NCBI lineage: Eukaryota > Metazoa > Chordata > Aves > Passeriformes > Menuridae > Atrichornis > Atrichornis clamosus. Next base: position 134,940 of record WBMZ01002284.1, read on the forward strand.
TCTTTTGCCCCGAGATAGATTCAGCTGTCCTTATCATGCTTGACAGATGTTGATCAGACCTGTCTTTAAACTGTCCCAGCATGTTAATTCCACTGTCTCCCTAGGCAAACTATTTTAGTGTTCATAATATTTGTAATACAATGGTGGTTCTTTGCACAACAACATGGCACTAAGGCTTGTGCTCAGTTTATGATTTGTGGTAATCCCTACATCCTTTTCTGCCAACCTGTTAGCTCTCCAGATGTTCCCCACCCTGAATGTCTTTGTCTGGGTAACTCTGTTTAAATGCAGTGCCTTACAGTCCTCCATATTGCACAGCATCTGATTTCCAAACACTAGGCCAGAATAACCTGCTATTTAATCAGTTATTTCCCTAGCAGTGGTGGTGGATTGACATGTTTGTTTCTCTGGAATGGAGCCTTACATGAAAACAACCTTTGTCTCTGTAATGGGTCATGGCAGTACCTTCCGGCTCTGTGCACCTTGGTAACAGAAGCAGACAGCAGCCTCTTCCTAGCACCTTTCTCATTTGATCTTTCACCAGAGATCAAGCATATATTTATTGATCTAATCTGTATATGCGAACCAATATGTATATATTCATATAGATTGCACTAGCTTTGGCAAACATTAGGCAAGGTTCGAGGGCATAAGTTTTTAATCAACCAGTCCCATTATGTCTTCATTGAGGTAGGTATTTTTTTCAACTCCTTCTGAAAAGCACATGCCACTGTGGGGTATTTGCAGGAAAGGGTCAGTCTGTAAGTAAGAGTGACAGTGGAGGGTCCAGAGAACACCCTGTATTTACATGTGACCTTGCAAAAAAAAATAGAAGAGAGCTTAACCCATCTCAACACAGAGGTCATGTACAAAATGTTAAATAGTTTGTTCAATGCAAATTATATTCCGTGGATTTATTTGGTATGTACTTTCTGTGTAGAAAATTTTGCCATCCTCTGAAGTGGAGTTACCGGTATTATGAAGTTGTTTTATTCATAATGTCTTCTTTAGTCACTATTTATTGATTTCTGTAATGGAGTCTTCCATAAATTTAGTAATGAAAATTACTTGTTCTTGAACCCTGAAGGCCTTATTTATTACTTAGTACAGTAAAGAAAATTAAGAAGACAACTCAGGCTGTAAGACAACTCTTATCCCACCTTCCTTTCAGTAGAACTGACCTGTAAAATTAAATGCTTATTGTTTTTTTTCTCAATTTTCTGTAATATTAATACCTGCTATTTTGTACATGCTTTGAAATTTTCCTGAGATGTTTGCAAGCTAAATACAGTTGCATTCTTCCTGTGCCTGATGACTTTGAAATCAAATGACAAACTATATTGTGCAGATTTACATTTATGTAATAGCTTTGTGAAACAAAATTATTTGTGTAACTTGTTTCCCATTGTTGGACCTTCTGTTGTTCTATGGAACTGCATTTTAATATCCTGACTTATTTTTTATTGGTTTTAAAACAATCTCCTGAACATGTCTTATGATAGGAAAGGTGGTTTAAATGCAGTTTTTATATATTTATTTATATGCAATACTACATATATATATATGTAGTATATTTATATATCTATATATATATTTAATATAGGTTTTAATGTATTGTCTGCCAATTTCTTCATTCATAGACAATTTTATGATTTGCTTTTCATTATTATGAAATAATACCCTGTTCACAAACTCCTGCTGAAATTACTTTCATATTTCCCAACCAACGCCCCCTTTCCTTTCCTCTGGAAAATACCCTTCTTCACCAAAATTTTAAAACCATGCGGAAGGGAGACTTCTACAGTGCTCATTTGATCTGTCTGTAAAAATCATTTTAGAAGTGTAAGGACATGTCATGTAACATACCTTCTGTCCTTTGTCAACATCATGGCATCTCTTTCTGAAAACACACTTTCAGGTAGTGGATTATGACTGCTCTGAAGAGGACAGACTCTATAGGAGTTTTTTCTGTGTGCTGAGGTATTGCTGTGTAGGACAACAGGTTATTGTTACATATGATTTGCATCTGTGCACTGAACCCAGGTGTATGCTAAAATACCCATTTTACAGCTAGTTAAACAGAGGTATTCAGATGTTACATAATTTGTTGGAAGTATTTGTGTTTGATCTGGCATCTGTTGACAAAGTTCATTTTCTTGATTGGGTATGGGTCAGGCCGGTGATGGAACAATGACTGGATTTGTCTAATGACAAATGATGCCTCTGTAGTGGCACTGAGAAATAACACAGCAAGCCGATGTTCCTGGTGTTTGGTGCACAGGATGTTTTGCTGCTTTTGGCTTGCCCATTTTCTTGACAGTTTGCTGTGGACCATTTCTGGATTTTCATTTGCCAAGACAAATTTTCTCCAAATTACAAGAAAATAAATTAAGTTTGCAAGTGTTGAATGTAGCAATGTTCGTTCTCTGAAAGTGATGAAAATTTCAGGACATTCATTCATATGTGAAAGGCCTCTCCAGGTGCAGAAAGCAGCACTTACCAAAGGAACATAAATTAGCATTTGAAGGAGTTGCAGCAAAAATTAAGAACGTGCTGTTTAAGAGATGCTAAGTCAGAAGAAGGAAAAGAAATGTATATTCATGCTGCTGTTCCTTTAATTAATCTACAAAAGGTAGTATTTTTGTGCAGGCAGGAGAGTTTTTTCTGGAGGAGCAGAAAGCTCTCTGTGAATGGTTGCCATTTCTCATTAATATGTGACAGAGCCTAAGTCTTCTTTGCATTGCTAGATGGGGGCCTTATCTTAAGCAGTCAGCAAGGCAGTGCTGATAATTTGAAAACATTTGCGTATATCGGGAAATTGACATATAGAAGCGTTACATTATAGCTACAGAGGGAATTTATGGAGACCGTAAGTATATTGGTTTAATTAGGGGCACAGTGCTAACTGCTGACACATTCTCCTCAAAGTCTGCTTTCAGAGCACAATTACTAAATGTTTTTTTTCAAAACACAGGAAGCTTGAGGATGAAAAGTAAGTTAAATAATTCAGTTGGTGTTTTGTGTGGGTTTGAAGTAGAGTCACAGTCCATGAAGTCTGCAGGGCTGCTCGTGTGTGTGTTTCCAGAATAACAGCCAGAGCTGAGAAAGAGCAAATCATTAATTACTGCATAGATTAAAAATTATAACAGTAAAAGATGTTATCTCAGCTTGGCACACACTCTTTAATAAAGCAGGGCAAATTGAGAAAAATTAGTTTTCAGGGAATTAGAATGCTATTAAAAAATCAGTTATGCTCTTTTGTTCCCCCCATTTATTTTTTCAAAAAGGTTATTTACTGTAAAAATCAAGGACCTGACAGTAGCCATACAATTACATACAGCAGGGTGAACTATTTAACCTACTCAACATGACTTTATCTGTTTGCTGGGGCCTTTGCCAACTTTACTTTCACAAAGACTTTGTAAAATAGCTCCTCTCTGTCTGTGTTGTCTCTTTCTGCTTTCTTGGACCCCTAGAGATAGCTTCCCCTGCCTTTAGTGATCAGGTCTAATTAAAATCTAGTCTGTCTAATAAAAATACACAAGCAGAAACACCAAATACACACCCTGCTAAGAATATGGAGAGAGGTTTGTCTGGCAGTGAGTGGGAGAAAATCACGGAGTGTTTTGTGGTGACTTGCTCAGAGGATCATCTCACTAATGGCTTTCAAGGCTGGTTTCGGCCATGAAGTGGTTGCTGTAGAGGAGTCCTCTCTGTTCACGGCCACAGCTGCACATGCAGGACACTGAGGAAAGGAGATGTTCTCTATCATTCCAGCTACTTGCACCTCCCTGTGTCTTTTCTGAGGTGTTCCAGCAGCTTTGACAAAACTGTCAAATACAGTAGGTAAGAGTTCTTGTTTCCAGGCAAATAATACTGAGACACAAAGGACTTAAATAACTTCCTGAGATAACACAGAAAGCCAGTAGCAGAACTGGAATAGGGACTGAGTATTTTTATTGTCTAGGTATCCTTCTTGCTGTTTTGAGAATCCCATTCACAGAAGGTGAAAAGGGAAACACTTTAGTTTCTGTACTGGTTTGTGGTGGGTTGGGGTTTTTCATTTGAGTTCCCACCTCCAAGAGAACATCCTTTTTATTTTTTTAAAAAGACAATTCTCATTCTTATCTTTGGGCACTGTAGGAGGCATATTACAAATGTTTTAGGCAATTTGAGGCAGAGCAGGCACCAGTAATAGCTGCATTTTACTTCTCGTGATGTTGTAGCCTGGGTCATTCAGGCTCCTGAGTCCTGGAGAGCCTTGTTCAGAGTGTTTGCAGCCAGAGCACATGAAAACAGCTACGAGGACTTTTTTTTTTCCTTATAGGTTTGCTGTACTAACTCTAAACCACTCAGCATTGCACTGAGCTAGTTTATTGCAGGAAGCAGGAGAAGCCTTGCTGTCCATTGGAAGACGTGTCTGAGTAACGTCAAGTCTAATTGGGACACATCACTGCACTGCTGCTGATTTTGTCTCAAGCTGTTTCCTCTCAAGGAACACCACCTTCTGAAGCAGATACCTGTATGTCTGGGCTTCGTGCCATGTCTTCTCCTCACCATCACACCACGCTTTTCCCAGTTTTTCCTGTTGAGGTGCTGATCTGCTCCTCAGCAGTACCAATGTGAGAGTTCAAAGCAGTATGGCAGATGTGAGCCCAGTGGCTGTCCTGGTGGGAGATATAGTCTCACGACTGAGTAGGTGTGGGATTAGTTTTTCTCTTCCTGGGAATAGCAATTCATTCTGTGTTTCATGGTCATCACATAAATCATGTCTCGTAAGTATGTGGCTGTGGAAAATCCCTTGGGAACAGGTCCTACATAGACTAGGACAGTGTACAGTAAAATAGCTCTAAAAAGCAAATATTTCACTGGAGGCAATACAAGGTGCAAAATATGCAGAAGAAAGTTCTGGAGGAAACTATTTTCCTCTTTGAAGACCTTTGCATTCCCTTTTCATGGTGTGGAGGACATCAAAATTTATTACTTTGTAGTATACCTGGAATTAGAGAGATGGGAGGTGCAGTTGGAAGGAGAAATGGGGTCAAATTAGCTTTGCATGCCAGCCTCTAAAACTGCAGTGGTCTTTCTGTAACTCATCCTATTTTACATAGAGTGCTAGCCAAAACAGCTTCATTATTTTTAATTTTGTTGAAAATAATGATTACAATCATGTTTAGAGCTACCAAGAAATTGATTTTCAAGATAGTAAAGCAAACAGTTCATTTTAAATTCTGATCAGCTAATCCATTTTTTCTTTTCAGTAAACTTCAAAATGTCTTTTTGTCCTCTAGCACTGAGACTTGAAGTGATAGAAAGGAATGGTGTAAAAGACGAGCATTTTCCAGTGCTAGAGAAGCCAAGGACGTGCAAAGAAAACAGATTAATTTAGTGTCAAACAGGCAGAGGCCACGAAGAACAGCTTTTACAGCAGATATCTTCCATAGCCAGCAAAGGGACTGAAGCAGGCGTGATCTACTGAGATAACCTCATATTTTAGTACCTAAACAACAGCAGCAGCATTTCGAATCCTTGCAGGCATTTCAAGGCCTAGTCAAGGGGGAGCAGCTGCAGAAGAGTTGTGAGGATCCATTCAATGGGAAACGTTGTGCTGTTAAAAGTTGGTGCTTAATTAGATCAGAAAGGTACTGAAGGAGTGAGGAAACAAAACTGGTAATATGAAAGTCTGATAATTGAGTTTATGTAATTAATAGTGTCTAATTCAAGCTGACAACTGGGAGACAAATTGGTTACTGTTTAAAAAGTGTAAAGATAGAGATCATGTCAAGCCATTTCTATCACCTTATTTAAGCTTAAGTTTTGGCATTTTAAAAGTCATAGCGATCTATATGTGATCAGGAAACGAACTCTGGTATGGTATGTACTTTTTCCATGCATTGTTTTCAAGGAGCTAGAATTGAGTACATGTCAAGGACAGGGAAACACAAGAAAGAAGCATTGCTTCAAATCAGAAATTAATCAGATTTTGGCATTAAAATTTAATTAAGATTTGGAGCTTGTTTTCAGAAGTGCAGAGTACCAGTAGATTTTTGACATCTAAGGAGTTCTGTTAAATCCACTTTTGCAATCCTAAGAGCCCTTGTGGAATTTCAATGCTTAAGGAATATACCTGTGTGTCAGGATTTACATGAATTTATAAGGAATGTTGAATAATGAAACAGGCTTCAGGTAATCTCCCTATCATTGCTATAGCCCCCACTCTTTCTTAGCATAGACCAGTTTCCACCCTCTTGTTTTCTTTCCTTCTGTGATCTGATAAAGAGTGGCCTCTGGATATGCTGGGACAGCAAATGATTTATTCTTTTTCCAAATTTAAAAAGGTATGTCTGTCCTCTAAAGGCTGGGGTAGTTGTATAGAAACTGCAACTTATGCACTGTGAAATGTGAAAGATGCAGTTTCTACAGGAACTGCAATCCTGTGCAATAAAAAATGAAGGTATCCTGTATTATTTACTAACTTGTCCTAATGCTTGACTCTGTCCTGTGTGAACAGTAAAGCATGCAAAAACATGCCAAGGTTTAAACACACTGGTACTGTTGCCAGGTATGTGCTTAAATACTTTGTTGCCCTAACCCCTCAAGTTCTCTGAAATACTATATTTTTTTTAAATATATAAGAATGATCATCGAGATTAAGTGAAGAGCAGATGAGAAAGACAGGGAATAAAAATTGATGGTGATGAGCTGCAGTGGGTCCCTTTCTGATTTGAAAGTCAGTGAAGTGCATAAACCCATAGTTTCTTTATAGAAGTGAGTAACATGCTGAGCACATTGCAATACATTTGATCTAATTCCTATTAGATTAGAGGGACCTGTTGGTGTATGTGAAGGTCTAGTGTAGCATATGGGATATTGTTCTGTAGTTTCAGCTACATTTACTAATCTACTATTTTTATTTCACTTGTTTTTTAACAAAATCTTGTGTAATTGAACACTCATTATGTATCCATTGGCATGCATTTACTCATGGACTGCATGTAACTTTGAATATGAGACAATATTTTTGCGGGAGAAGTTTGTGTTAGAGATGGATCTGAAACAAAAACTTCAAAAGAAATGGTTTATGCACTGATAGAGCCTCAAGATGTTGTAAGTAAATGCTGTTAGGGCCATAACCTGAAAAAAACACCTAAGGTACTAAGGGGAGTGTGAGCAGAAAAAAAAAAAGAAGCTTTTAGTCAATACATTTTGTTGCTGTCCTGATTAGAGCAGATTTGTTTCCATTAAGTCTGGGCTGCTTTCCCTGCTGAAGACAGTTGAGCAGAGGAATTTGTACCATGGGCACTCCCATAACAGTGGCAGCACCTGCCCAAACAAGCAGGTCTTGGCTGCAAAAACCCAGGCAATTTAGAAACTCTTGCAGGTGTTTGTACAGCTCAAGTTTTACTTTGCTCAGGTTTTCCATACCATGGTAAATTAATTTAGTTGGAGTGCCTACCAGCAAACTGAGTCATAATGCTTACACAAAGACATTTGCAAAGACAGAGTGTTTGGTCATTTGTACGTGGAGCTTTGCATTTGTAATTTACATTTGCTGGAGGGAAGAGGAGACAAGACTGAGCATGATTCCTTCCCTCAGCAAACCCTTGGCTTGTTGCAGGCAGGCAGCTGGCAGTGCACTTGCTCCCTGTGATTGCAGCAGTGACAAAGCAGAACTGAAAGTGCTTAGCAGCAAGTCATTAACTGAAGTGGTTTGACTTCAGTAGCTTTTCCCAGTCTAAAGCTTTGACTGCCATTTGGTTTAGATGGCAATTGAGAATTTTTATTGCTCATAGCAATACTGCAATGTTACAAGGAACCAAGGCTTCTGGACTTGTGGGTCTCTTTTATTAGATGTTTGTGAGTTTTATGTTTCTTTTGTACTTTTGCTACTGCCTTTCTCTTTGTGGGTTTTGTTCAGTTGGTTGGCTTTTCAATGATTTTGCCAATGGTATTTTATTCCAGGTATTTTGTCCGTCTCCAGGATGAGGTCTGGCTCAACACTTCTTACCTTGAGGATTACAGTGTACAGTCTGCTTTGGTCTTTCTCTTACTACACGTTTCCCAGCTGTTGACATTTCCTTTGCAGCTTCTAATCTTGTGTTTCGTTATATCATTGCTCATAATATTTCAGTTATCTTTCTGGGTTTTGGTTGGCTGGGTTTTGTTTGTTTCTGTTCAATATACACAGCTATTTAGAAGATTCTTTGGTATATTCAGTTATATGAAGTAGTAGTCATGATGAAACCCCAAGTTTCTGCAGCATGACGGTAACAGATGGCCTTTATATTGACCTTAAATTAACTGGGCTTAATGTGGACCTTGCTTGCTCTAGCTGGCCTTCGAGGTGTTGTGGTTTAACCCCAGTTGGCAACTAAGCCCAACACAGCTGCCCACTGACTCCCCTGCCCCTGGTGAGACGGGGGAGAGCCAATCAGAAGACTAAAAGTGGAAAAACTCATGGGTTGAGGTAAAGACGGTTTGATAGGTAAAGCATAAGCTGTGTGCCCAAGCAAAGCCTAACAAGGAATTCATTCACTGCTTCCTATGGGCAGGCATGTGCTCAGCCATCCCCAGGAAAGCAGGGCTCCATCATGCGTAACAATGACTTGAGAAGACAAATGCCATCACTCCTGGTGTCCCCACTCTCGTCCTCCTCTTCCCCCAGCTGTGTATGTTGAGCATGATGCCATATGGTATAGAATGTCCCTTGGGTCAGTTGAGGTTAGTTGTCCCAACTGTGTCCTGTTGTCCCAACTGTGTCCTGTTCCAATTCCTTGTGCACTCCCAGTCTGTTTGCTGGTGGGGTTGGCTGAGAGGCAGAAAAGGCCTTGACTCTGTGTAAGAAGAGCTCAGCAATATGTCCCTGAATTATCAGCACTATCTCCAGCACAAATCCGAAACAGAGACCCATACCAGCCACTGTGAAAAAAATTAACTCTACCCCAGACAAAACTAGCACATGCTCCACCCTTTATTCCTTACTGTTTCTGTCATATGCAGGTACCACACTCTCCAACACATCTTCATTATCTGCTACCCCCCTTCCCATCCTTTGATACAAGACACAGATATTATTCCCCTAGCCTATGGAACACCCCTGTAAAACGGGCATACATATGTTTATGGACATAAATGTCCACTGAGTTTACTCAGAACAGGAGAGGAGGTGTGATGTGTGGAAGTACTGGGCACCAAAGCCAGTTCAGCTCGGTTTGCTGCTGCACTTGAACTGCTTTTTGTAAGACTTGTTCTCCACTGCTTCGTGTGGTTCCTGCTTTAGTCATTTCTCTAACGTGCAACTCAAATCATGGGTTACAGTGATTTAAAGCTATATCCATTACAATCTCTGCCCCTTGTCCCTTTGAGCCACACCATAATATTGAACATTTCAATGAACTCCTTCCCTTGCTCCTAGCCTGGCTGGGAGTTACAGACTGCAGTCCCTTATGGCTGTGTCTGCTCTAAGTGGAGCCTTTATCTATGAGCCACGGTCACTTTAGGGGTAAAGCTGCTGTGGCATAGGCCTATCCACAGCCACAGTTGCTTTGAGGTGCACCTGCTCCAGTGTGGCCTTACCCACAGTCCCTTCAGAAATAAACCTGCTCCATCATGGCCTTGCCCATGGTTGCCGTTCCTCCAGGGGAATGCCTGCTCTGCTGTGGGCTTATCCATGGCCACACGCTTTCTGGTGCTCCAGCACGGACTTCTCCACAGCCACTGATGCTTGAATATCTGCGTGCTGCAGCACAGACTTACCCCGGGGCCTCCATCCCTCCAGAGGTGCTCCTGCTGCTGCACCGACACAACCACAGCCACAGACACCTTGAGGTCTGTCTGCTCCCACGAGGACTCATCCACAGGCCACATCCCTTTGACTGAAGTTCACACCGGAGCCCCAGCCAGCCAGGAGAGCAGCACACACACGGCAGCGAGTCCCTGGCCGCCTGCCAGCCCAGGCTCAGGGCCATTGCTGTTATCACAATGTTCCCAGGCACAGCACAGTGAGGTGATAAGCGGCACAGCACAGCAACAGCAGAAACCAGCCACTAATGAGCACTAGACACTAATATACAGTCAGGCAAGCAAGGCTCATGACGAGCACCTGCCAATTAACAGCTAATCAGCTATAAATTCAATCTAGCACATTCCAGTCAAATCCATTGTTATCTTGAACCCTGCAAGACCCACGTTGGGCACCAAAAAGAACTGTCATGGCTTAACTCGAGCTGGTAACTAGCCACACAGCCACTCACTCACTCCCCGTCAGTGGGATGGTGGAGAGAATCAGAAGCAGTATAGGTGAGGTAAGTATTCCCTAAATGTGCTAGTTTTACCTAGTTAGTCAGGACATTCTGTAACTTATGGTCAACTCTTGTGCTGCTGGATTGCCTGCATAGGTTCACTGTTCAGTGCTAATAGCAAAGGGAATGGGTTTAGAATGAAATCAAACAAAAGTTACTGATTGCTGAGGCCTCTGTTTTGCTTTATGTGTGTTTGAAAGACAAATTATAAAAATTCAAAGCAACGCATGCCAGCATTTTTAATGCCATAATTTGATTACCTGTGACTGCAGTACTCCTTTAATAGTAAAACATGGCCCTTAGTGGATAGGGGGAATTAGAAGGAGCATGACAGAGTGCAAAGCTGTACAGGCTTTGCTGGAATGTAGTACACGTGCTACTTGTACATGCTGCGTCACTGAAAAACTATGGGTGGCTCTTGGAGCGCAAGACTGCCCTGCACTTGTGCTTCATTTGTTTCTGCAAGGCTAGTTCTGTGCATCCATCTTAAAGTCAAGTGTGACCCAAAGTCTGGTGGAGAAGAAGGCTGAAGTTTCAAGTGGAACTTGGGAAAGACCTGTTGTAGTTGCTGCTTCAGGAGCAACTTCAGGAATAAACAAGGAGAAAATGTTATGGGAGAGAATAATTTGTAAGGCTTTACTGCAGCACTTTTAATTCTCCAGTGAATAGTTGTAGATCATGATTGCAGATGATTTGCTTGGAACAGTGGTGGAAGCTTTCTTTGCAGATTCCTCAGGCCTGAGTTATCTGTGGTGACTGGAGGACGGATGTTTGCTGAGGGTCAAATGCTTTGTCTGTAAACAGCACATAAGTGTCATGATTATTTTTTCTCTTCAGACATTCTTGGTACTAAGTTTGTTCATCATTCAGCAATTGGCCTTTTGTTTGGAAAAGACCCTCAGTCTGTGATGGGACAACCACATGTTGTGTAACAACCCAACAAGGCAAAGTAAAATCATGCATCACCATCTTGCACTAGCCTGAGAGTGGGGTGATGCCCTTGGGCTGGAGGCAGGAGCAATCAGTCCCGGGGGCTGCACAAGCTGATCTCACCAGGAGGCTGCTCTGGCCCCAGGGGTAGAGTTCTGGCCTCCACTGTCCTCTTCTGGGGAAAATCTCTGTGCCTCCTGCTTAGAACAAAGAAAAGGATAGGCATTTTACAGCTGCGTGGTGGATCCTCAGAATTCAGATTTGTTGCCCTTTAGATTTAAGAATCACTGAAACTTGTATTAATTACCTTTCCTCTGTATGGCCTGTGTGCCAGGGTAAGCCCCACCTTCTACCCCAAGTGTTGGTCATGTGGCAGGAGCCCACTTGTGCCTTTCTAGGAGAACAGCTGAGCTTTGCTAAAACTAGCTGGAGCTCTGCAGCTGGGCTGGAGCCTGGCCCAACAGCGGGAGCTGTTAATGGCGTGATTGAAGCCTTTAATTTAACCCCTTTCCAGCAGTTGTGCTGATTAGTATTGGAACTGTCAGATGTCACTGTCGCACCATTACCCTTCAAAGCAAAGCATGTAGCAGAAATGCCATAGCAAGGCTTCTTTTTACTGCTGCACCCGTTGGGGCTATTCCTGTTAACTACTCCATCTATGGCATATGAGTTTCTATCCCAGTCTTACTTTAAATGTAAATAGAGAATTAAGAATATGTCTATCAATAGTTGTGTAGATAAAGATTTTTGTCATGAATGTGCAGAAGGCAATAATTGCTTCTTAGTATTCTCAAACAGGGATGTTGTGAATCTTTTGTGTAAATAATCAAATTGTGCCAGATAGTCTAATAGCATTCAATAATAATTTTTCCCTCTGATGGGAACAATCTTTGATGTTGACTTTGAGCCAAAGAAAATGCATCAGAATTTATTTGAAATTTAATTTTATGGTAATCATCATGTGATGACCAGTGATGAAGATTTAAGTTATGTTCTGGCCCAAAGCGTCCATCAAATACAGACTTCAATTTCAAAGGTAAAGAGAAAACAGCTAATTTAAATGTTTCTTTTATCAAAGGTAGTTTTTATACCAGGAAGAATGAATAAGTATTAGCAATTCGTGGGCTAGTCCATTTTTTGCATTAATATGATTAATTTGTTTTCAGTTCTTTTGTTCAAGAACTTAATTTCTCCTCGCACTTTGTAGGAGACTTTGAAGTGAGCATCCGTCTCTCTGCCCTCACCCCCTCACATTCCTGGAGTGAGTTTATGCAGGTTGAGAGGAAGCAGTGAAATGCCCAGCTCTAGGGAATGAATTCATATTATCAGTCTTAATTTTCAGGTGTTCAGTTTCACATATCAACCTACTAAACAGAACCTACTAAACAGAACCTGTTCAATCTCAAGTTAAACATTTATTCTACTTTTAAAATGGTTATAAAAGTAATATTTTTAAAATATGTATCTATAATAAAACTTTCCTCCCTGTGACCAGTTTCTCTCCTGCTTCAAGTGCCTTCTTAAAACAGATCCTGAAATAAACTGTTTCTTCAGAATGAATTTATTGTAATAGAGAAATGTTATCAGAGAGTCAGTTCCCAATATGCTAACACAAGTTTGTCTGATAAAAAATTTTTTTCAAAACCTTTTCTCATTTGTGTTCCTGCTGTCTCCATTGTCAAAGTGGCTGAAATGGGTGTCAGATCCCACCAGCCCCCCGTGTCGATAAGTCATGAAATATACAGCGTATCTGATGTTGTTACAGCTTTTCAGCTGTGGTCCTCTCATGAAATAATGACCTGAACTGAATTAAAAACATTCAAGTGATAGTGCAAATCAGCAGAAAGGGCGTACCCAGTGTAAACCACGGAGAATGGATGGCTTGAAGGCTTGATCTGCAACAAAGACCTGAGTTCAGGATGTCTCGTTTTCTGAGCTGTTGCTGTTTTTAACCTCTGAAAGAGGAAAAAAGAGGTATGGTGTTACTGTCAGCTGGAAGGCAAGAATCTAGTTTGCCCAAATGTTTACAATTTTGCTATAATTGTTTTTGCACAAAAAGATGCAACAATGGGCTGTTTGAATTTCTTCATGGAAAGATGAGAAAACCAGTAAATGTGCATGTGGCACAGCCTTGTGATAAGACTACTTGCCAGGGATGTGGGATAATGTGGCTCAGGTCCTGCCTCAGCTCAACTCTCTGTATGTAACATGGTTCTATTGCCTTTTGTTCCTGATGGGGTTGGTTTGGGATTTTTTTTTTTTGTGTTGTTTGTGGTTTTGTGGTTTGTTGGGATTTTTTACTGGATTCTTTCACTTCTCTAAAAAAGTTAAATCCATTTCCTGAGCAGTAGCACTAAAACTTTCTGAAATTCTGTGCTGGGTGTGAGAAAGTCTTAAATCGATTTTCTTGAATGAAATAAGGGCTTTAGTCCTCTTCTGAAAGATTTGATTTCATATTTAAAAAAAAAACCAAAGCACAAAGACACAGAGTAGGTATATGCACCTCTATACATACACACTTTTTAAAATTGGAAACTTGGTCCAGATTTTTCTAGAGGCTTATGAAGCCAAGAGAATGTCAGGAGCTCTGAAGAGCACAGCCTGAAAGCAGCCACAGGCAGTCCAAAGAGTAGCAGTTGTAGGAATAAAGGGTTGTGCCAGATTTCTCCTGCTGTCCATGATGCTGTTGAGTTCTGAATTTTGGGTTTTCCTGCTACAGCTAAAGAACCTAACAGAAAGAGCTGGATCTCTTTCATATATATTTGGTTTTTGGTCCGCCTCTGTAATGTGAGGCATCTCAAGAGAAAAAAAAAAAAAGTGGAGAGACCTGTCTAATTCTACTGTGCATTGCAATATGATGGAAGTTTCTGACACAAAATGCCTCTCAGCTTATCAGTTTGTCATAAATTAGAAAAAAAAAAAACAAACCAAAAAATGTGGGGAAGTTTAAAATACCTTTTGCTTTCCACTAGATAATCTTTATAATTTTTTTTAAATCTGTCTCCTTGTTAACCAAGTAAAGCAAAGCACTGTTTTCCCAGAATGAAACTAATGCAAAATTATGGCTTTCTTTTCCCCTGAAATGGGGAGTTCATTGCTGATACTCCGTATAGCTGTGGTATTACAAAAAACCCCTTTTTAGATCTTAGTGAGCAGTGCTTTCTTTTGATTTACTTTTTTCCTGAATTTTACCAGGGTATTTAAGGCCTTAATAACTCAAAATCAACTGTAGTTTCTGATCTTCTTGGTAACCTATTGTTTGGTACAACATAAAGTGAAAACAACATATAGTTTTTAAATGTGAGCTATCACAGTAATGATGTGAGAGGGGGTATACTTGCAAAAAGTCATCTGTATTACAGTAACAGTCCCTTTTACAAGAATCCCTGAGCCTTGAGTGTATTGATTCATCCAGCACAAAAGCTTCCATTCATCTGCTGTATAGATCATGTGAAATTCCATGTGCTGGAGACATGGTTATTGGCCTGTAGGTGCACAAGTATCAGTACAAACATGACAGTGGACCTGTGTTACCCTATGCTTCCATGGTATGTCTGAAAGGATCTATAGCATGGATGTAGAAGTTTTCCTGGAGGCATTGGTCTAATTCTGAGCTTTCTCTTCTCTTTCCTTGCCACTTTTCAAAAAGAAAATACATCTTCTGTTGTTCCTGGAAATACTGAAGAGAATTTGAGAAAATGGCAAATAATCTTAGTAGAAATATAGTACAGCTTTGTGTACATGAAAATTAAGAATTGGTAAGATTTGAAAAGTTTTGCAGAGGGAATTGGAGAACATCACTGACCCTTAGGAGCAGGTATCCTTATCTTGAAGAGCACGTAAAACCAACCAGGAGCATTGATATTCAGAAAGAAGTTTGCCATACTCATGGCTTTCAAGGTAAAGAGCTGCTTGTGATTATTTGCTCGTCTTAGTAGAGAGTGCTTTACTTCAAACCCACTCGAAATTCCTAGCCCCACAGTTACAGGCAAGCAGGGTGCAGGGTGGTGCTGATAGGGTTGTGTGGCTCACAGAGGCACTGCTTTCCTCCTGAATTGAGGGTGTGGGTTCAGGAGGTGACTGAGGCTGCCATAGCCATCCTTGCCAAAGGGCCAGCACCTGGGCAAGGAATCTGCACTTGGCTGACCAGACTGTTCCTACCCCAGAGTACCCTGTAACAAATTCTTGTTTGCTTGTTTGTTTATTCATTTATTTTCTCTCTCCCTTTTGTTGTGGTTTTCCCACAGGACAAAACCCTCTCCCTGGGGGAAGTGGTGGCTCTCCCCCAGGCCCATTTTCAGCTCTTGAACAAAAAGGGCCCCATTTGGGCAGTATCCAGTTGGGCTTTACCTCATGCCTGCCTAGTCTGTGTCACATCCTGAGCCGTCTTTGGCTCCACATTTAACGATTCTTGATGTGGTTTGTTTAGGGTTTTTTTCATTCCTTTGAAACACTACAGCTCTTCCTGATGCCAAACCTACTCTCTCTATCTACAAGTCCTCCCTGGAAACCCATGTCTTTCCCTGTGTTTTCCACTATTATTTCACAAAAGTTATTTTTGGCCTTACCTGTACAGTGAAAGTCAGTGCTGATAAATATAAGGATTTTTAGGCAAAGATGGCAGGTCTTACTCATCCTTTTTATACCAGCAAGAGCTCTAGTATGGAGGCAGTTCATACCAGAACACTTTAGTATTGTACCATTTCAGTAAAGGGTGTAAAATGCATCAATCAAAGACCTGCTGCGTCCCAATCACAAAGATGTGCCTTTATATTAATATGTTCTTAGCACAAAGACAGCTGTCATAGTTCTGGGCTTGCTTCATCTTGCTTGGAAAATTGATCAGAAGGTATTTGATTTCCCTGCTACAGAATGCTGTGTTCCCGTATCGACTTTCCTTTCTCTGAAGCTCATTTCTATTGGGGTTTTTTTGTGTTTGTGCCATAATTTCACTGTACTCTGGTTCTGTTTGTTTCAAGTGGATTTATGAGTTAGCACTGCCTCACTTTTTATTGTTACAGGGCTTTACAAAAGCTGCAGTTTCTCTATAATTGCTAATGAATTATGTTTTTCAAAATCATTGTGGAATGTTTTTTGGCTCCTGTGGCTCCCAGCCTCAGTGTTCAATGCAGTGTATTTGAGATGGGTGAAAAATACCCTTCTGCTTTCATTGTTGGCAAAGGGGAGAGAGAGGGTCCAGTGCTTCCCCCTGAGATGTGTTAGGTTCAATAGATTCCAGCATTTGCGTCAAGCTGAGAGGCGTGATTTTTCTTCTCTCTTTAATAGTAAAAGCAGACATGTGAGTGCTGTAACAGCGTGTTCTCTCTGAAGCTGCATTTCATCAGTAGTTAAGCTAAGTGTTTACCTGTGCCTGCACTTCTGTATGAGACATTGAGACACTTGGACTGTTGTTTCATATGTCGAAGTATTTATTGTTTGAAAACTATTTTTTTTTAACTATCCCTCCTGCATAACTCATTTCCTTGATGCTGTTTTGCTCCTTCTGCAGGATATTATCATTTACCGTGTGTCAGCTCGGGCTCTAATGTGCAAAAGTAATGGTGCAGAAAACCTTGTCTCTTCACTGAAACAGCTAGGGGGATGGTCCAGAGGTTGTGGTTTGAAACTCAAAATGGAACTTTAACTAATCTGTACCACTGCAAACTCACTGAATTGGTTAGTTCCCTCAAACACTTGCTGAGGTGGTTGACACAGAAAAAGGTCTTTTTTATTTCTTTCTTCTGGCCTGAGTCATATCTAGTGACTTGTAGGCAATTTCCATTACACACCTGCATACCTGTGCCATCTCTTTACAGGGGCTTCCCTTCGTCCTCGCCAGCACCTCTGCAGAGGCTGAAATATAGTGTGTGGTGGAGGACTGCAGGCAGAATGAATGCTTTCAAAGTAAATCAAACTGTTAGAAGCCTTCAGTGCTCTGGCTGGCTTTCAGATACAGCTTTGTTTAATCGTTTTAGAAGCTAGACTAGCACATGCAATGCATGCTCAGAGCAAAGAGAGAAAACATTTGGGGAAAGACTGGTAGAATTTTCTCACAGAAGTTTTCTGCTGTAGGTGCCTTATTTACACTTGCTGAAATGGTTTCATAAAATTACTTATACATTTATGAGCGTTTTAGTCATCTCCTTTTTACTGGTTATGTCGCTGAATTTTCCCAGCACTCATCTGGGTCTCACTTTGCACAGTTGCTGTCTGTGCAGTGAGATTAATCCTGTCTTGGGATCTGCAGAGGAGTGCTTAAATTTATGATTCAAATGGATACAGCTCCTGTGGCAGAAACTGTGAAGAGGTTCATGAATTTCTAATTAGGAGGGATTAATTCAATGAATATAATTTCCTAAAGTAAGTTGTGGTGCGCAGCATAGATGTAGCTTAATGCTTAAGTAATTAAAATATGCACATTCCCCCTAGAATGTATGAGCCATACCGTGGCTAACCAAGTTTCCTTTCAGATGCTCTCCTCTGCTATGCTTGTGTATTTCAGGAGCAGAAGAGCAATGCCTTCAGATAGACAGTGTTATTCTTTTATCTGTTACATTACATACAGAACAACTGAACTGAAGTTATCATGGAAGGAAAAGTCCCTCATGAATTCAAAACCTGCCGTTCCACTCAGAAAACATTTTTTCAGATTCTTTCCCGTGTATTTTGTTCTTTGTACCTTCTTCCTGGTTGCATTTTTCAGGCTTAGCTCATAAATGCTTGCAAAAGTGTTTTGAAGATTTTTACGAGGAAAGTAGTATATAAAACCAAAATCACAATATTTAGAAGCCTGCAGTAATTTGAAAAGAAAATGTATGCAAATGGTTACATAAATCACAGTGTACAAAGTAGGCAAAAAAAGCTACCTGTGAAGGAAGCTTCTTTCTTGAGCCCTGAGGCAAACAACTAAAGGCTTGAAGCATAAGCTACAAATCCTGCTTGTTAAGCTTACTGCACACGTTTTCTTCCAAAACGAGAGATCTGTAGAAAGCCTTTCACCAGTTTGCACTTCTGCCCCAGGGCTCCCGAGGTTACCAGTGCGGCTCCGCAGTGACTCTCCGCGGTGCCCACCGTGCGGAAGGCTTGGCGATACCAGGCAGTGCCTGGGCGGTGTGACACCTGCCATCCATCCCTTCCTCTAGCTGCTGGATCACAGCTCCAGCCAGGACCTCGGGGCCTTGTCCTGCACCCGGCCTCTTGTGGCATTGGCTTTGGATGAAGGAGGAAACAGGAAGGAAATAGGACTGCTAAGATATGGCTTTAGAGGTGGGAGAATAAAATTCTTCTGCAAGCTGAAATCGTTTTAGATCAGCTGTAGGTGACCTGATGGAGGAATCCCTAGTTTAAATGCAGTGGGCTTCACTCTACAGTATATTAGCATTATTAATCTTTAAGAGCTTCCTCTGACTATACTATCAGTATTTGAGATGCTGTGCTGTGCTGACCTTGGCCCTCAAGGGGAGCTGGACAAGCTGGTGCTAAACCACTGTTTGCTCTCCCTCTAAAGTGTTCCCTGGGGATTGGATACAATTGATGAATACATCAATTTCTCCAGAATCTTCAGGTCTTAGTTGCTGATAATAGTGTATTGGACAAGTTCAATATGCACCACCAGTGTCTGGGTACCGGATACGTGTCCTGCCTAGGGCCGCTTAAATCCAGAAACCATGCAAGTAAATCAGTCACTTTTGGGAAACACTGGATTTAGTAGTGTAACTTAAGGAGTCTGCATTTGACCAGGTATTTTCTCAGATCACTGGATTTCTTTCACCAACGCTGGATAGGGTGTAGGTGATGTGAGTGTCTGGTACCCCTCAGACAAGCTTTATGGGCACATGTGGAGGGCAGTTAGCTGGGGCAGAGGGCTGCTCGCACAGAAAATGCGTATCGCTCTGATGCCTGCTTTGTCTAGACCAGAGCTCTGGAAATGTTTATTACTGCAGCCACTGTTTCTATAAGCCCAAGCCTGTCCTCTATTTAATTTTGAAGTTTTGGTTCAGAAGGGCGAAAGATGTACTTTAATGAAACTAACCTTTAAAAATATTTTCTGAAAAGATTGTATAGCGTGCCTGAGAGCATGCCAACAGTACATTTGCTCAACCTTCTAGAATTAGCCTTTGGAAAAAAAGGGCCCTGATCCTGATGGATTAAAGTCAACACAACTTGTGGATTTTAAAGTGAGGTTTAATGGATTTTAACCAAAATAAATAGAATTGCTCGAGGCTGATTAAAGTTCCATGATCTCTGATACAGATCTAAGCCAGAAGTTAAGTTGAGAGTACCATTTCCCTAAGTATTTTCCTTTGGTTTCTTGTATAAATAGTAATAGAAAAAAAATCATTCTGCTGGAAAGGCAGGTAGGAGTATTAATCACAATAGGGCAGAACTATCGCATGTTTTGCATTCCAGCACTGAAAAGTGTAGAGCTCTAGAGGAGGTAGAGGAGAGTTGTCCTTGATTCTGCCCTGCACAGTCACCTTGATCCTGTAAAACTGCTCCTGTTCTAACAGGGTGGGCTTGACAGCAAATGAGAAAAAATAAAGCAAATACAGTTGGGTTTTTTAGGATTTTGTTACATGAGCTGCAGCTGACTGTTCAGCTGAATAGTTTTATGCTGAAAGTAGTAACTTTTCATCTAATTGCAGTCTCAGGCTTCAACTTCACAAGCAACTGCTCAAGCAAAAAACTTCCGTAGTCTTGGGAGGCCCAGGCAGCATCTTATAAATGGTAGTTTACAAAAAAAACTAGCATATTTTTAAAATAAAGAAACAAAATGTTTGCAGCAAGCAGCTTTTTAAGACAACAGATAAATCATCAGGAACTTGGAATCTAAAAGCATGTTGGGGACATGGTGGATTCTCCTGACTGGCATAGTAAACGGTAACATAAATCTGATAAAATGCTCCTTTTTTCATTAGTGCGGCAGTGTGTGGACAAACGAGGTGCTCATGAATGGAAAGGGTTTGGGTTGTAGAGCTTGTGTTTCCCCCGCTCCTTGCAAAGTGCTAGGCAGGGGTTGAGGAGTGCCTGAGGAGGATTCACAGCAATGTGTCTGCAGCCATTTCCAGATGCAAAACTTAGTCAGATTCCATTTTGACAGAACTAATGGAGAAGGACAGGGATGCCTAGTGCCAAATAGCTAATTTCATTTTTCTGATCTGTGAACATCTGTGGAATTTCCCTGGCCTTGGTCCAGCTTCTGCTGACTGGAGGACTCCTGTTGGATCCCTCAGTAAGTGAACGTGATTGCCTTTTCATGTCCACTTCCACTCAAGGACTTCATTTCCCTTTTCATTCTATAAAATCAGCAAAAGCAGATACACAGACAATGCGTGACCAGGCGTAATCCTCCAGAAGGTCAGTGACCTGGTGTCAGCCTTGCACACTTGCAAGGACATGGCCATGAGCCAGCCTGTGCCCTTCTGGGTGTGGCCAGCAGTGCAAGCTGACTCAGTTGTGTGACGGCAGAGCAGCTCCTCTCCACTCTAGATGTTGCAGACTTCCTGAGTGGGTTAATCCAACACCACTTCATGGCAGTCATTTCCAGAAAAGTGTGTCTGGTTTTCTTTCTTTTTTCTTTTTTTTTTTTAATTAAATCCCAAGAATGTTTTGTCACCCTTTCTGTAAACAAAGGGCATAGGAAGTACAATTTCACAGAGATAAGAGTTTTACTTGCAGGCTGAGGAATGCATGAACAAGGAGTCTTCCAGTACTGAGAAAAAAATCCATGTCCTTTTTTTAAAATTTTCTTGAAGCATGTATACTACTGCTTACCCAGTTATGATGAGTAAGTTACAGTATTCACTTTGCAATAGCTTCACAATGGCTAGGGCTGGCTGAGAATAAAGTAGAAATAAGTAGGTTCCCCCATGATTTCACATGAAAATCAACCAAAAAAGTGTCGTTCTCAGTACTGACAAGTCTATTATCTTCCTCCATTCTAACTGTAGTTTTCCCACTGATTTCAGCTAGACATGTTAATAGTGTGTGCCTTTTAGGCAGTTGGCTTGCAATCTTAAATTAGATACCACCAGTGGGACTCCCTCACCTAACTTGATGTAGCTGAAACTTGTTGGGTGAGTTGTTCTGTGTAAGAGTTTCTGTGTCTCTCTGTCAACTGCGAAGGGTGCCTGGATGACTGAGAACTGGAGTAGATGGTTATATCCTAGATATTTGAAGAAAAGTGATTTGAACTCCATACTGTTGACAAGTTTCTGTGTGACAAACTGATCTTGCTGAAAGGTATCCGCATCCTCTCAGTATTTTTTCCTCAGAGAATGCTCTTTTAATGCCAAATTTTCCCTGCATCTTTTTCCTGAAGGTAAGTTTTTGGAAATTACACTTGAACTTAGCTAACAAACTGTGTGATGATCTAGTGAAGGTAAAACACTCCTCTTTCTATTTTGTTTAGAATGACTTCTGTCTGGCAACTTTACCTTCTGTATTCTCCAGTGATACGTATGGAATTAGCTGTTCTACTGAAGTACTCCAGAATTTATCCTGCAAGTGATTCCTTCTGGAGTGGTTTATGTTTCCTATATGAACTGTTTTGAGAGAATCCTTGGTTCTGTTACTCTCTTTCTTTTCCCTTTTCCTCCCTTACAGTTTTCTTCTTTCTGATGTTTGGATATTTCATTAACCTGCCATTTGTTGTATTTTAGGAGAAGCCTGATGCCAGCCTAACATCTCTACAGCTGCGATCCCAGATTGAGGTAAGCACTTAGATTTTGATCATCCACTTTTGTTTGTTTGTTCTTTAATTCGATATTCTGCATAAATTGGTAAAGGCTTCTCTAGTGTCTGCTCTCAGCGCTGTGTGTCTTCTCTTGCAGGAGTCACTTGGTCTGAGCAGCACCGCATCAACACCTGACACTGAAAGAAAGTAAGTGAAGGCATAGGAAGTGAGAAAGGAGGGAGGGGGAATTGGTACATCTTCTTTTTACTTGGAGTAAACTAATTTTAGATTGTACTGTTGTTTCTAGATTTCAAATCCAGACACTATCAATGAAACCTGTTTTGGAACCTGCTCCTTTTCTTCTCTTTTGACCCTTTATTGTTTGGTGTTTTTATGTCAAGGGAGGGTTATTGTTTCTCTCCTCTGTGAGCACTTGGGGTGTGCATACACCAAGACAAATGGTAGTCATTTTTGAGAAACATCAGTGATTTCACATTCTCTGCAAATAAAACCTGCTTTAAAAATTACTTGCTGTGACTAGACCTAATGCAGGTGAAAAAAGATAGGTGAGGGGAAGGGAGAGTTACAAACTTAAATCACGTTCCTTTTCCTGTGCACTCCTGAGTTTGTAACTGTGCTTTTGAAGAAGGTGCCAAGGGAAAGAAGTATTTAAAACCAAGTTAAAAGAAGCTTTAATTTTAACAGTCCTTAATAAAAACATCTCTGTGAGGGCTGAGAAGGTTTCTGTTTACTGTCACCTCCTGCTGCAATGTGTGTGCTTGTTTTCTGCACCCTCCTTCCTTTGATCCCAAGATCTTGGATCCCTACTGCTGAGGGTAACATGCTTTGGTGCATGAAGCAACCGATGCTGTATGTCCAATTGCCTGCAGTTCGCAGAGTAGTGCCAGCTGGACTGGTTCAGAGGAAGTACGTGGAATCTAGTTGTGATGTGACCAAACCTTTTGCATTTGCTAGTTCAGTAGGAGGACTGTCAGTGCCAGAGAGATCTTTGGTGGATGCCACACATGGGACTTGCCTGAGCACTGACCATGTAGCAGTCAGTTGTGAGTAGCTGCTTAAGGGCTGTCTTTGGGATTGTCTGGTTAGCTGATTCATGCTAAAGGTCTCAGAATGCTGTAAGTTGTCTTCTAGAGGTGCCTTGTTTTGTTTCATCACTCAGAGAGAAAAGCAGGGATGGTTTGCTTGAGGTAGATGCTCATTTGCAAACCAGCTTAAGACAGATAAGGTGAATTTTACCTTGGATACCATCACTGCCTCCATATTACATGCTGGTAAAAGAGAAGGCCTAGAAGTCTTAGAGTTTAGTGGTTGTTCTTCAGATATTGAAACGTGGAAGAGTATTCTTGAAGGATACCTGCCTGTCTAACATTATAATGAAACCAGAAGTGCAAAGTAGATGGGAACTGTAATCTGGGAAGTAAACCTCCATGGTTATCCTATAATCATAATACTTTTCTCTCAGCCTCAGAGCACTTTACCCATGGGTAAATATTATAATCCGACCTCAGGTAATAATGAGATAAAAATCTCACAGGAGGACAGCACATAACTGGGAAAAAACTCCACTTAAAAGTTCTAGCCAGCTTCCTAAGTTGTGTCTCTGTGTAGGTGTTTTACCACAAATAACTGAGTGAGAAGACAGTATCTGCAAAAACATCTTCTGAGTGACTCTTCTGAGATAACGCATTTACCTTACAGAAAGGAAATTAACCACATTATCTTAGTTCAGTTGAAAGGAACATGTGATTTTGGTGGACCTTTCAAGAATATAAGTGTCCCATTTGAGGATTTGCAGAAGGGTGTATGTGATTAACCTGATCATATATATGAAACTGGTGCAGGACAGGTTGTGCCAGATACTTGCACAATAAGAAGCAAGGCCATGTGATGCATGATAATTGGGCAAGGTGTTGAAAATAATAAATTATATCTACTCAATACTGTACAAATTATTCCAACCTGAAATTGTACAGGCCTCTGCCTATTAGTGACAGCCTGCCACATCAGTGCTGGCTTCATTCCTCTAGCTTGGAAGGCTGAATGTCGTAGGAATTGCCTTTCAGGGAGGCAGGGTTTATAAAACTGATCTGCAGGAAAATGACCACCTCAAGCCCATCCGATATATCTGTACTTGCTACTAACATGTTGAATTTGATATTTTTCAGGGGAGGATGTCATGTTGGCCCTCAGGGGTTTGGCGGGGGGTTCAGTGTTGAGTACATGGCTTTAATCTGAATTTTCTGTGTGGGCATGCTACAAGACATGGAAGCTTGTCCCTTTGGGGACACTGTTTTTATGTTCCTCTCATGCTGCATGAAAGATGTGGGGTAAACCTTTTACAAAACTTCTTTTGTTACGAGAAGACTAGTTTGCCAAACATGAAACTTGAAGCAGATGTGCATTGGTTTCTAATACTCACAAAGAGATTTGGGGACAAAAGGAAAGATTTGTTCAAAACTAGACATACAGACTTTCAGGAGCTCAAAAATCTGTTTTTGTGACTACTCTTCCACAAGGAAAAGCTTATCCAAGAATAGTTATAATTCTACATTTTGAAAATCCAAATGTTTTCCCAGGGTGAAATTAGTTGTTTCTGGTCAAGTGTTCTGAGCAAGTTTCTTTAGAAAATAAAGGCAGTCCCAAGGAAAAATCTATACTGGAATAAGGAGAGAGCAAGTGCCTGGATGGAATGTGGTCACTCTCAGTAGCTTCCTCGCCCAGCACTGCTGCCTGCACACCCTGCAGCTTAACACTACCAAAGTCTGAAGTTTTAAAATAACACATCTGGATGGATGATTTACCAGAGTTCAGACATTCCAGACAGAAAGAGACTTTGAGGGAACCTGGGAGAAGCAATGTTTGCTTTAACCTGGCTTGGTTTTCCTTTTCTGTGGCGCCCAACTGGAAGAGAGAGCCCAACAGGCTCCACTGCACACCACACTGAAAACAGATTAACCTTGTTGGTTTGTGGTAGGAAAGAATCCTGTTTGTGTGGACAAGCAGTGTGCGTTCAGTCTTGCCTTGAGTCTTACTAACTCTGCTGCCCAGTCTGGTCAAAGTCAGTGCAGAATTAGTCAGTGCCCTCAGTCCAGCAAGTATTGGATATTGCTCAACAAGTATCTGTCTAGTGAGTGGTGTGCTGTAGCACAAGTGAGCAGCAGTAGGGCCTGGAGGGAGGCAAAAGGGATTAAATGAGTCTAGAGGCAGAATTGTTTGACACTGTGAGTCATTGTCCCCTCAGAAGGCATTTGAGGCAATACTACCTTCCTCTGGTGCTGACAACATTGTTCCTGTTAATTAGATGAAGCTACAAAAAAAAAGACTGCATATGTGAACCTGCTCTATGCATTATATATGCCCTATCAAATATGCCTTTTGTTTGATTGGTTCCGAAAAGAGAGAAAAATCCTCGCTGTAGCAAAAGCCTTTGAGATTTATGTGAATAACAGCAAGGGTACTGATGTGGCCTGAAAAGCCATCCATAAACAACAGAAAACAAAGTCATGTTTGTTCAAGCTTTGCCTCACAATTGCTCTGGTTTTTTGGCCTTACTGGAGTTCCTTCTGTAAATTGAAACAGTTCATCAGGTTTCTAAGTCATATCATATTCAGCAAATAATGCAAATGATGGAATGAGGTGTTTGTAGCTTTCTTATCTGAATAATGTTTCACTTCCCTCTGCCCTTTCCAAGACTTCCATCTTTCGAACTGCAGTCTTGCTGACAGTTGTGGTGCTAGTGTAACTTTGCAGATGTTGTGTGCCTTCAGTAAAGTGGCAACAGCATCTTTTGCAGTAATATTATTCATTTTAAATAAAAATCTCCCCAGAATAGATGCTTCTATACAGACACATTGACTTCTGCTTTTACTAGAAAAATCATCAATGTAGAACATATGCAGTAAATGTGTTCTTTAGCAGTTACTATTATTTCTCTGACCCCATACCATGTTGATCTGGGGATGTATTGTATATACAATCCCTATTATTTCCAAGTGATGGCAACACCCCAAGGATGTTTACTCAGATAGGGGACTGAGCAAGGTTTTCTCATAATTGTAAACAGAGCATTTAAACAATGTAACCCAACTTTTCGCCTGTTCCCATTTTTGAGCATTCAAGTCTACTAGGCAGACTGATGAGCTCTGCATGTTTGCCAGGAAATCCAGGTTAAACCCAGTCCACTGAACTCAGGCTTCTGCATCCTGACTCTCATCCTGTTTTTAGAAGAACTGGGGGGATGTTGCAGAAGGGAAGTTGTGTGTTTTCCCTCTTTGGAAATAGATCTGTTTACTGTCACCGTTTGCTCCATCAGCCTTTGGGCAAGTTTCAGATGTGGTGTATCCCAGAACTGCTGGGAAAGAGAAGGAAGTGGGTGAGAGACCCAGGAGCAGTGCGTACAGATAGGATGAGGTGCAGACACTCCTCTATACTAATTATTTTCTTTGTAGTTGCTAGAGAAGGGAAGGGTGAAAATAATGCATGAGGTAACACTTGTGTCACGTATCTGATGTTTCACAGTCAGTCCCCCACCTTTGCATGGCAGGAGGTGTTATGAATTGTCACCTCCTATGTGAGTCACCTGCAGTTCCTTGAACTGTACCACTTGAGCCACTTCTGACCAGTATATGGTCACATTTCATATCAAGTGCCACAATTCATCCTGCTTTACTCCTCAGGCTGTGGCTCAGTACAGTTTAAACATTCTTGACCCTGTGATACTGAAGACCTAAACCTGAGACTCTGTCAGAGCAGGGAACTGGCCAGAAACAGAACTGTCAGGCAGCAGGAGAAAAGCAGGCGTGTGTGGGGTGCAGGTGACACAGGGCAACATTCTCAGGGGCTTTGCATTCCCGTGGCATGGGGGAGCTGCTGTGCCTCTGGCAGCTGCAACCTCAGCTCCCTGCTTCAGCTGCTCCTGAGAGCCAACGTCTGTCATCCTCTCTGTGCGTGCAGGATGCACTGAACCACTCACACCTTGAGTTCATACAGTTTGGCCAGATCTCTGATGGCTTCTTGGGAATGTCACAGCAGGAGCTGTAGGCTCTTTGGGTGTTATGGCTTTCTCTGAGGTTGTTAGCAGGCAATCACGGAGGCCACAACACAAATGGCTCCTATCTGCATTGTATCTGTTGTCACTGCAGGAGAGACTATGGACTGGATCTATTTTTAAGAATTTTCTGCAATGAAGGTGCCATGGTACAGTAATTCAGTGTCCCACAGTATAAACTGGAACTCCATATCAACCTAAGGCTGGGAGAGTACCTGCATTTCAGTGTTCCCATTGTCCACAATGATTTTCAGTGAAGGCTGCAGAAAGATTCATGCAAGCCTCAATTCTGCCCCCTTTGGTACAATAATCTACTGGCCTTTGCCAGTAGTTTTTAACACTTGGTTCCCTAACCTGCTTTCCCCGCAGCAACCAAGCTGCAGGTCAAGATCTGAATGCAGGAGGTTATTAAATCATCCCTCCAGGTCATGGATGGGTGGGCTTAAATTCTATCACCTTAGATTCTGGCAACTTCTCAGGGTGCCCAAATTAACTTTGGCAGGTATTTGTTCATCTGCAAAGAAAGAGGAGTGCAAGTCTGACAGAGGTTGTGAGACAGAGTGAGGTCTGAAACTGTGAAGAACAAAGCAGAAAACAAGCAAGTCCCCCAAACTGAGGATGCTAAAGGCTTCACTTAATTGCTAAGAGAATAATTTGTTCTTTTTGCATAGTTTAAGAATGGAAAAGAATATTGGAAGGAAAAGAAGTAAGAGCTTGCTGTACTTGAGATGTTTGCATTTAAGATAGTTTTTTTTAATACCCTGTGCTTGCAGGAATCGAAAAAGAATCAGTGAATGTGTATGGCCCTGTTTTCACTTGTTTGAGGCCTGATTTAGTCAAAGGCAAATTATTCATGCTGCCTTTAAACAGCCTCCTCAAGAGAAGTAGGGCAGGAAACTCCCACAATAACCCACACAATGGGAGCGAGAGGCCAGCCAAACGCTGCCTGTGACACGTGAGGAGGGAAACCAGTGTGCCTTTGAGCAGCTGGAAGAAGATTTCAAGCCTGGTAATTTTGTACGAGGAAGTACGAAGGGCACTTTTCACAAGGAAGTCTGACTTGCCGCAGCGAGTCGAGATGGCACGTAGTGAGCAATACACAGAGAGGAGGGATGCATCGCCTGCAGCGCTGGGCCCTGTGCTCTTTGCTCTCAAAGTGATTTTAGCTGGCAATTTCATGCCCCCGGGCTGGGATCAACCATTCTGTTATTAAATACGTGACGTACCCCCATCTGCCTGCTGCCAGCCCCCGGACCAAGCCCGTGGGACCAACATGGTGACTTCCATGCTGGTGATGCTACAAAGTGCACATACACACCCAGGGCCCACAAGCAGCTCAGTGTTTGTTTCCACTGAGAAAGTTTTGACCTGCTTAAAGAGCCATTGCTATGGAAACCTAATGAGAAGATAATTGAATGAAACCTCTTTGCTTTCCATCCCTTTCTCACACTGGTGCCAGCAAGGTCAGAACCTTGCAGGCCTCCTTTCTCTTCAGGTTCATGCAAATTTGATAAAAATACCAAAGGCCCATTTTCTTCCCTGTGCCAGCTCCAGTTAGATAAATTATCTTGTATTCAGTCAGGAGCAGTTACAAGTCTGTCAGTTTTTCATACTAATTATGTAACTGGGCCATTTCTAATGCACACGGATAACCAAATGGCTTTGCAGCAGAGTCAGCATGGGCTTTTGCATTGGTTTATTCACTGCTATGAATGTGCATTATATTTGTATACTAAAATCCCATCTAAACCATTTTCCTCAGTGAACTATAAATAGTCATTGGGAAGGAATGAGAGGGGCACTATCAGTTTATTGAAGACCATAACAGTAGTGATTTTATCATCATATGGTGATATGCACCTGTGGATTTTATGGTCCATAAATGAAACACGGCCATTTGTTAAAGCACATCTGCATTTAAAATATAAAACCCCATCATTCTCAGTTCCCATCTTGCTCTGTTTTGAGAATGATGAGATTTCAAAAATCAATACACACATTCATGAAACCAGCACATGATGTCATTTGTTTCCTTTCCCAGTTCTGTGGAGTACCAGCACATTCTTGGGGCATGTATGGCTGTGTCTCTTGTAAAATCAACTACTCTCTATGCAAGATTAGCCCCAGTGTTTTTCTGTCTGAGATCAGAATCAGTCCAGAGTTAGCAGGGAAAGCTGTAGCCTAGCAGATCAATGCAACCTAGTTAAAACCAGCCTTAATAATCAGACAGGCTTAGCTGGCTTGTGACCCAAATGTGTGCATTGGTTCTTCCTTGCACGCCAAGTGATTTGCAGACCACCTCCAGGTTTCAGGGGTAGGTATTGGTTAGGTGTAACAATCTCATCCCCACTGCAGCACTTTTATGGAAAGATAGATTCAAAGACCATTTTAGATGTCAGGCTTTGACATTCTTCATACAAAGCCCCTGGACTGCAAAAGAAATATCAAAAGTGCCCTCCAGAGGCAATCCTTGTAACGATATCTTTGTTGTCTAAGATGTCTGGTCTGGTCTCTTATCTTTTAAGCAGCCTCTTATAACAGCAGCTAATTAAGTTTTTTAAGTTGTCCTCCCTTTCTTTACCTACTGTTGGAAGTTTGTCCAAATAGTTAGGAAATGGTAGGTCGCCTTTTCTAATTTTTTCCAGCTTATGTCTGCTTGTTCCTGTGCCTGATTTATTAATAGGCGGTAAGTTAATCTTCTTGCAGCTTTCCATTTTGACAGGAAAAACTCTTCTAGCTTTCTTTTGTAAGATAAGCTGTCTTGTTCCCTGGCTATTCTAACAGCTTTCTGTTTACCACTTCTAGTTTGAATTCATCTTTCTTGAGCATGAATAATGATGGTTGTACAGCCATTCCCATATATTTTTTCTTCTTATTGCCATTGGAATTTCCCATCCTTATGCCTTTTAGGATTAATGTGCAGGTTTTTTCTTGGTCATGTTTTTCCACCTGAGTATCCCCAGGTACTCTGTCATTTGCAGACTTCTAGTGTTTGAGCTGACTTTTGTGACCATCTTGTTTGTGTACTTGCACATTTTAGTGTTGAATGTAAACTCATTTCTGTTAAGCCAATGTTTCTAATTAACAAGTTCCTGGTTCAGGTTCTCTGCTCCCACTGTTGCTACTAAATTTGGTGTCACTGATCACTGAGTGGCCTGATGTAATTTAGTAAACTCTGCTCAAACCCATCAACTCTCTAAGGCAGTGATATTTGGTTACTTACAAAAGTAGCTCCATTTTTAGATTCTATATTGTGCCTTCTATTTTGGTTTTTTTGCTGTTTTTTTTTTTTTCTCATTTGTTTTTTTCAGCACTTCAGCTCAAAGAGGCACAAAGTACTGGCCTAGAGATGGTTTTGAATTTGTGAGATAAATGGATTAAAGTTTTGACCCCATCTGCTGTCCACTTCCAGACATTATAAGAAAATAAGGAAAAAAATAGGGTTGATAAGAAAAGACTCCTTTCCTCTGGCCATAAATCTTTTTTTCTTCCTCGTTGTGTGAACATATACCCATACACTTTTTCTGCTGTATGCTGTGACAGAGTACATTTCATGTGAAAGCTTGCTAATGAAGTTGTACATCAGACCACAACAAAAATGAAGGCCTCCATGGTGGAGTAATGGCATTTGGCTCCTTTTCAGACACACAGTGCTGAAACTTCTGCCAAGTGTCACTGCATCATTAACTTTCAGTACAAGTTATCAGTCTATGAATGGAAGAACACAAATCACTTTCAGTGCACGTTCACAGAAGTGCTGCAGATTTAACAGAGTAAGGGAGCGTAATTTGCAAATCAAACGTACAGCGACTCCAAGGTAGTCTGGAATTTTTCACCAGACATCTAGGAAGTAAAACGCTTGATTGATTTCACTGAGGATTTTTAAGCATCAGAACTGTCTAGTGGAACTAAAAAGCAACTGCCTTATCAGGCACTACATGGTAAGTTTTGTTGGCATTTCCATCTCTTCAGAGCAGCTGCTAGCATTTTCAAGGTCAGTTTAGGCATGGAAGATTTCCTTTTTAAAGAATGCATGAAATGATAATTGGAATTTGCATCCTCTGATGAAACTCAGCGTAGTTCTTAAATCAGTTATAAACGAGAAGGTGGTCTGTTGGCTGGGGATCCTACACTTCTCCGCACCCCCTCTAGTTCAGGCATGTCAGAAGTTTGCTCCTACTGCCCTTCCCCTTCTTTGGAGGCCAGTGTATGATGGTGGCCTTAGGCTAAATCCTAGTGAACAGATGTCCACATCACAAACGTTGCCACTACACCTGCTGCTTACTTGCATCATTGTTGGCAACTGTGCAAGAGAAGAAAAGGATTGAAATGGATTTGGAGGCCACAGAGCACAAGAGACTGCCCCTCTGCTTCGAGGCTGATTTCACTAGTGAGGCAGAATTCTGATCATTAACAGATTTCGTTTTCTAAGGATGGTGATTTGGTACATTTCATGGATACTAAACTATTTTAAAATCAACAGAATAACTGCTTGATGGGTGGACTCTATGCTCATGTGCAAAATATGTAGTGAACTAATTCTATCAGTTGAAAGAGAGCTTGGCCTTCACAAAAAGAAAGGTCTCCATAAACAATTCCACATACTTTTTATTTGATTTACCTTTATTCAGAAGAATACTTGTTGACAACTTTACTTTGAAGTGTCTGGATGAATTCCTTGCCTTTTTGAGAGGCTTTTCTTGGAAATTTTTACCCAGAAAGTATGGGGTTTGGTTTTTTTACCTGCATTTGTTATTCAGGCTTCTTAAAAACTAAGCATTTGGTGACATATTATTAGCTTTTCCCCTTCAAGGGTGAACATTAGCAAGCAAAATACTAACTGTCTCCCTCCTCCTAGTGAACTCCAAATCTGAAGTTTGTTTGCCTCAATTAGGTTGCAATTTTTGCTGGATTAAATTTCAGTTCAGTCTGAATTTGAAAGAGGTTGCATTTCAGAGCCTCACTGTGCCAGATCCTCCTTGTCTACATGGATTACTAAATCAAACTGAAACTTCATGTTGTCTCGTTTCCCCTTTAATGATGTCTTTGCAAATTGATGAGCCTGTGTTTCCTGCTTATAAGACGTTGGCCAGTAATTGCATATGTCTTCTAAACACTGACCTGGCTTGAACTAAAATTTTCCTTCAAGTGGTTCAGCGAATTGATCAGAAACTCTTCACTGCCCTCTGCTGGGAGTCTGAGAGAGCTAAAGGAGCCCTTGCAGACACTGGACAGCAGCAAGAGCATGTCATGTGTGTATTATTAGATGGCCTCATTCAAAGAACGGTTTGCCCCGAGGTCTCCTTGGCACGCCGGGGTATGTGTGTTTCCATTCTGCATGGCTGCAGTACAGCCACCGCACAATGGGACATTGTCATGTTGTGGGGCCGAGCCCCCAGCACTGCACTGATGCTTTGCACTTGGGGCCTCCAGCAAAGCCATTGGTGCTGGCAGAAGTCATTCCACTGTCTTGGTGCAGCGTGGTTAAATAGCAATTCGCACAGGAAGGCTTCAAAGGAAAACACAGGGTTTGGTAATTTCTGTTAGCTCCATTTATGCAGACAGGAAAAAAAAGGCAATGAAGCGGGGCGATGTTGTCTCATCAGAGATCTCACAATGAACTGCTGGCACTGAGTTGGAATCCATTTTGGAAAACTGGTTCAGTGAACATAAAGACCAAGAACAAAAGATTTATTTACTATGGGAGTTGTTTGTAAAGTCCACGTTCTGGACTGGAATAAGTATCTCCAGCTAGCTTTTCAGGAAGGGAGCATACACTGATGGGAAAGCACACAGAAGGGACTCAGGAGAAAGAAGTTGTAGTCTCCAATCATCTATGGTTGCACTTTAGGGGGTCTGGACAAGCTTTCTTCACCTTGTCTATAACTCTCTACTACTGTCTTCTACGCAGTGGCTCCTGGGGGTGTAATGAGCACATATTTATAGAGCATTGTCAGATAAAAAGCAAATAAGCTGAAAACTGGTGTACAGCTAAACAAGTGTAGCATCCCAGTTCTACAGTTTCTAAGGCAGCAAAATTAGTGTTTTGCAAATGCAAGTGAGGAAACTATGTGAGTAATTGTTTTTCTGAGGAATCCCTGGACTCCTTTGCCTTAACCATAGGTTTCTGTCAGTATATATTTTTCTATGCTGGTCACAAAAGGCACAGTTAAGAAAGAAACTCAGTTACTGTGGTCAGACCAGAAGGTTCAGTTTTTGTTTCCAACTTGCAGCATTGGGGAGAAAAGGGAAGAGAAAACAGCTCATGATATATTGTTTGGAAACTATAATTTACTGTAACCAGACAGCTCCTCTGAAATGTGAGAAGCCTGCATCAGTAAGTCGATTTCTCTTTTTTGTCCTAGGCTCTCCATTCATAAATCAAGTTCGGAAGATGGCTCTGTAGGTCAGTATATTTCGTTTTATTTGATACTCCTATGGAATTCTTAAACAGCTTTTGAGTTTTGCTTGTGCTGGGATGTAAAGAGCTGAGTAAACACAATGCTGGCAGAAGTCAGCAGCGTTTGTGTGTGTGTGTGTGGAGGGTGAGTCTCAGCAGCTTTCAGTTTGATGCTGAGTGTCTCAGTGATCACTGAAACTGCCCAACCAGCACTGTCATGTGATAAATATGCATCTTTCGACTTGCTGTATTGAATTCAAAATGTTTGCATGTTAGATCACTGCTAGCCTGTTATTTTGTATTCCAAAACTTACCACCACCAGTAAATAACTGGGGTTCTTCATTATTTTTGTTCATCTCATGCCTGACTCTCTTTGTTTCTGTAATTTTTTTGCTCATTGGAAAAGAAAAATTAAACTGGGAGCTTTTTCTTGTTTCTTTCTTTTTAATGGTATTCTAGGGACATATCCACACAGTCTTAATACTTAAGCAGTATTTCAGAGAGTTGACAAACCCAGCTCTAGGTCATCTAGGGCAAGGTCTTAAATACTAATAGTAGTAGGATTTATCAGTAGCATTTCTGCCAGATCAGGCACAGTATGTTCATTTGCAGGTGGCATAAACTTTATAGCATGTGCCCCAGTTAATTCTGCCGAACTCAGTTATATATGCCCTACCTTGAGCTAGATCCCATTTTTCTTTTTAGAGCAAATGATTTACTTTTAGGTCACCAATCCATATGGAGATCTGATCCCAGTGGACATGGAGACACAGCCTTGTACAGTCCAGGCATATAAAGAGCAAGAGTCAGATGTAGCTGACGACCTCATGCCAAGTAGTAGAACGTGTGTGTGTGCATGTGTGTGTATATATGTAAAGTATTTCTTCTCTATAGATATGCGCATACATACTAGAAGATCAGTTATCTGAGTTGTAGCTTAGGCTGCATAATTGTGATTCGGTTAAAGAGAATAAACCAACAATATACTTCAAAAACACTTCCAGACTTGACATTAACAACACAAGAGACATCAAAATTAATGTAAAATATTTTCTGTTTATAATTCAAAATATACTGGCTTATCTCAGTCCTCTATAGCATTGGCAATTACAAGAGAATGTGCATTTCCCTGAAATAGCTACATGAGCATATTTCTAGTACAGAACAAATCAAGAAAACCAGAAAATTTGCAGGTTTTTTATTCTTGTTTCTGATTTAAAAATACAACATAACATTTGCAAGCTTCTCTACAACTTACTAACTAGTGTTTCTTTCTAAAATTCTGTTTCCCTTTCCCCTTGTCCTCCCTCTCCACTTTCCTTTTAGGGAAAGCAGACTGGAAAAAGAAAAATAAGTTTTTTTGGCAGAATTTCCGAAAGAACCAGAAAGGACTAATGAGGCAGACTTCAAAAGGTAAAGCTTTTTCAAGGGTGCACATCCTACCCATATAAAATATAAGGAGCCAGCATCACAAAGGAGCAAAATGCACTTGTAATAGTGTAACAGCTGGGGATCTGTGGCTCTGGAAGTGTCACAGGTTTGGTTCATTGTGACAGTGCTCAGAATGACAAGTCATATTCTTGAGACTGCAGACATGAGGCTGGGATGCCTTTGATCTTGACTGTCAGTGATGGCACACGTGCAAAGTGATGCAGTTAATATGTATTTATATGCAATGTATGTAAATAAACAAGACGCTTTTTTTTTCCCTGGTCCTGACTTGATAAGATAAATACTGATCTGTTTTAATTAGAAAAATATTTCTCCTTTCTTTGGCATTTTGTTACTTTGACTTGTTTGCTTTAGGCTTGAATTCAGCCTCTCATTGCAGGAGAAGACACTACAAGAAAGAGCAGTAAAAGTCCCTCTTGTGACTAGTGCAAACGTAGGATTTATTCCACTTAAACTGTCAGGTGTCTTTCTAGTTCTTCTGCAAAAGATGCAGCTGTGCATTGCATTAAGTATTTCTCTTCACACAGAAAATTTCTATTTCCCCATGTGTATCTGTTAGATTCTTATGTTGCAAACAGGTGCTTCTCTACATCACTGTCTGTCTGTGCTCAGATGGACTGTGAAAGATGACAAAAGCCCATTTGGAAGGTCCAAAGGGACACACTTTCACTTAAGCGTGGGCCCTTGCTGCTTCTCAGGTCAAGTTCTAATTGTCTGTGCTGGCATGCCAAGCACATACCAGAAGGAGAGGTAGTTGAGAGTCCCGCTACGCCTGGCACCATGTGCCAGCTTAGTGGGTGATTCACTAGTCTGGATAGCTCAGAAGTGGTGGCCAGTCCACAGGAGAGAGCTGCAAGGGCCCAGCACACCGTTCCTGAAAAGTCTTCCCATCCACTCCAGCAGCTGACTACGGTATTCCTCAGGGCCGAGGCTGGACTTCTCCAGCACTCACAGTTTCTCTTTTGATTCTTGTCTTTCAGGGTCAACAACCATGTGATGATGGTCACTTTTTAGTTCTCCTTGTCGTGCTCTCTTGCTTTCAGTGTCAAAGTAGACTTAGTTTTTTAGTTCTAAAGTGCTTCCTTTTATTGCTCAGTTACTTTGAAATTATCCAGTTCTTTGAAATCATGCTATGAGCCTCCTCTGGGGAGAGTCTGTTTCTGGCCAGCTAGATCCACATGCAACCAGATTTCAGAGCACTGGGTAAAATCTAGTTTCAATGTACCCTGCTCTGTGCATGAACTCTTACATTGTGCTTAATATATTTGTGCTTTTTAACTCTTACTGTGCTTAATATATTTGTGCTTTTTTTCTGCAGGAGAGGATGTAGGTTATGTGGCCAGTGAGATCACAATGAGTGATGAGGAACGGATCCAGCTGATGATGATGGTCAAAGAGAAGATGATCACCATTGAGGAAGCCCTTGCTAGGGTATGAGATGTACATACTTCAATCTCATTGAGAAAGAAACATATTTTGGGATGTAGGATACACCAGTCTGGAGTTTTACTTTGTTCATAAAACATAGGAGAAGGTGGAGGAAGCCTGCCTGTTTACCCCATTGCAATAGGTAGCATAAATTAGATAGCAATTCCTTTGTTTATTGAGAAAAGTGAGATTTAGCTCAACCGAAAAGATATCCAGTACATGATAAATGAATAGAGTCCTAAAAGCATTGCTTCTCTCCATTACCAATGAATGGTTCTAGTCAGAGAAAAGCTCAAGTGTAGACATTTTCACTGCAGTTGTCTAAAGTGAGGGAATCTTGCTTGTGCTAGCCCTTATTTTTCAGGTATGTTCGTAGGTTTGTTTAAGTACTAATACAAATACTTCAGGTTTTACTGAGCTTGCCTTACTTGATTCAGAACATATATATTTCTTACTATTTTCTCTTAAGTTAGAATTTCTTCTTCTTGTTTCTTAGCCAAAAAGGTGATGTTTTACTCTAACAACCTTCAAGAAAACATATTCGAGCATTCTTGGCATATGACATTATGTCAGATGTACAACACAGATATATTTTTTTTATAAGTGCAGTGGCTGTCATGAGCATTTCTTTACAAAATCTAAATGTTAATAAACCCACAAGAAAAAGAATTATAAGGTATTGTACTTGTGCAGCAATAGGGCTGAGGTTTTAATTGCTCAGGAGCTGAACTTATGATTTTGTATCCTTGTCTGAAATACTGTGATGGAACACAGGGTATTCTATATGCTCTCCATTAGAGAAAACATGATTTAGATCAGTTGGCAGTCAGGTAAATATCTTTACTGACATATACTACATCTTGAAATAGATTGTTGTAGAATATAAATTTATGGTTTTGTCTGAATAAAATACTACTTTGCTGGAAATCATATCATTAAAAAATGCAAAATTTTTAAATTATTGAGTGGTAATATTGAGAACTCTTTTTCTTTTCTGCTGTTAAAATTTTGTGGGGGCAAAGGCTTGTACCTCACCTGATAGTTCGTATATGGACTAGTAGAGTTTCCCTGTAGTGGTCTGAGCTACTGACAACAACTTTTTTCTTCTTTTTTTTAATTATCAATTCTTGAGGATCCTCTCAACACTTCAACTCCAGTAGTAGTAGTTCTACATCTGAAGCCTTTTGTTGGAGAGAGACTTTTATTGGGAGATTTTTTTTTTTAATTGTAAAGGATGGTTCCTAGTCTTTACAGCAGATCATTTTCTTTATGAAGGGAATTGGCAGGTTATTGTGATTTAGTCTGTCTGCTGTAAACTGTGCCTCTGAAATGGGGATGTGTAATTTATGTGCTACCAATGATAGCTCATCAAATTTCAGTATTTACAGATAATTTCCTTCTTAAAAAAAAAAAAACAACCTCATTTCTAAAACTTCTGATTCTAGGACAATTTATATTGAATAAGTGAGACATGCAATGCAAAAGTTCAGATTTTTCCCAGTTCCACAATGATACAGGGGGAAAAATTGAAATTAGATTAACTCTTGCTATTTTAATGAAGATTGATGTCTTCTTGTCACTGGAAAATGTTCTCTCTGTCTTTTCAAATTTCAGCTGAAAGAGTATGAAGCCCAGCACAGGCAATTGAGCACTGTAGATGCTCCAGAATGGCCTGATGGTTCTTACTCGACACTTGATGGATCTTCCAATTGTAATGTAAGTACCTGTCACTGTGATATAGCTCCCCAGTGTCATTTAATATTTAAATTCTTTCATTGAAGTACCGAAATATCCTGATTTACCTGGCAATTTACTTAATAGCAAATGTATCACTGACCGTGTGATGCTATGTTCTGTCTGCAGAAAATCCTTAACTTGCATTTTAAATCTTCAAATCTGTTGTCATAGACTTCTACAGTCTTATTGTATAATCTCTCTTTCTTTCCTTTTTTCTTTTTTTTTCTTTTTTACTTTTAATGTGGCCCTTTGTTACTGAGCTTTTGAAGCACGGGGGATCCCAGGCAAAAATCTCCTTATTACAAAATGCACAGAAAAGGGCTTTTAGGTTATTTAGAGGAAAGTTTCACTTTGCTGATTCACAAGTAGTTTGTCAGGCTTTTCTAACCCTTGTTGGTACATTCTAGGTGAGGGTCTGGCTAAGTTCTAGCTGCCTGCTGCCTTCAAACACTTCTGTCTCTGCATTTGCAAACTCAGAGCCCAGAATTTGCAGCTGTTAGACCCATACGCAGTAAGGCAGCTTTCCTCCCTCTGTTTTATTTCTGAGTCATTTAGCTTCTCTTGTTTTTATGGGCACCAGACAGTCTTTGTGTTATGCCATACTGAATTAATTAATTTTTCCTGCCAGAGATCTTCATTTTCACTGAGTAGTTTATTCCACTTCATTTCTCTAATTGGAAGTTCACAGATAAATCTTAGAGAAGAACACATTCGGCTGTCAAATTCAAGCTCTTTGTAACCCATATAATTGAATCATAGGCTTTTGAGACTATTGGTTGATTTATTTATTTTATTGTTAATGGAATTTCCTGCTAACTACAGCAGACAGTTAGCTCCTCCTTCCTAAATGAAAAAAAAGGAATGCTATGTCATTTTATGAGATGTTTAACATATTTGGTGGCGAAGAAAGATTTTGTTGTTTGTATTCAAAAAAAATATTCTCATCTTTAGTTAGATCGGAGCAGAGGGGAACTAATGTTGCCTTATACTCTGTTCTGATATATCAAAAATGTGCAAAGAATAGAGAAGGAAGGATTCTGACTCTCCTGCACTGACTGTTTAGGCAGCTGAATCATGTCTTGATCTTTTCCACCTTAGTATTTATAGCTTGAACTTTCCCTATTTAAGGCCTTTGCCCAAGGTACCTATAGCATGAAACCCTCAAAACTCTCACTTACTGTGATCAAATCTCAGAAGGATACTGAATTTCTCTCTTAAATCTTCTGATAGTGATTTACACTTGTGTTGAAGTTACTGGAAGCTGTGTGTATCTCTGAGTACTGAACATGATTCAGTATTTCCTCCCTAATGAAATGACTTGGCACCTTTTCTCTAAAATTATTTTCCTAAGCCATCTTTGCACTTTGAGCCAAGAGCTCACTTGCCTCTCTTTGCTGTTCTGGTAGGATTTGAACCACCTTCCTGCTAACTTCAGTGGGGGCTCTCTATTCAATCGTAGATACTTCTCAAGATTTTTGCCCTTTCTCATGATTTTTGTCCTGGTTGCATTTAACAGAAGCTGTGAAACTGCTTGCCTTCAAGGGAAAAGCAGATCATCTGCAGAAATGAAACTTCATGTTAGAACAAACATCAGCTTGACTTCTTTTTTGTGGACTAAAATGAAACTGGAATTAACTGGGGAAAAGACTTTGGGCTGTAATTGACATACAAGAGGGAAAAACAAACAGTGAAAAGTATCAGATATGTCTAGAGATAGGGCGTGTGATCACCCTGAGTTTTTTGCCAAAGGACATCTTTATTAATCTGAAATGACCAGCTTTTGAGACATGCAAAGATGATTCTGTTTTCAATCCCTTTCTTTCCCAAATGGTTTGAGTTTCACTGCCATTTGTGTGATTTGTACTCTGCGTATTTGAAATCTCAACTTAAAATTACCTGACTCATTTTATATAGGCCATGAAGCAAAGATGGTTTTCCATATATTAAAAACATAGTGTTAGATAGCCCACTGCCTTATAAGTTCAGAAAGTAATTGAAAATGCAAGTCCCTGAAATAAACATTTCTGGTTTGAATTCAAAGTCCCTGGGCAATGGTTCTTCTGGTTCTGTTTGCTTTTTAAATTTATTTATTTATTTTTCAGTCTCACAGCCAAGTTGTTACTAGGCAGTTTTTAATGGAGCAATGTGATCATGTTGTAAACAAAACAAAAACAAGTTAGAATCTAAGCAATGAGAGGATCTGAAAATGAAGGCAGAATGTCTGGAATGTTCTAAGGTTTTAAGTACTCCTTTGCTTTCAAGGAGTACTTATGCCCACAGCATAAGAACCGCCCCCTACAAATAATATCTAAAGTGCATATATCATTAGTTGTTGTTTTCCTTTTTAGGAAAAGACCACTTTTTTGAAAAGCTTTTATAGGTATTATGTGTTCATGACTAACATAACTGGAGTTGATTTAAAGATTCTCATTTTAAAGATTGATTTGAGGATTCTGTTTTCCAGTTTCTCCTCTTTTAAATTACTGTACCAAGAAATGGAAACTTGCGTGTCATACCTTAACAAAACTAAACCTTAAAGATGAACCACAAAGGAAT
This sequence comes from Atrichornis clamosus, assembly GCA_013400975.1. Taxonomy (NCBI): domain Eukaryota; kingdom Metazoa; phylum Chordata; class Aves; order Passeriformes; family Menuridae; genus Atrichornis; species Atrichornis clamosus. The sequence goes on from WBMZ01002284.1 coordinate 175,488, forward strand.
GAGGAGTAGAAAGGTCAGGATCCCAAGGGAGGCAGCCCCATGTCCTTGCTGTGCTGTTAATTGTATGTCCTGTTTGTTTCTTCTTAAGAAACAAATCAACAAACAAACAAAGGTCTTGCCAAGTCAGTAGGTGACTTGGTTCTTTGCCTCTTTAGAGCAGTTTGTAGCCTTCGGTCTCACTACTGTGGTCCCCTTGTTTCACAACAAAGTACGCATGTTATTTATAATGTGGGAATGCAGTTGAAACTGTTTTTCTTTCTAGTCAGATGTATCAAAGCTCTAAAATGCCTCACCATTTTCATACAAATTTATTTCTGATTATTTATGTTTCATCTCTTTTGGAATAAAGACTATTCACAGAAACACTAGACAAGTTTTCATTGCCTTATGCCAAGCATTGGGATGTAAAGCAGGTGCAGATTACAAATGGATCCCTTTCTGGATTGTAGATAAGGCCCTATTTGTCCTCAGGAGTCAGAAAGTCCGGGGAAAGAGAGGACTTCAAAATTGTATCACATTCTTTCTTTACACTGAGGTGCCTTTCATGCTTCTTAAAGATAGAAGCGCATTTGATAACTTTTGGGGGCTGACATTCTCAGTTCATCTAAAATAGGGCTGCTTCATCCCCAGAGCCCTTGCTGGTATGGCTCCAGCTGGAGAACCAGCACTAGGAGAAGTCAGTATGTTCAGTGTGTCAGTCAGTTTCTTTCCTGTGCCCTCTGCTAAAGACCGCTAATTGTACCAGTTGCCATGTTTCATGTGAGAGTGGGGAAAAGCAGAGAAGCAGGAGGGAGCTTGTGACAGAAGTTTGTATCATACGTATGCTGCCACTGACACAAACCACTAATTAACTTCACTGACAGCTTCTGCAGAAGCAAGTTATATGAAATTGTAATTATTTATGGACTAAACCAGTTTGTTGGTCTCATCCAGCTTCTGTATTTTGGTTTTGCTCAGCTATCCAGCACTCACCAGCGCGAGCTTCCAGGTAGCGTAGCTGGCCTTCGTTTGAAAGGTGCTGCGGTGAGCTGTGCCTCACTTGCCTGACATCACCCCAGCTTTCAGATGTGCCTTACCAGCCTCAGACGAGAGGACATAACATTTATAAGTGGGGAGAACAAAAACAGCATCTCCCTCCAACAATATGGCCCACACATGGGCAGTGGGGGGCCTGCAGTGCTGCTTTACATCCCTGTCCTCACAACACTTCTTTTCCCCAGACCATTACATTACCTGTAGGAAACTGGAACTCCATTTGTTTTCTCTGAGGAAGGTGGCAGCAGTGGTGCAGACCTGGAAGTGTGCTGTGCACATCAGTATGTACCATGAGGCCAGTGCTGGGGAAAACTCCCCCTTGCGTTTCCTCTTTTCCATCTTCTATCAATCCATTTTTTAACAGATGGCAGTGCATCAAGTCTACACAGTAGCAGCACTAGCTGGAGTGAGATAATCCTGTTCTTACTATTATTTTCTGAGGACAATTTTTTTTTTTGCCAGGTGGTTAAATGAGGCTAAAAGTTGAAAGGGTCTGCAGAATTGGGTTTGGGTCTGCTACAAGTGTCAAAGGCAGAGTAACAAATGAGAATGGGCTTTGAGTTGTATTCGTTTTACTCCAAGAGATGCTGAAGCTGTTGAATCAGGATTGTATTACCCATGGTACAAACCTGACTCTGACAAAAGATTAAGTCTGATAGAATTATCTCTGACTCATGACAGTCATTACTGTGTGGTTTGATAAGTGTGAAGAATAGGAAGAAAATAAATAATTGCAGTGTAACTTCTGTAGCTCCAATCACTTCAAAAGTAAATCTAAGAATAATTACAGCAAATCCACTTTATTCAGGGTTGTAGTGTATTTCAGTATGTGGATGCTTTTTAAATGCAGTTATTTTTGAATTTATTTTTATTCAAAGTATTGATCGATTCTTAAAACTTTTAACCTCTTGTTAACATTATTATTGCTCATAATACAGGATTGTCAAACAGGAAAAAGCCCTTCTTTTGGTATAGTCAGTTAAATTTGTTAGAAATATGCTCAAAGTCAACATATATTGGGTATCTATGGAGACTAAGATGTGATGACCCTTGTTTTACTTTAAACAGTAGTATTTCATTTGAAGCAATGTGGATATTTTGAGCATTTTGAAGTGTTAGCTCTGTTTTTGTTGTTATTCCAGGACTCACCATTTTTGGTAAGGTTTCTTTTCAATGAAAAGCTAAAGGGTAGAAGAGGATGTTTTTGTGTTTTAGTTCCTCTTGGAGGGTTTGTTGCCGCCTCCAGGCCCTGCATGCTCTTTCAAGTAACAGAGGGGAGCTGCTGCTGAGCGTGGCTGTGGGTGAATGCAGAGCTTTCATCTTTTCTCCAAAGAATCTAGTGACCCAATTTCTGTTAAGATTTCCTGAAAGGCACTGATGTGCCTCATTGTACCGGATGGTGTATTTATTATTACTACCCAAATTCCTGTAATACTGTCAGTGCTTAGTAACAGTTATGATGAAAAAGAGCCTGTAATAAGACATGGTAGTGTTAAATTCCCACGCTGTGTGCCTATCACAGGGACCTGTCCTGGGAGGCATTGGCTCCTTTTCCACAGATTGCAGGGACAGTGTCCAGCACCTCTTGGTGAAAGCTAGTAGCAGAAGAATTACAGCCTATTTTGTTACGATCTTTCCCCTCTCTCTATCCATGCATAAGAGCAGGATTTCCCATGGGTATAGTAATACAAAAACCTTCATGAGAGAAACGCAAATCGTCATTACAGTTCCCATGACACAACACAAAGTAAGGTCAGTGCTGAGGAGTGATGATAGCAAAGCAAGAGGCCATCAATGTATTTATATTTAGTTTTGTAGAATACTGTAAGGAGTTTTTTTTAACCTATTTTTTCTGAAACTTTCCAGAATGCTTTAGAATTTCCAGGAGAAACTGCTGCAAATTATTTAGGAATAAAACTGTATCACCTCTCTAAGTATTATTTACCATGCAAGATCCACCTGTGTTGTTATCAGATACAACTTGGTTAGGTGTGTGTCCCTAGTGGGACTAAACCTTGTCACCACAGGATTGTACTGAGCAGCTGGCAGTAATGGAGCCCAAGTAAACCTCCTGCTCACTGCCAGTAGGAGTTGCTCCTGAAGTTAGTCTGTTGTAAGGTCTCTGAGAAAAATCTTCCTTCTGTCATGACTCAGAGGGCTTATAGCAACGCCCAGGCAGTGGCTGTAATTAAGTGTGCTCACAACCACTTCTCTACCTGCATTCAGACAAGCCCTATTGACTTTACTGCAAAATGTTTGGCCATGTCTTTGAGGAGGATGAGAGGTGGGAAGGCAAATTAACTTAATATTTATTCTAACATACTAGTTCACTTTTTTTAAATACTGTTTTTGCCTTTTGGCAGCTGCCTAACTTTTCTGCTTATTACCTAGATGGGGTGGGGGAGGGCACCAGCTTTTTCGTGTTCTCCGTGCATCAGCCAGCAGGAGATGCCATAATCCATAATGCAGTTTTCCTGCCCCCATCTTTCCTGAGACCAAGTCTATTAAATTGGAACAAAGCCTTGCTTAGTTCTAGAATTAGAAATCTCAAAAGCCATGTGTTTCACTGCCCTATTTCGCAGATCCAGGCTGAATAATCTTTACTTGCAGGACAATAGAAAATTTGAATTGTCCTGCCATCAGTTACCACTTGTCCCCCTTCTGCGATGCTGGTGGTTCCTTCTTCACACTTAGGATGGTAACATTAATAGTTTGACTGTTTGAAAATACTATAAGAATGTAATTTAAGTTACTACAACCTTCACTAAAGAGCTCTCATTCTTTTCCTTTGTTTCTCTGACACGAATTTTGCTGTTTCTTGCATTGCTATTTCACCATTGGTTTTACAAGAAATCAAGAGGTGGGTTTCCAACACCAGTGGAGTACTCCATTCATTAATAGTGCAGCCTATGCCAAAGAATAGGAATTCCCCCTGGATCTTCTTAGCCTTGCCAAAGCACAAGTTTCAGATCAGAGAGCCTAGTTAAAGACTTTTGTTTCCATGTACAGAGGAGTCTACAGGAGAATTGGAAAAGAATGCTATATTGTAACAGATACAGAATAATGTAATACAAAGCTTCATTTTGCTACATATACCTATGACAAGTGGTACATGAGTACAGTTGTAATGTCATTAAAATTAGTTATGCTAATCAGTGAGAGAAGCGCCTCGCCATGAGGAAATGTGCCTGGCTTGCAGATGCAAGCATCAGCAATGTGCTTCTCAAAATTAAACTAAAACCTGGAAACAGTTAACAGCTAGGAATTTGCCTAAGCAGCTATTCTTGTATCAAGACAGACCTCCTGGGAGAATTAAACTTTTATGCTCTCCTTACTTATGACAAATATTTCCCACTAATTTCAGCAAGCAATGTCGTCACCAGCTAATGTGTAATATATCTCTCACCAAAGTAGCTGTTGGATGCTCCTTGGATTTTCTTGTAAGTAATCACAGACCAAACTCAGACATGGTTACCTGTGGGAGCTGACACTGCACATTTTAGACTTGCACAGCCCTTGCAATTCATGCTCTTAGTAAAAAAAATTTATGACCTCTGTTAATTTTCTTTAAAATTTTGGAGGCCATGATTTGTAACTTCAGGATATGATACAGATTATCACATCTTAGCTTCACACAGTTTTCTGTAAACAGCCCCTGCAAGGATTAGAGGTCTGTGAAACTTTCTTAATGAAACCCAAAACCTTCAAAACTCAAGTTGCAAAGCCCCAAACTTAGATCAGTTTCACTCATGGCCATGAACTTTTAAGGGAATCTGGGATACATTTCAAGGAAGTTGCTGTCATGTTTCACTTGATGTGGGCTTGTATGTTATTGAAACTGGAGAACACCAGCTGGTTTTATCTGAAGCTTAGAATTTTCCATGGGGCTTTACATCAGAATTTTGGGGCTGAAGTAATTTAAGGGTAAGAACCCAGCTACAACACACTAGTAACTCTAGCTTACATGACTGCTATGGAGTAGAAAAGCTGTGTACAGTCAGCTAGTACAAAGGTGGAGAAATTGAAAAAGGAGATTTGACTGAGTGGTTCATTAAAATCAGTCAGTCATCAAAGGAAATAGATGTTAAATCCAACTATGATTTAATGGTATGATTGATATGCAGTGAATCCAGATTAACAGACCACTGATAACATGGTCCTGAGTAAGGAGAATCTTCCTTGGCTTAAAGAGGGTTCTGTTGTGGTATGTCTTTGTTACTGCTTTCCACCACTGGATAGCAGTGCACTTAATTAGTAGCAGTTTTGGTCCTTGTTTTCTTGCACTCTGAGAAGAAATGTCCAGACTCTGGATTTTTTGCCAGGTTTGGATTTAGGTATGGTTGCCTATAAAAAGAATGCCAATTTACTTGAGCATCTCAGAGTCTGTTTCTAAGGGAGGGAGATCAGAGCCCAGCCGAGGTGGAGAAGTTGAAAGTCACACATGCTTTGTAAAGCGACAATGTGGCTAGTTCTGGACCAGCATCTGCATTTCCAGTTCTTAGCTTTGTTCTTTTATAGCACTGAAACCAAGGGGAAAGATCAAAAAAAGTATCTAGGTTCACTAAGTTAAATAACAATTAAGCAAGTTTTATTTTTCTTTCAAATTAGCCCTTTATAGAGGGAAATTCTCAGGGGATTTTTGTCAAAAGAATTAAAAAGTGAAAATAAAAGAAGCCTGGTAAAGGCTTAAGTTATATTTCCTATAGACACAGCCTCCACTCTAGCAGTGGTGTTTGAGGGTCAGTCTTCGTCCTGGCTTTGCAGAGATTCTCTTTATTTTTTTCTTTCACTGAAATTCCATAGACAGTAATTAAGGAACTGGAGGCCAGCAAGAGGTCAGCAAGCCTTCGTCAGTGAAAACAGGGATTGTTTGCCATGTACAACACTCCCTTTTTCCTTGTGGTGAATAGAAGATTTGCTTAGAGCTGATGACTTATGCCTTTCTTGCAAGTTATGCAGCTAGCGAGTAACTGGGGGAATCAATCAGTGAGCAGAAAACAGCTAATTGAGTCCAGCATCACGCTTTTTTCTTCTTTACATATTCAGCAGTGGAATCGGAGCCAGTTTGGTGTCTGATAATGTAACTCCAGAGAAGAGGCATTTTGTGTGCAGGATTGAGAACGAATACAATACTTAAGAAGAAGTGTCTGCTCCTAAATTTTAGGGTTACAAAGCTGACAGCGGTTGAGGACTCGGGGGAAAATACTCGAAACTGAGCTTTAGGCCTATAAATGCCGAAGCTGGTAAGTCACTGAGCATGTAGCATGATGTGTAGAGGATGTGCCTCCTGTTTCAGAGAGGGAGAAAGAGAAAAGGCTTTTGTGGTTATTCTTAGGCACAGCACAGCATGCATAGCTTTTCTCAGTTTTCCCTTTCCTTTCCTTGGGCTTTTAAGTTATTTTCTGTTCTATTTTTCTGTCTCTGACTTTATCCAGGCATCTTTAAAAAAAATTGTTAAAAGTTAGTATGGTTGGGGTTTTTGGCAGATGTGCAGCCTGTTAGAAAGAAGAAAGGACACGTGTAACCACGTCTCCTAAAGGGAACAGCAAAGTCTCTTTGCATTTACTATGGAGCTTGCAGTTCTGAGGTGAGCTAGCCAGTTCTGGCAGACTTAATGTGATATACCCATGAATCTAAATGTGGTTTTTGCTGAACAAGAATTGTCTGATAGCAAAAAAGAATTGCAGCTTGAGCTTAATCAGATATTAAAAGATTTCCTTATTTCTTAGGCAGAAGGTTTCCTAGAGATTTCTGTTTGGGGCTGAGCTATTACTGGGCATAAAGCAAATTATAACATTTTGGTATCTCTCTAAATGGCTTCACACAGCTCACGTAAAAGTCATGTATGTTTGTCCTTTTTTATGGAGCTGAAGCAAATTAATCAGTTATGATAGCTTTAATTGGAGGTTGTCCTAGTGTTTCTTACACGTTTTTATTGGGACATGACTAGCAGGCTTTGCCTGTTTTTAAGGGCTGCTGCTAAACCCCTGAAGTGTTTCCAAACACAGTCCTGCTGAAAGCTAGCTACTTACTTCTGGTTTACATTTTGCCAGTTAGATCCAAGTACTCTGATAAATGTTAGTTCTCTGTCTCTGTCTCTCTTTCTCTCGGAAGCAGTAATTCAAAGAGGGAGGTTAGGATTGTTATTTCTGTGGCGTGTGAAATGGGCTGGATGTTAGCGGCAGAGCAAGGCGTGTGCCCTGCCTCCAGAGCAAGCAGCAGCAAAGAGCCTGTGTGAGAAAAGTGGGAGAGAAAACAAGGAGGGTGCCGGGAGCAGAACTGTAGAGAGCTCCTTGAATGTCAAAGTACATGTGCTAATTTCCTATTTGTTCCTGAACGTGAAACTTTTTACCTTGATCATAAGTATGAGATGATGCCAAGCATGGCTTTTGGAGGTGCAGGAGAAGGGAGTTTTCCAAGGTGAAGAGATGCTAGAGGTGACAGGGGGGATTGATTTCTCCCGGATTTGAGAGCATGGTTTGTGGCCACATTTGTTTGCGGCAAAGAGCTGGGCAGCGGGGATGGGCCTTGGCCTCTCTGTAATTTTCCAGCCATGCGGTACGTGGTGGCCGCAGTCCTCTGCATGCAGTTCTTGGTATTTCCAGCTGCTGTTAATTTAGTCCCTGTTTCCCTGCAGTCCTTCGCGCGTTTGTGCAGCCAAGCTCTCCAAGCTGGCGGGTTTCCGCACCGTGAGAGCATTGCAGATGCGGGATGCACTTGCTCCAGGCCGCGCGGGGAAAGGCGGCTCCGCCCAGCCAGCCCCGCCAAGGGGCCCCGAAGGCTGCGCCGGGTCCCCGGCAGCCCGGCCGAGCCCTGCGCTCCCTTTCAACCAGCGCGATTCTTGTGCATCAGCTTTGGCCAATTTGCTATGGTTTATGGCTGTGGAGCCAGCTGTCTGCAATCTGATGTAATGTTGCCCTGGAAACCAGAAATGAAACACTTAAGCATTCACCACAGAATTACTACATACAGCATTAGCCAAAGTAATTAAAAGTTGAGCCATATGGGCTTTCGGATGGAAAAATTTGGAGTGGAGGAGATAGAAGTTAAGTTGTTCCTATTTGCAGTACTTCAAATCCGTTTGTTTTCCCCCTGAGGGCACGGGGAGAGGCCTGCCTTGGCTGTGCACAGGGGGACAGGGAGATGGAGGGGCTCTGGCTGTTTTACCAGCATATTGAGGACACCGGTGGAACAACCGTGTGCCAGGGGCTGGACGGCATTGGCAGAATAGGTGCAGCACGGACTCCTCCATGTCGGAGAGCCTCTGGCCGAGTGTCTTGTGGACACTCTGTAACACAGTCCGATCTCTAGCAGCGCATGCCTACCCTTCTGCAGTGCTGCAGCACCCTGGAGTGCCTGTGAAGGGGGAAGAGGGCAAGAGGGGGCTGGCAGCTAGCTACATCCAAGCCCTGTGCCAAGGTCTTACTGCTAGAGCTGTGCAGGAAGTCATTTGCCCAGCCCACCACGCTTTGGGGACATTAGGGTGATTTTCCCATCTAAAGTCAGGGACAGCTACCAAAAAAAGCAATTCAGTCACCACGAAAGAGGGCAGGGTAGAGTGGGTTGGGGAAGTCAAAGCATCGAAGTTCAATGATTTCCAAATATGTCAGTTATGGCCTGAATGCTTTACATTTCTGTTTTCTGTTTAATATTAGCTGTAAAAGAAAGCATTGCTTGAGCTGGAAAATTGAGCTCTGTTTCCCATGTGCCAAAGTGGAAACTTTTGATAATTTCAAGGCCTTTCTTTAAAAAATTGTTTCAGAAACAGGAAGCAAGTGAAAAGTAACCCTTTTTGAAAATGCTTTCATTCAGAAGGAATTGGTAAACTTATTGTCCATCCTTTTTGTTTGCTGAAGACTTCTCTGTCTCATACCTGGTATTATAGGAAATAGGCTGCTGAAGGGAAACTGACTTTGTTTTTCATCTACCCATAAAGCAAGCACAAGCCGTTCTCGCCTATCTGGGTGAAGCACTGGCAATAGGCAGGGCCTGTCACTGCTTCTGAAGGACCCCAGCTGAAAGGGTACCAGGAGTTTTGAAGCATTGGGGAAAACCAGCTGGCACTTAATTATGAATAGACTTTATTTATTTTGAAGTATGGTGAGCACCCTCTGTACCACCAACTTGGTTTTGATGTCAATACCTTGTGCTGAGGCAATTTTGACACTTGCTTTTGCTGTGGTAGTTGTGACTGCAAATGTCAGACATTATAAAAGCTTCTCTTTGTTGTTGAGTCTTCATAACCCTGAGAGGGCACAATTCCTTATCAGATATCAGTGGTGCAAAGTAGGACTAACTGTTTATTCTTCAGTGAAATCCTAGGTGGGAAGACCAGGTATGAGCTGTTCTCTAAGACTTCCAGAGCTCACAGTTTCACAAATGGTAGTCTTGCAAAGTGAGGGTGTACAAAAAGTAATGACTGAAAGAAATCCCCTAGAGTAATTGCATTTAAAATAAGTATATCTTGAGTGCAGCATATGCATGATAGTTGCTTGCCAGGTTGCACTTAATGGCCCAAGAAGTCTTGACTGAACTTCTTGATTACAGTCAATAATCCATTCATCATCATCTAAATGCATCTGTCTTGTTTGACAAATCACTAAATGGTCCCAGGCATAATCTCTGAATTAATGCTCATCTTGCTGCTTAATTTATCTTGATATAAACAACCGTGGTACTCCTCTTTACAGCCCTATTTTTCCCAAAGGAAGTTTATTAATTACCTATCTAGTCTGTAACCACAATAAACACATTCATGCCATTCTTGGATGATCGAACGGCAATTCCTACTGCCATGTGTGGTCAATTTGGTATTCCTCCTTGTTTAGGAGCAATGCAAAGTTTCTGGGAAATTGGTAATTGTCAGCGCCCTTTCAGAAAGTTGTTGAAGTTTGCTCTGGTGTGGTTCTGGGGCCCTTGTGAGGTGCATGCCTGGGAGGTAGGTTTTCAGAGCTGCCCTGGCTCTGTCGGGCACCGTGTGTGCCTTTGGAAGTGTACCCATGTAACTGCTAGTTGGTGCCCTGCCCCATGGCGTCTACCTTTAGTACCACATCCTGATATTTAAGTGCTTTAGAAAACTAGAATACATTTTTATGTTTGGCCTCTCTTACTCATCCTCCAGATAAGTATACAGCATTTTTGCTGGGAAGAGAAGGGGGTGGCTTTTTTTTGTTTGACTTGGCTTACATCTGTTGGGGATCTTTCTTATTTTTAAAAGTTTAATTAAGGAGAAGCAGAAAAAAGGATGAGCGCTCTGTGGAAACCCAGATAGCTGCACTGACAGGAAGTTGCACGAGGGTTTTTAGCGCTGACCATTAGGAATGCTGTGAATTGGCTGGGACCCTGAGCGAAAACAAAGTAAGGTATATGATCCATACCGCACTCCAGCTGGAGCCTGTGCTGTGTGCAGGAATGTGCAGCGGCGCACGGTGCCAGGGCTGTCCTGGCCAAGCCAGAGAGCCCTGCTGGCCTCCTCTCCTCTCCCCTTCCCTGCCCTTCCCCCCGCCGCCTTCCACATTCTGAACTGATTAAAACAGAGGAAGTAGCACGTTGAACATTGGATCTGGCTTGAAAATCGAAGTTGTCTTCTCGTTCACAAGGAATGGATTGTTTCAGCTTGTTGTGTCACTGCTGCTGGAAAGAAGGGAATTTTTTTTTGTCTCTGTAATGTTTGATACTTGAGGGAAAACAGCTGGAACTGAGCATACTGGATCAGATGCAAAACGAAACGGGATGCTGGGGAATATGGACTGCACTGTATATCTGAAAAGGTCAGAGTTTTCCCTTGGTCAGTGCTGGAGGAATGCTCTGTCCATCTTAATTCCAGCCTCAAGAGCCTTCAGGAGGAGTGTAAGGAGCAGGGAGGAGGAAGGGAATATTTTGTAGCTGTGGCAGTTCGTGAGTGAGGCAGATGAGGTCTCCTCCTTCCTTTCCTTCCCGTCCCTTTCTTGTGCTGCTGTTTTTGATTTTCTGGGAAGACTGGGGGGAAAAAAAGAGAAGTCGTCAATGACAGAGCTTCAGTTTGGAGAGGCTGTTTATAACCAGGTTTAAACAGCAACTTCTGAGATGCCAGACAGACCAGGGACTAACCTAAACCACAGGAGCATAACTGGTATGGTAAGAAGAGCCCCTGCCTGAAACGTACTGAAAGAGGACGTGGAAGTAGTTATTACACAATGCATGTGAAGAAAGACAAGGGCAGGAATGCATTTCAATGCCTAGGATCTTACGTTGCACAGATTTAGAAATCAAAATGGTATGTCATGCTTTCAGAAAAGAAAAAAAAAAAAGAAAACAAGAAAACCCTCAGTAATTTAAATGTTTCTGTCTGATCTGGGCTGAAAATATAACACCAGTTACAGAGCTGCATTGACACAACGCAGCAGATGAGCTGGGTCAACATGACTTGAAGGAGCAAGCCGTGGAACTACTACTTTATTAATATTCCCTTTGTTTCTTTGCCAGTCAAGAGAACAATCCGATGATGAAACAGAGGAGTCGGTGAAGTTTAAGAGGTTGCACAAGCTGGTGAATTCTACACGCAGAGTCAGGAAGAAACTCATAAGAGTTGAAGAAATGAAAAAACCCAGCACAGAAGGTAAAAAGCAACATAGTTAAAACTGCATGTGTGAATACATGTTTCTGTTGAGAGGGGACAGAAAGTGGCGGGCTGGGGGAGGGGTGTTCGTAAGGGATGGTAGGTATGACTGCCTTGTCTGTAGTGCATGCCTTAAGCTACTGAATTTTTAGGCTGTGGAAGCAGAAAAGTGACAGCCTAGAATGTGGTTACTGCTGATCTGGAATTCTCAGAGCAGCATTGGAGAGCCCCTCATTAAGAGATTAGAACTTGGCTTATGTTTTATGCCCCATGCTGGGGAGGGAATGAGCCTAGGACCAAACTCAGCCAGCTGCCCCACAGGCTCAGCAAGGAGGTAAGTGGAGCCACCACAACACTGCTCCCTCCTCCAAGGCCTGGAATGGCAAAGAGGTGAAGCTCTTGCTCGTTTTGGGAGGGTAGCAGCTGGCTCGTGGTGTAGTTGCACTCCATGGCATCATCCTGTGGCAAAAATACAGAAACTCTATCAGACATTGTTGTGGGATAGCAACTGCCTGGAGTAATACTAACTTCTACTTCTGGGGGAGCCTGCCTGCAATTTGACTTCTGAATGAGCCCTGCTCCCAACAGAGAGGGGGAGAGAAGGGAGGAGGAGGAGGAGGAGGAGGAGGAGGGTGAGGAAAACGAAGCAGACCTCAGGTCCTGGGAACACCATGCTTCAGAATTAACTCCTGATGACTTGTATCCATGTGTGAGCACTCAGATTAATGGAGCCTGATCCTCAGGAGCCTCTCTGCACAGCTGTGCTTGAGTCCACACTGGAATTGTGGCACCTCTCTATGTTGGTGGCCTTCCCTGCATCATATGCCAATTCCCCCCAACGCTGCAGTGAGCTGAGCCGTCTTATGAGTCCTTCATAGTGCATTTAAGGAGAACATATTGCGTATGTGGCAGGAAGCTGCTGGCAGACCTATGATGCAGCCTGCCTCTCTCCTGCCTTATGGATGGTGTTACTGGCTGGCGTGAAAGGCACGGCCAGTGCAGAGCTCTGGAATGGGCAGCTGCCTTGGTCTGGAAAGGCTTTGTCACCTCATCCAATGAGAATAAAGCTGGGATACCTTGAAAGCAAAAATGTGAGGCTTGAGATGGGACAAGCAAAAAAGGACTATTTTTCTACTGCTCTGGGGAAAGAAGGCCCCAGAGAAGCCTGTCCTACCTCCTCCTCCTCTCCCTGGGAGTCTGGGAAAAGCTGCAGGGAGAAATCAGCAGGAGGCTCCAGGGAGGGAGCAGCCACAGGGGCAGGCAGTCTGGGGGCTGCTGGGCATGCAGATGCTTTCCTGCAGTTGGACCAGACTTTCTCTTCAGCATATTAAGTATCTGTCTTGCTCTCTGTAGCCACTCTTATAGTGCTTCACCTCCTTATTTTTATATTTTTCTCTCAGTCTTTCACCTAAGTGCGCCACTTCCTTCCAGGGTTGGTTTTTTTTCCACTGAGTTTTCCCACCTCTGCCCCCTGCAGAAAAATCACTTAATTAAGAATTGTATCCAAAAACATGTGCTTTCTTTCCTTCTTTCTCCATCTGCTGCCTGTCTTCTCTGGCTCTAGGCTTCTCTGACTAAATTATCTGTAACTCTGATTTCATACTATATCTGTCAGTCGGGAGTTTCTTTGTAGATTGGCTCTTGGGAAACTCTGTAGCAAAACCAGTTATTGCTATAACAACATGGATTACTTTTGCATAAATTCTGTTTAACTAGAAGGCCCCTTAAGTAGCCCCGTCTACATTAGTAGTAGATGTCTGTGACTTTTCTTTCAGGAAATTCCACACCCGAGTTTTCATATGGCAAATAAAAGTGCTTCATAAATGTTGTCCATCCCAATCTCTCATAATGTAGGTCTGTATTCCCACTTGGATATTTCAGAGGGCTATGCAAGATCACAAAAAACATGGTGGTCAGATTTGTGGATTGCTGTCTGGCCTTCCAAGTTACCTGCAGTTGACTGGGTCAGTTATTGAGCTGTTTGCTGCAGTTCTCTGAATCTGTGTTATGAATGTGAGATAATGTGAAATCGTAGATGACTAGGTTTTGAGGAGTTGGCTATAATACTTGATTGAGTAATATCGGTAACATTTAAGTAAATTCATTAATGTTCAACAGCCTTTAGCATAGTGTAAGAGTAGACTTATATTGAAAACTGACATGCAGTTTCCTAACAGAGAGATTCTTCATAACCCTCCTCAAAAATTTCTTCACAAAGAACAACTTTGCTGAATTTCCCTTATGTTCCTGTAGATTTTAAAGAAAAGCACACTTCTCTCAGATTCTCTGGGATTCTTCTCCCACATTTTTATTACTGACTGTGTTATCACAGTAAATGTACATTTGGCTGATCTGATACTCACTAGAATGTGCTGATATCTGAATCCATGTGTATTTTGTCTTATTCTGCTCCTAAGTGAACTAAATAACTGAAACTTCCTAATTCCTGGGCACCATTCTTATATAGCACTTAAAAATGCATCACATCTACATCTGTGTCATTATGGCTTTGTGTCATGGACTCACTCCAAATAACATCTGTTACAGTGTTGACACACAATGCATATTTTACAAGCTGTTTAAAAACATATTTACTTAGTCGACTAAAATTGTTTATCAGCACATACTCAGTCCCAGGAGAATGTCTATTTAATGTTCAAGTTAAGAAGCAGAGGGGGAAAAAGAGCAAGTTGGATAGTCCAGGGAAAGTGGTGTCAAAACCAGACCCCAATCTACAGACCTGCCCCAATACGTTTCTCAAGAGTGAAAGTTTCATGTCAGATGTCATCCACTATCTCTTCAATGTCACAGCAAGCTTTATCGTGGTAAAATAGCATCTTAGGTTTCAACAAATATATGTCAAATAGGTTTTGCCAACAGAGTGAACTGAAGGTGTGGCAGGACTCCTACACAGGGCTGCTGACCTGTCATCATAAAAGGTATCCCCTGTTACTGAATGAGCGAGTTTAGTAAATTGTAGGTATTTTGGTAATCAGTCAAATTTAGCTCTGCTGTGGGACTGTGGAAACAATCAAATGAAGGCAAAGTTAGGTCATGCAAGAAATTTATCCTGGCAAGAAATAAATACAGTCATATTCCTGTGTGTGTTTCTGATACATAGCTATGAATTCTGTGAAATTTGTCAGGGAGACAGAGGAGGATGTGTACTTTTTTTTTTGACTCTTACCTTGTTACTGCTTCTAATACCTGTGCCTATACTTTGCTCAAATAAAACACTAGAGAAAAGTTTCTTATATGATAAATGTGAAAAGGAATTGCAGTTTCAAGTCATTTATTCCCTTCACTCCAGAAAGGAAACCTGGCTGTCTGCCCATCTCCAGTATTTGTGTTGCAAAATATTCCTCTAAAATATTTTCTGGAAAAATTTGGTGAAAACCAAGTGTTTCTGTCATTACCAGGACACTGTTGAAATTGGCACATCTGCAATTTGACCTACTTCTTTGTCTTTTCATCTGTTAAATAAATTCTGTGTGATTAAAATTGGTGCCTCTTCCCCCATCAAAACCCCAGAACTTTAAATTTGATCCTGGAGCTCAACTCCGTAACTTTCTGCAAAAAATACTACTTTCTGCAGCCGCAGCAGCACTAGGTATTGCAAAATTGGACCTGAGAAATACTTGTTTGGTTTTTAATACTTGGGTATACTTCTGGCCTGTTGTAATCTCACTAGAGCTGAGCATCATATGCAAGTATCAGAAGAAAACATGAGAAACAGATCCCAGTTCCAGCTTTTAAGAGGTTCTTCGTCAGAACATCTGTGGTCTAACTTAGCTGCAGATGAAAGAGAAACTTAAAATAACAATGAGTTTACTTACAGGATGTTGTTGTCTGTCTGTTTTTAACTCATCCCAGAACTCTTACTTCACAAATGCAAGGAACTGCTTCAGGTTTATCCACTCACAAATTATTTCTGAGAAAATTATACCAAGAATAGTCTTCCGTTTTAAGTGGGTGATATCTTAAATAAATACATTAAGGTTTTACAGGGAAGCAGAGAATTATGAACAATGACATGTGTTGTGCTGCTTTTGTCCGCTGTAGGTGTGGAAGAGCACTCACTTGACAACTCTCCTATACTGGATGACAGATCAGCACTTTACTCTGGAGTTCACAAGAAGCAATTCTACTTTGACAGCTCCTCTGAAAAGCAGCCAGAGGACGACTCGGATTCCCTTACTACTTCTCCCTCATCCAGCAGTCTTGATACATGGGCTGCTAACCGGAAGCTGGTGAAGACCTTCAGCAAAACTGATAGCCGTGGCCTTATCAAGCCTCCCAAGAAACTTGGGACATTTTTCTCTTACCCAGAAGAGGAGAAGTCCCAGAAAGTTTGCCGCTCCTTGACAGATGGGGAAATGAAGAAGAGCCTCGGCTCGCTGAGCCATGGGGTAAGTACAGAAAGCATTTGCTTTTATGACAGCAACAGGCACAAGCACCATCTTCTGGTGTCCCTGGAGGAGATTCAGAATGTAAGGAAGCAGATCCGATTGAAGAAAATGGATACTAACTATTCCTGTTCCAGAGCTTTTCTTTGCCAGCGCCCTGCTAGGAAAGGAGCATCCCCCACAGCTTGCGACCTACAATTACTGCGGCACAAAACGAAAGGGGGTGGAGGTTGTGGCTTCCCAAACAGAAGGCTACGAGGGCGCACTTCTGTCAGCGAGTTCAATATCACCTATGTGGTGGAGAGAAGCCTGTACAGTCACCTCAACCTCTCACAGCTGGTGCGTCCCGTTACTGACAGGACCCTGAGCAAGGCCGACAAGCAGGACCTGAGGAGATGCCTGCTGGAGGAGGATGAGGAGGCCAAGAGGAAGTGGGCTGCCACAGTGGATCGCTGTACTAAAAGGGTTCTCTTGAGAATCCACCAAAAGTCTGTGAGTCAAAGAGTTGCCATGAAGGTGGTCTTCCAATTTCTGTGAGGTTGCAGTGAACACTTTCTGCTTTGTACTTTTAACTAAGATTCAGTGATGCTGCTTTCCTTGTCATTAAAAACTCTTAAACACTGTAATGCAGCTATAAGGGAAGAGCTTGATATAATCTTGTCAGAGAAGTTTTATTGAGTCTGCAGTTTCCATGTGTACAGAATAATTCAGTGAAAGAGAGCAAATATGACAAAATGCTGCTTTTTTAATTCACCTAGTGCAGAAATAGAGATCACCAGTGAACAGAGAAGTTTTGAGATGCTATATGTTCTTTGTGATGCTTTGGGAGTCAGTATTCTCTTCAAGGCGTACCAAGAGATGAACAAAATGTTCAGACTATTAGAATATTGGTACTCGGCTGTGCTCTATTTCAATTCTGCTGTCATTGCCTTATATTGGCCCTCCACTTCTCAGATTTCATCTCATCAGTTCACTCACCCACTCTGTATTTTCCCTTACATACACGGCTGCAGAAAGACAGGGAGTTTTGCATTAGGTAGTCAAATGGGGGTGGCCAAAAGAGGAAATTGTGCTTACAGTGGGAAATTAAGTGATTTGAACACTCCAGAAAGATCCAAAGCTGCTTCCTGATAACATGACAGTTTTGACAGTTATGTTAACCATGATTCTGAGTTTCCTAGGAACTTGCCTTTGCTGACAGGTCTCCAAAGCTGAGCCAGCCAGTGTGTTGTCTAGTTGACAACATTCCCTACTTCAGTGGGTGGAAACAGCAGTGTGCCCATAACATTAAGCAATATATTCCAGTGAACAATACAGCAGAAACAGCTTTTCCTCTTGAATAACAGATTTTTATATTTTTTTTAAAGGTCTCTGCTTAATTTCTTCAGGTATAAGAGTGACAGTCTTGGTCTCCTTGAATAACCTGTGGGAGGTGACCAGGCCTTCATGGTTCACTTTTTGCTCTTCGGCCACGAAATACATAGGTTTTTTTCTACCCAATACCATGAATATTCTCTATTGGCAGCTCTACTATTTCTTCTGCACAGAGTGCCTAGCCTACCCCTCACAGGATACTGTTTATTGGCACAGACATTGTACTCAGAAGACATTGTTTTCCTGTAAAGATATTACAGTGATTAAATAAACATTTCTTATCTTTTTGTGGATTGAATAATAGGGTTATCTTGGAAAAAAGAGCATACCTGTATATTCTAGAGATGCCCCATTAATAAAAATACCCTCTAAAACTGTCTTTGTAAATACAGCTGACAGAAACAAACTATTCAGTTCTTCTAATAAGTTAGTCTCATCTAGCTGTAGTAACTTCATTGTGAAAACCATCTGCACTGACCTTTAATCTCAGAGATACAGTTAAAGAAATGGATAGCGCTTTGTTCTTGTTGAGAAACTCCTCAGTCAGCTGCTTCTCCAGCCTTGTTTGAATGCAATAAATGTTAGAGATGTGTTCCTCTTACTAACTTTTTCAATACACTTCTTCCTGAAACCGCAAATACCTGACAAGCTTCAACTAATGCTGTTACTTCCTAGAAACATTTAATGTTTGTTTGCTGCAACCTCAGGGAAATTGCAATGCCTATGTATTTAGTGGAATTGGTCACTCTGTCTTGCCTTGCCATTCATTTTTGTCATTTATATTTGTTTCAGTGGCCTGGACATGCATGAAATTTTCAAATTGCATCAGTTTTTCTTTTCTCCCAAAAGAATAATACTTTTGATTGCATGGCCATTCC
Source organism: Atrichornis clamosus (assembly GCA_013400975.1). Classification (NCBI taxonomy): domain Eukaryota; kingdom Metazoa; phylum Chordata; class Aves; order Passeriformes; family Menuridae; genus Atrichornis; species Atrichornis clamosus. The sequence continues at coordinate 193,778 of WBMZ01002284.1, forward strand.
ATTGAATATCCCTCTCCTCATCCACAGACCTTTTGTTTGGTGCAGTATTGCCAGGGTCACTACTGGAATCTGAAGGTGAAAGCTAAACTTTAAATGTATGGGGAAGTCCATAGTGAAATAATAAGCATTCTTAATAAGGTACAAGTTTTTAACCAACAGTCATTTTGCTCTCTGATAAGACTTCTTTAGGAGGAGCTCTGGCTGGTTTGACTGACAAGTTTGCTCAGAGCAGTTCCAGATGTCCTCTCTTCGTTGCTGGGATTACCATGCGCTGTAGGATTAATTATAATGGTCCTTCACAGAAGAACCAAATTACTCCTAGCTAAACATACTGTGCTTTAGACACTGATCTTATTACTTGTGGTTGATCTCAGATATTTTCCAAAAACAATTCTTAAAACCTGTGCCATAGTCACATTGCCTTCTGGAAAAAAAAACCACTTAGAAAAATTCTACATCACAGCACTCTCTTTAATGTGTGTGGAGCCTAGACAAAGCTGGCTTTGAGTTCTAGAAGAGTTGAGGCGGATACAAAAGCTGTCCTCCAAACATGTTGGGTGTAAGCAACAAGAAGCTAGAAAATAAAACCTTTTAGAAGCTATTAATATGTATACTTCTAAGTGGTGAACAGGGCAGGAAGAATGTTTACTTTAAAGAATTCATTCTTATAGTTGTTTATTATGTGTCACTGTTTATAGAGCTTGCTTCTTCCTAATAGAGGAAGTAGTCTGGTAGTTCTCAGGTGGTGGATCTTCACTGACTCACAATCCTTTGTAGGTCTGATCCAATACTTAATTGATTCTTAAAATGTCTTTGAAGTTACTCTGTTGGGTAGTTCAGACCCTAAGAAATTTTAGTTCACAAGTGTTGATCTTCTGCCTCCTGTTTGTCTCAACTCTAACTCTGAAGAGAATACTTATAGTAGACATCTGCCTGTCTTCACACTCAGAGCCCAGACCTGAAGTTGTGCAAGTAAATTGTAACTGCCACACCTTCATTTCCCTGGATTGCCTTGTGAGACTTGTGACAGGGCCAGTTACTTGAGCACTGTGCAGCTGTTTGTTCATTGGTCAGGTTTTATTATCTTTTGGATTGCAAATAAAAAGCTGGAAGTACCTAATCTGGATCAGGGCTCACTGAGTCTCTGGGGACACAATGTTTATGGGTATCTGGGCTGGGTTTTCCCTCCCCTTACCAAGGGCTTACCCTACTAGGCTCCCAGTGATTACCTGTATTTCAGTGGAAATGCAGCCTATGCAGCTATTGCCAGAAGGTAGGTTATTCAATGCTTTGAAAGATTTAAAAGACTGGTGGTTCTCTGTTTCAGTGCTACTGTGGACTTATTTATGAAGGCAGATGGGAGTGATGAGGTGGAGTGGCCAGCACCTTGGAAAACTTGATGCATAAGATCAACAGTTTCCTCAGACCAAAAAGTCTTTTTTCTTTTTAAAAAGAGGAGTAGGCAGTAAATGACTCAACAGCAGCAGACCCTAGGCCAAGGAGTTGTCTCTGGAAAAGCTGAATTGCTCATATTGCTTTACAACGGATTTCTTGATTTATAAACTCTCATCCTTTTGTTTGTTTGTTTCCATTTTTGCAGACATTTGTGTTTTAATTGGTGTTCTCCAAATCACAGATGTTCTGAGCAAGCTAATACTTGTGATAAAACTATATCTGTCTTGTTTTTTTGCAGAGAACTTGTAGCTTTGGAGGCTTTGACTTGACAAATCGTTCCCTTCATATTGGAAGCAGTTCTGACCAAATGGTGAGTTTAAGAAGGTGCAGACTTGAAATAGCATAAAATGAAATGCACAGTAGAGTTATAATAGACTGAAGTGTAATTTAAGTCTGTAATAATAGTTTGGAGATCCAAGAAAGCAGAGTATCTTTGTTAACCTCAAACTTCCTTAGCTTTGAGAATAACATACCCACCCATATCCATGCGTGTATAAGTATTTATATACACTATGTGTAAAGAGGTAGGAACAAGTGATCAAAGTGCAGATCTGGGGGCACATCTGGGGGCTGTTCCTGTGTCTGACTTCCTGAAAGCATCACCCAAGGCAAAACATATGATTGCTATACTTTCTTGGCAAAAATATTTACTATTTGGAATGATGAGGCTAACTTTCATTTGCTGAAGATCTGCAAGTTATTTGCATGGAATCCATTATGTAAGAGATTCATTATTTGTTTCCTCATTGGATCTTAGAGCTCTGGAGCAGATCAGGATCCCATTGTGCTGGGTGCTGTGCAATTGATCTCAGAGCATTCTTGTGCTAAAAAAAAAAAAAAAAATGCACGTCCCCTGAGAATTAATTCCATTTTATGTTACTCATGTTGATCCCAGTGTTACTAGTGGTTGGCCTGTGGCCAAAAATAACAGTACAGAAATGAGCCAGAACATTATATCAACTGAAATTGCGAACATATTTTTTCCTTTTTGCCCATATATGCTTTTCTGTTTCAACATTGGATCTGATAACTTTTCTGTCCACTTAAGTCTAAGTTGTCAAACCTTTTATATGCCAGCATTATATTAGTTTTTATGTCAGCTGGTTTTTTTGGGCATGTTTTTTGTTTCCTTATTATTTTTTAACATCATAAATTACCCTTAAATTGGGTAAATCTCTGGGTCATTATTTTACTCATCAATTTTCGACTCAGTAAAAAAGTTAATTTCTGAACTCACAGCAGTTGTCTTTAAACATAGATATCTGTTTTGTTCAGATTGGTTTTAGTATAAGAAAGTGTGAAGTCTAGATGTTATATTTATCCCTGGGAGCATCAGTAGTGGGAGAGATGCAGTACATTAGAATAATATATGCAGATCAAAGGGTTTTTTTCTTGAAAACATTTAAGTCCATTAAGTAGAAGGTTTTTTTCCAAAAAGAGAAGTTGTAATCACAAACAACTTGTTAGGGGGAAAATAATGTATTATCAGAAATGGAATATCAGTTGAATTTCAGAAAAACTTCTTTTAAGAACACTAGCAAAGTAGAAAACATAGATAAGTGTAGAAAAAGAAAAGAGAAATCTTTTATGTAGAATATAGTGTGCATTTAGGGTTTGCTATCTTCATATACCTAAGCTGAGCCCATTCAGAGACCAAGTAGTCAATCTCTTTGGCCAGATGGTTTTTAGTCCTTTTTTATGCCTTGATTTTTGTGCACCCTTGCCAATGGAGAGGATGCTGGAGTAGCTCTATCAGAGCTGCATTGCTGTGGTTCCTGAAACAGAGTAGAACAAAAAACCATGTTCAATGTCCTCTCTGGACAATCTGAATAAGGGCTGAATCATACAAGTAAGTTTGGCAAAATGTCAACTGATCCATGCTAAGTGTTTGCTTGTGGCATAAGTAAGTGTTCAGTATCTTAAGCTGGTTTAGAAAAGGTTAAATGCATTCAAAGTAGCTGGTCTTTGTCATCCACTATATATGGACCAGCTAATTTAGTTCTGTGTGCCCCTCTTGTGTGCCTTAAGAATAGCTGTGCAAGTATAACCTACCGTGGTTGATGGATTTAGTCAGGTTTTTTGTGGTGTTTGTTTTTTTTTTTAATAAACAGTCCACAGTAAAACCACAGAGGTTAACAGAATGCCTGTCTGAAAATAAAAAGTAAATTTGGGTAGCCAAATGTAGATATCCATATATACATGCACACACACAGAGATATATATTTGGCTGGGATCTCAGAGGTACATTTAGTCCTGTTAAACGCTTTGTAGTATTAACTAACATGAGCCACAATCACTGATGCATGTCCTGTCACGAGGGCTTAGCCTGAAACCGTGGGGTTTTCTATCAGGTCAAATACTTACCTGAAACTCAAAGGGATGAAGGCATCCTACCAGACCCTGACACAGCTACCCACAGTACTTTCACAAAAAGTTTACAAATCAGACCTTAAGACTAAGTTACAGTGGACTGCTGCAGTGGTTTGCACAAGGTCTCAACAGTGAATTTGGAGTAGTCAACAGGACACTGTGCTGCTGTCCTGTGTCTGCCTGGATTCCTCTGCAATAAATGCTGACTGAGGAAAAAAGTAGCTCTTCTCTTTTAGAGGCTTAAACCCTATTTTGTTTTGCAGGGCAAAGAAGGAGACTTTGTTTATAAAGAAGTGATCAAATCACCCTCTGCTTCCCGTATATCTCTGGGCAAAAAGGTGAAGTCTGTAAAAGAAACCATGAAGAAGAGGATGTCTAAAAAATACAGCAGCTCTCTGTCTGAGCAGGTATGTAAGGTCTGCAGTGGAATCCACATACTAATGTAGCAGTGATAATCAATATTGATTCCCACGCATCAAGGCATCTCTTAAGAAATTTCTAAAAAGACTATATGATGTGACTTATTCCTGTGTTCTTATAAAATCCCTCACTGTGAAATGACTTCCTATAGATGCCAGTACCATGGAAAATGCATTTTCAGATTTTCATTTAAGTAGCTCATCAGAAGTCTGTCATTGATGGCATTGCACACCTCACTCTCTATTTCTTTCCTATCATAATTTATTAAGGGAACCAGTCTGTGACACAGGGTCACAGTAATATATTTAATCTGCAATTTACACCTTAGTTTAAATTCCCAGCATAACTTCACATACACAGCTCTTCTCTGCTATTACAGATCTTTTCTCCATCCTAGCTTGCCCTCTGCAGCAGCCCATTAAAACAGAGGCACAATCTAGTCTGAAAGGGGCATCCCGCAGCAGATTTTCCTATTATTCTTTCATTACAGATTTTTTTAGCCTATTCTTAAAGGCAAACCTGAAGTACACTAGTTCTAAATTAGGCTTTGAATTTCAGTGGCCTAGAAACAATTGCTGTCTTTTTTCCTTTTGGTATACTTTGGGTTTCTTGCTTTAGTGGAGTGTCAAAAATCTTCGGCATTTGTGTAAAACCAGTCTTGCCACCTGTGATGGGATGTGTAAGGAATAGGTTCGAAAGCTACCGGGAAAGCAGAGCTCTTCCTGGTTAACATCGCCCCCAAGTGGGCTGGGACCGGCCGCTGGCTCGCGGGGAATGCTCGCACTCATGGAGAGTTGGGAATGGAAAGGGAGTTTTGCAAAGCCTTACTGCATGTAAAAGGAGCAGTTTGTAACGCTCACAGTAACAACCCACTCTGAAGAACCCGAAGGCAGCCAGAGAAGCAGAAACGTGGCCAGTGTTGTGGCATGCTTTGCAACTTTAGAATCCCTCTGCTGCAGAACTATTAGCCATACTTATTCATAACCAGGGGCAGTGCTACAGTTATGGTTATTTAATTTAAGCTTACAATTAAAGTATTTTAAGGTGTAACATGATTTAATATTGATAAGAAGATGCTTTGGTGTCTGACTGGCTGTACAGTGCCCCTCTGCAAAGTCTGCCAAAGAGAAGGGATCCTTTGAGAAATTGGTTTAAAGTGATTTAGCAGTACTTCTGCTCTCTATCTCTCTCCCTCTGAGATTGACTTGACCTCTGAACTTATATGCTGAGGTTTTTTTCTAATGATTCTGCAGCATGCAAATGATAGTGTTCATCTAAACGTTTTATGACCACACATCTCCACAAAAAACTCTGCAAGCAACAGTTTTGTTTTCAAATGTTATGGCAGAGTTGGTTTAGAATATTTGTAACTTTCAAGCATCATGACTCAAAGTATGTTCCAGTATCACTTTCTGCATTCAGAAAAACAAGCAAAAGCTATGCTGGCCACAAGTGTCTGCTGCTTTGTTTTGACTGCGCTTCACAAAGGCTGACAAAATGTCAATTTAGGGAAGATCCTTTTTGATTTTCTGTAATGTTTGACTGAATGAGAAGAGATATTGCCTCACCTATTGCACATGTAGCAAAATCTTTTTATAAATATGTATTTATGTTTATGAGTACTTGTACTATGCACAGGCTGCAAAAAAAAGGAAAACCAAACATTGCTGCATGTCTCGCTTGCTTTGTCTGATCTGTTTGTGTTCATCTTTGTACAAAATCCTGATTCAGGAAGCTGAATTTGGCATTAGCAGTTGTGCAAGTACTGCTGGCAAAAATACCATGTGTCATGAAAACCTTTGAATCGAGAGTTTTGTGTAATGTTACTTCCTACTTACAATGCTAGCTTTTTCAGACTGGACTGTTTGCTCCCATCACCACTATCATGCCTAATGAAGTGGAGTTTCCACCACAGCTGGGTACTGCTAAATGAGCAGATAGAATGTCTCAACCAGCCTGGTACAGAGCAGGAAAACAGAATCTTGCTCCTCGGAGGTGAACAAGCAGCTCCTGCCAGTGCCTGTGGCCATTTACCAAACTGAAATGGTCCAATCCCTTTCAGGAGTCCAGCCCTGGGATCATGCCGGGTTCTCCGCAGTCACCGCCACCAGACACTGACTCCCTGGACAAACCCAAGCTGAAAGCTGGTGGCTCCGTAGAGAGCCTGAGGAGTTCCTTAAGTGGTCAGAGCTCAATGAGTAAGTTCGCTTGTAATTGTGTTGCTCCGTTTCTGTGGCTTCAGGGAGCAGAGCTCTCCACAGTAAGCAGAATCAGAGACAGTCACAGCAGAAACAGCGATTAAAAAGTAGACAGGCTTATGAGTTAGTCATTAAGGATTTGCAAAGAACTGTAAGCTCCTTGGTGCAGGGTTTTTGGGGTTTTTGTTTTGGTTTGGTTTTTTTTCATTTGTTTGGGTTTTTGTTTTGGTTTGGGGTTTTTTGTTGTTTATGTTTATACAGAACCCTGAAAAAGTGAAATCCTGCTTTCTGGCTCAGTCTGCTGGTTCCTCCTATTATAACATTCCTCCTATTAAATATTCTAATAGAAATGTAATGTAATAATGAGCCTGTTTACTACTGGACAAGGACCAGGACCAGTAGTAAACAGGCTCATCTTTACACTGGAGTTCTCCTGAGCACTCCAGATGGGCTTCCCACCCTCCCTCCAGTGAAATCTTGAGGTTCTTTCATTAACTAGTTCAAGTGGAAGTAGTATTTAAAATCTCTCTGCTTTAGATTGTCTCTACACGAAACAGCTTAAATGGAACACAGATGCTGTGAACTTGCCACACTATTCACCACATTTCTGGATTTGAGAGGAATTCTGGAACCCCCATGCAAGTTTCAGGGCTTGTTTACTTCACACCACTATGGGATTTTGTGAGCAAAACTTCCCAGAAAGATGAGATTTCCTGTGGCATACCAAAGATGAGACACTAGATAAACAACTTCTCAGTTAAATATTGAGGAGGTGAATTCAGGAAAATAAGAGTGCAGAGTAGATTAACTCTCCCATCCACATTTCTGTATTAGAAATAGCAGTATTTAAGGACTTTTAACTTTGATTACCATGTTTTGTGGAAAGAAGACACATTTTCTGTCTTGCCTCTGCTTCTGAAGCTTCTTCACAAAGAGACTCTCTTTTGTGAACTGATACTATGTGTCTCACACAGGTGGTCAGACAGTGAGCACAACAGATTCCTCAACCAGCAACAGAGAGAGTGTGAAGTCAGAAGATGGTGATGATGAAGAGCCTCCTTACAGAGGACCTTTTTGTGGAAGAGCCAGGGTTCACACTGATTTTACTCCAAGTCCTTATGATACAGATTCTCTGAAGCTCAAGGTACTAACTATATCTGTTTTTAAGGGGTCAAACATTTATTTTGGTAAAATTAAGAGCTTTTTGCAAGAACTGTAGGATTCTTAATCTTTTACTTAATTTATATGTGGTTTTGAAGCCCTTTAACCTGTCTTAGACACTTAAGATTTCCTTAAATAGCAATTATAGAATTATAGCAAAATGTTATAGAACATAAATAAGTACTAGTGTTTCTCTGCATCCAGGGAAAGACACTTGTGTATTTAGTTTCTGGAAAATTAAAGATGTGCCATGAATTCATTTCCATTTTGCAAGGGTTTTGCTTGAAAGATTGGAAAAATACTTTGTCTGCCACAGTGAAATAATCCTAAATGGAAAAATTTTCAAAACCCTTGGAAGAAATGTGCATGCACCTGCACATAGTGTCTCTTAAAGGCATTTCAGTTAATATAAATTGTTTTGAGTTAGTATCGAAATACTTTGCTGACTGAGTACTCACCCTCCTTTAATTTTTCTGGACATCAGCTTTGATTAATTTTAGTTGTGCTGTATTCAATTCAAACTATCTGACTCCTTATATTCATTACTTAGAATTCCAAGGGCAACTAATTCCTACTAAAGCAGATGTTTGTAAGGTAATCTCTTTGGGCATACAAAAACAGTTGTGCATCCATTTCTTTGTTATGGTCAGAAGCACATTAGGAAGAGCAACATTGTTGCATCATTCCTTCTGCTTAGGCTGCCTTTGCTGCGGAGATCTGAGGTGAAATTGTGCCCATATACACTGAGAATGTTCCTATTTGCACCAATTTCAGATAGTGTGATAGCTTAGAGACTTTTGTACGGAACAGCAGTGGTGCTCTACAGAGATGTCAGCAGGTTTGTGAATCTGGACTGTAGGGGTCCATTCCAGGTTGTGGCCTAAGGCATGTCATCTAATTCCCTTTTCTTCCATTTGTAAAACAAGTATAATCAGATGTTTTCACAGGAGCTGTTTTGAAAGCCAAAGAGTGTTGTCTGCTCCATGTACATGGAAGTCCCAGTGGATATGTTTGCTTAAATATTGATCCGAAAGCATGCCTAAATGGCTTTCTTGCTTCTTTGGTCTACAGAAAGGTGACATCATTGATATAATCAGCAAACCCCCCATGGGCACTTGGATGGGCCTGTTGAACAACAAAGTTGGCACCTTCAAATTTATCTATGTGGATGTGTTAAATGAAGAGGAAGAGAAGCCAAAGCGGCCCACCAGGAGGCGTCGAAAAAGCAGACCACCCCAGCCCAAGTCAGTTGAGGATCTCTTGGATCGCATCAATTTGAAGGTCCAAATTCTCCTTCTCTCTGTTTAGCCTTTGCTTTTGCTTGCAGAAAGGGGACCACACCTTTGGAGTTGTTAGTTTTAAAGCTGCACACCAGATTGATAATCCTAAGGACTGTGACACCGCTTAGCATAATCAGGTTTTAGCTGAAGAGTGAAAATAGCTGAAACCAGGCAGAACTGTCAGGCTTGATGAAGTGCTGCAAGTCATGTGCACTCAGAGATCATAAATCTTTGCACAATATGACCACAAGCTAACGCACTCCAGAGGCAAGTAAAAAGTGTAAAATAACAATTGTTACCCTGTCTTTAAAGTGGACATTTTTTTCCATGTTTCTGTTCAGAAGTGCTAGGGATACATTGGTGTGGCTGTCATTCACTCTTCGTACTTCTCCCCTCATACAGAGCCATGCAATATTGTGCATTCAGGTAGCAGGATACCCAGGCCATCTAATACAGTGCCTTCCAAACACAAAATTACATGCAGCATTCTAGTTCTGGCACAGCTACCTCCTTAAATTCAGGGCAGTGTTTTTACAAACTATAATACCATAATTTTGCTGTTGTGCACTGGTTTGCATTTACTTAACTACTGCTTTTTTTGCTGGTTGCAAAAATCTCTTTTAGTATCTTTACTGACAAAATAAATTGAATAAATATGTTGTCTTACAGCTCTTCTCTTTTTTTCCCTTTGTGCAGGAGCACATGCCCACTTTTCTGTTTAATGGTTATGAAGATCTGGATACCTTTAAGCTTTTAGAAGAAGAAGATTTGGATGAACTAAACATCCGAGATCCTGAGCACAGAGCTGTTCTCCTCACAGCAGTGGAACTTCTTCAGGAATATGATAGTATGTGGGATGTTTGAGGTTTTCTAGAGCTCTGCTAGGAACTTTGTGAACTCCTTAAAGCAGAAAACTTGCTTCAGGATTTTGATCTCTTTCCTTTTCTTTCCTAATATAGTTATTTCCTGGGTAATCCTGTGTAATGTTAGATTTTTGAGGAGTGTCTTAAGACTTGCTTTTGTTCTGCTGGAATTCATGTAAGCCTTGCCACCCAATATATTCAATTAATATAATGTGTACAGTACATAACACTTTAGACTACTGATGTTCAAGAATAAATCCTGAGATAACCTACTCCAAGTAAGAGGCTGAGACATGGAGAATAGGAAAGAAGAAATTTCCAGACTAGAAGGAAGAGATTAAGACTATCAAGGGTAAAAGAAAATCAAAGCCCAGAGGGCTGTGGAGAAGTGTAATGTGAATTCATTTCATCTGCACATGCATACGGTTCTTGGACTCTTAATTGCAGGGTGGTACAGGTAGCTTCAGGTTGTGTATGTGACAACACAGCAATTTTCAAAGGGGGCAAATACATCAGTCAAGTGCAAAGAGTGAAAAACAGTGGCCCACCTATCTAATGTGCAGCTGTGCAGTTTTGCTCACTGTATTTGTGGTCTCAGGCAAGTGGTTGCAAAGATAAGGAAAAGTGGAGCAAACCATGGCAGTTACATTTGATGTGTCTTTGCTGAACAGAAGTAAGCAGGGCCCTGTTACAGCAACCTAAGACAGTACTGAATTTTCCCTTCATCCCCAAGAGTCAGCAGAACATTGGTATCCACCAAGCAGAATCAGTAGAGTGGATTGTGTGAGGGCTTTCTCAGCTGCTTCTGTGCAAATTTCTGTTTTAGCTCAAACTGCCATAGCAGCAATTTAAACAGCTGTTATTAAGTGGGCAATGCTTAATTCAATTATAGCAGTATGTGTGGTTAGTATCTTTATACAGTGCTGTGTGGCCTGAAGTTCCACTGACATGTAGCTTTCTTCTTCATTTCCCAAAGAGGCATCTACTCTTTCTTTACCCTTCTCTAGCCCCCAATAAAACTGCAGTTGCAAAATTAGATTCTTTTCACTTATATCACAGTAGCTTTTTTGTCACCTAAGATGAGCTTCTCTTCATTATTTGCAGAACTATTTTAAATGCTAACTTCCCTGATGTAATAATTTTTTCAGGGCCCTTCAGTTTTGGTTTGAAAACTTGAAGATATGGTGGTTGCAAAATGCAAATTCCAGCTCCAAATCAGGGTGATGAGGAGAAAGAGAAGTGGGGACCAGACAGCTGGAACCTGGGAGGGGCAATAGCACATAGTTCCACCCCACAATAACCTGTCATGCGCTGAGAGTAGGAATTGGGCTAGCAGTTTCTGACATTTCATTGCAGGGGAAAAAACTCCACAGCATAAACTGTATTCTTGTATCATGAGGTTGGTTTTCTGTATCTTCAGCTTCAGATTTAGTTTCTTTACAAAGTCTGATTTCTGACAAAACATTCTGGGTAAATTCCTGGAATCCAGTCTATGCAAGCTGGTTGGACCACACTTGAGTGTTGGCTTTTTGCATACACCAAGGAAGGAAGGACTTGGCACCATTAATCTTGTTCGTGTCCCTTCATCCTTTGTTAGGGGACAGTATCTAATGTGCCAGACTCACTCCTGATCCTTCCTCCAGGTCTTCCGGAAGGTAATTCAGAGTTAGGATTTTATTCTTTTTTAGTTGACCGTTTTTTTTTCAGTGCTCTTTTCCATAGTTTTGGGTGTTAGAGGTTTTTTTAAGTCTTAGAAATAACTTTGACAAAATCATTTTAAATAAATCTCTGTGGTGGTAAGTTGCAGAACTTGGCCCCAAGGCAGCTGAGGCACACATTAATTCTATTCTGCTTCCATTATGTACCATGCTGCTCCCTCACACTCTTGCTGAGGCTGTTGCTTAATCATTTACCAAACAGGGTGAATGTTTCCAACATTTGTGATGACTTTCCCTAATGCTCATTCTTTTCTGATATAAATATTACAACAGGGAAGATCATAGAATCATTTAGGTTGCTAAAGACCTTTAGGATCGTGAAGTCTAACCAACTCCACCACTAAGCCATGTCCCTAAGTGCCACATCTACACCTCTTTTAAATACCTCCAGTGATGGTGACACAATCACTGTCCTGGGCAACCTTGTTCCAGTGCCTGACCATCTTTTCAGTGAAGAAATTGTTCTTAATTCACAAACTAACCCTTCCCTGGCACAACAACTTGAGGCTGTTTCCTTTTGTCCCATCGTTTGTTACTTGGCAGAAGAGACCGGCCCCCACCTGGCTAGACCCTCCTTTCAGGCAATTGTAGAGGGCATTAAGGTCTCCCCTGAGCCTCCTTTTCCCCAGGCTAAACACCCCCAGCTCCCTCGGCCACTCCTCATGAGACTTGTGCTCCAGACCCTTCACCAGCTGTGTTGCCCTTCTCTGGACACACAAGATAATGGTGTTTGAAATGGAAGGTTGAGAAGTTCGGCTGCATTTTCTGTTTGCCTGTTTTTCACTGTATTCTCACATCCTCTAGGTAACAGCGACCAGTCAGGATCTCAGGAGAAACTTCTCATTGAAGGCCAAGGCCTAACCGGATGCTCTCCTCGGGATTCTGGCTGCTACGAAAGCAGTGAAAACCTGGAGAATGGTAATGGTGACAGCAATGAGCCTTGTAATTCCTGCAGTCTTTTTTTTTCAGTAGATAACTTGATATACTTCTGCTCCTGTTCCTAGCTAACACAAGCTACTTCATACTTGGCTTCCTGCTTTGCTCTGACTACCTCTTTCCCTCTTGGCTTGAGCTATTGGTTTTCATTACTACTGTTTCTAATTTATTTATTTGCATTAGTAGGAAACAGATCACATTTCACAAATAGTCTTTCTTTTGTGATCCTAGGGCAACAGTCTTTCTCACTGCCATTCCCTGCCTTCTCCACTCCCAATCCCATTCTCATGCCACTGTGCCTCATGAGGCTTGCACTACTTGCACACTACTTGCCCATGTCTAAGGGACCAGCAGTGGAGAAGTCTCTGAACTTCTGAAAGTCTCTGAACTCCTACTGAAATTAGGAGGATTTCTTCTGAACCCATACAAAAACTGTTAAGAAAAATTATTATTTGGTTTATGCCATATTTCTGTGTTTGCTTTGGGTTGCATGTTGCATTCTTCTCTGGTTAGAACCCAGCTGCAGAGATTTAGGACCTTTTAGTGTATGAACACTAGAAAGTTAAATTAATTGAGAAGTTGACAAAGAAATAAACTATGCCAAAAATGCTAATGATTTCCATTCCCATTGTCTTATCCTGCATCAGTGAAAGGTGATGCACTGAAAAATTACCAAGGCAGATGGTGATAATAGAGATGGCTGTCTCTGATCTGAAGAAACAGGTTATTGTGCTGATGGAGCATGCTTTACTTGAGGGATGGTCTAAACTTGTCATCAGGGATGAAATATTAAAAAAGCTGAAATTGGTTTGAGTTTGGCATTATCATTCCAAGTATTTGAGCCACATCTTGGCCTCAGACTGCCTGGTTTCATTGCTAACATTCCCCATAAACAGGAAAGCAAGAACAGAATATATAGATACTGTATGCCCCTTATAGCGGCCATTTTTTCCAATTTAAAATACAAGCTAAAGATCTTTCTCTTAGTATGTGCATTTTCTGTTAGTCTGTCACTGAAAAATAACCATTTATTGAAGAAAATTGCAATTTGCTTTGAAGCTGAATGCCTGAAATTGACAGTATACTAAACGCCTGAAAGTGAGGAGGCTTTTTTCTTGAATATGAATCCACATCCACTAGGTATGCTGGAATAGAATCATAGCTAAATATATGGCATATGTGACAATTTTCTTTTCTTTTTATGTCTAAGTATGATCATAATGATAGCTGTAACATTGAAGTTGAAGTGCTGCCTGTACATTTTCCTTATTTTCACAATATAATAAAACCTTTAGAAAGCAATTGGCATTGCCTGTCTGCTTAGATACTTACATTTAAACTAATATTTCTGTCAGAGTTTTCTAGAATGTGAAATGCTGATGATTTCTATATTGGTTTTTTATGTATGGCTTGCTGCGTTTCTGCATCATTTTTGCTCACAAATGCATGTAGTTCTGGTTTTGAAAACCATTATGAAAAGAACATTTTATCCATACAGAGATTTTGTCAAGGCTAGTTAATCTGAAATGTGCTCCACCTTCTTTGCAAAGTTCATGGACCATAGTTGTTTATATGCATATTGTTTTCAAAATACATTGTGTTCTCATTTAGGATACTGTAGTGATGTATCTGGTATAAATATCATAATGTGCAGATCAGCCCTTGATAAGGGGGAAATGCATTCTCAGAAGAAATCAGTCTTCAGATTTTCTGGGGAATGGTTATACATAATATTTTGATGACTAATATAGTGTCCAGTTTGGGGCTGATATTGGACCTTTTGGCATCAGTTCAAGATTTGAAAGCTGCTCTTACATTTTGGCTAGAAAATGGTTTGCTATGTACTACAGTGATGGTACAGACGTATCTTTTGTAAGTAGTTTTATGAGTCCCATTGCAGAAATATTTGGATATTCTCTTAGGTGTCCAAAGTGTACTTACAGCAGCATTGTGGCTTTATTTCAACTCACAGAGAGCAAGGACTATGCAGTTTGTGACCTATCCAGTGTTACACAGAAAGAGCCTCAGAGCAGAAGGCAGCTATCCATGATCAGATGGTCTGTATAGAAATGGGGCAGAGAGAGCAAGCTGTCCCTTAGACTTCTGACAGGGGTGCAGTTATTGGGCTTGTTTTGCATGCAGGCATCGACAGTCTGAGATGCATTTGGAAACCATATCAGAAATCTGGTTCTCACAGGACTGGCCAAAAGCAGATAGCTACAGAATGGTACAGGAACACAGCAAGCATATTTGATGCTTCCCAGAACGCTCTTTGGGAATGAATCATTTAAAGACTTCAAAATTTGGATACTGTTTCCTAGCATTCGTCAATTTTCCTGAAACTTCTTATTAACATTCCTGGTCTTCCTTGGAACTTCCATACCTAACAGTGTCTGTGTATAGACCTCTGTCACACTCCTAAGTCGTCTCTTTTCTAGTCTGAGAAGTCGGAATAGTTATTCCCTGTAGGTCATTCATGTCCCTGTTCATGCCTGGCTTCTTTGAGCCTTTACGTGTTTTGCTGTACAGCTTTTTAAACGGGATGTGAAGAGATAAGAATTGCACATGCCATGTGCAGAGTTGAATGAGCAGACAAACCACGGCTTTCTCAGGTGGCATAAGGGTGTTCTCAGATTTGTTCAGAAACTGAAGCCCAGGTTTTCACAGTACCAGGCAGGCATCCTAAGCATTTAAGAATTCAGTCCTGATGAGTCAGAAAAGGAAGCAACAAAACAGGTGGCCACATTGCCTAATGTAATGTGCATTTCTACTAGTTGGTAATCAGTAGAAAAAGCAATGAGGCCAGTATTGTCTGAGGTGCCATCATCTTTGTTGTGTCAACAGAGCTGTTTGAAATGCACCCAAAATATAACCACAGAAATCAATGCCAAAACGAAGTTAATAAAATCTGGGATTTGGACACTGCATTCTGTGTCTGGGTTTGCATACTTAAATTTCTGAGGGCCATCTTTCATATGGAAAAAAAATGTACTAAGAGAAACACTGAACTTTTTTTGCTGTAGCTATGGTTCCTCTAGAAATATTCCCCGTGATAGTCTCCTTTATTCTGAGACAGATGATGACAAGGAATTGGAAAGTTTCTCCTCTGTATAGTAATAACAACAAGTATCATGAGAAGTGGACAGTGCTTTGTTTAGCAAAAACTGCACCATAACAGTGGTGTAACAGAAGAGTTGAAGTATTGCCTGTACATTGAACTGAACCTGAAAGTAATGCAAACTTTTCATTCATTTTGTGCAAGGACTACCTTTGTAATCTTATTTTTTACCCAGACATCTGTGTCCTTGTGCACAAATTCAAATCAGAGATGGTTCTATGGTTGACAGCCCTATTAAAGGCATTAGACTGCATAACTGTACCAGGGATTAATAAGGCTGAGTTATTATCAAAAATCCTAACACTAAAAATGTGGTTTAAACTTTACTAGCTATACACTTTAACCCTTGCAAGTTGTTTTCAGGTTTTTTTTCCTGAAGTAGGGAATGTTACGTTTGTGGACATTATTTATATTAACTCTCCATTTTACGAAAACAACTTACAAATATATTTAAAAATCTGTTTTCAGGAAATACTACCTTCCTTTTTTAATGTCTCAGAAGCATAACGAACTTCTACCTGACAGTCAGGAGGCAGGAAGGAATAGATGAAAAGAGAAAAATAAATTATAACTGCCCTCCTGATATTGTTCTTCACTTAAATCACATTAAAATAAATTACATTCTCAGCCACTGTCCTTTGTACAAAGCACTAGCATTGAACCCAGCAGTATCTTTTAAACCATTTTGAAGCAGAGACCTTAAAGATTGCATGTTTGGTTATATATGTCACAGACAAAGTATTTTGAACTTCCTTCCCAAATTCACCACATTTGTATTTTTGTGTATAACAGGGCTGGAATGAACTAAATATTTGATTTTACTTTAACAAAATTTTGCTTTTCTTGGTTTTTTTCTTCTTCCCCATTCCCCTGTTCCCCATTTCTTCTTTTTTTCATTCCCAGGCTACTGGCTTTACACAGGCCTACCCCATTTTCAAAAAAATGAAATGCTGCTTACTAGATACCCGTATGGTTTCAGTAAGAGCTTATATTGCACAGTACTAGCATTTCTCACAACTTTTAGTGCTGAGATTCCTGAGTGGGCTTTCCTAATACCGGTGTAACCCCTGATCAATATGTCAGATTGAAAAGAAGGCACATGGATTTTGTTATGTGAGCTGTGACAGCAAGCCCCAGACAATAGGGTGAATTACTGCACAAGTCAGACATGTGCTAGCAAATATAAATAATGGAAAGAGAGCACTCCTTTCCATGCTCATTACATATTGACATTAGTGCCTGGAGGCACTAAAAAATGAATGTAACATTTCTTACACATCCTTTTAATGTGATTGCAAGTTATTTGCAGAAGGCGGTGGCACAGCTCCATGGAAAGGTGCAGACAGAGAGGCATTTCTGCTACTCCTCTGACTTACCTGAACTAAAGGCAGTAGCAAGGGAGCCAGCTTCACTGTGGGACGTGTCTCGATTAGCATTTTGGGGAAATGGTAGTATTAACTTGAGTTGAACT
The DNA here is from genome assembly GCA_013400975.1 of Atrichornis clamosus. NCBI lineage: Eukaryota > Metazoa > Chordata > Aves > Passeriformes > Menuridae > Atrichornis > Atrichornis clamosus. The sequence goes on from WBMZ01002284.1 coordinate 210,768, forward strand.
GTGAATTATACAGCTGCTGAGAAAGGAGTTCCTGTGTGCTCTCATTCATCCTTATGGACACACCTTGATTTTAGATAAACTTTTTTTTATGAGCATATTTTCCTTATTTCTTCTTAAATGTAACCTCCGTTTTCTTTGCTATTTTTCTGCATACTTTGTGTTTTAAAATCCTTGTGCAGAGTAAGATGCAAGAGAAAGCAAGCTTTTTGTGTTGTTGTTTAAACAGTTCTTTCATTCATATGCAAGGTGAGCAGTGTATATTATTCAAAAGCCAAGCATTGAACTTCTTTCAGGATAAAACTCTAAAGGCAAATGGTATGAGAAGAAAGCATCTATTGCTTAAAAGTACACCAGATTACTACAGTTCTGATGTACTTAGCAAAGCTTCTCAGATCTCTAGAAGTATGGGGTCCTTTAATTGGCAGCTATTGATTGCAGACTTTTGATATCATTTAGCCTAATCATTTGGTTGGTTTTTTGGTTACTGAAAACAGTAACTGTTCAGGATGTGCTGTCATTCTGAGAGGTCATTGGCTTTGAGACAAATTTGCTTCTGTCTTGTTAAAAAGAATATGGTTTTTAAAGTCTAAATAGTATTTGAGAAATGACATTTTCTTTCAAGTCATGAACACTATACTAGGTTCAGTCCCTTTGATCAGAATTTTTCTGTCACACAGAGCTGATGGAATTCTTTGTTTAAAATCAGTGGTTCATATTGCCATCTTAAGTGTTTATAATAAAGCACCACATCTCTAAGGCCTTACATTTTGGTAACACACTATGACTTGAGACTAACAGTAAAATAAGTCACACTTGAAACTCTCTTTTGAAACTTCTACATCTCATAAGATCTCTTTCTATAAAACTGCCATTCCTGAAAGTAGCTTTACAGAGGGGCTGATGCAAAACCAGTCTTCATGCACTTTCTTGCTCTCTGTTTTGCCACTGCAAATAGTGTGCTGCTCATTTAAAAGATGAAATAACACTATTGGCACATAGTTTAAAAGATTAATAAACAGAGTCTTTAAAAAAAAATCCTGTGCAAACTAGTAAACTTTATTAAAAGATGAACATTATTATTTACATCCTAAACAAAGCAGAGAGGAAGAAAAATTCGTAGGTCTTTTGAGTTATTTTGGGGGAGGCCATCAAGCCAGTTCATACAATGAGTATAAGGTATCAGTTCTAAGTGTAGGACACAGTATTTCTACACTGAAAAAGGTTTATATAAACTAAATCTCAAATCTCTGCAAACTGGAGAGTAGAAAGGACATTAAGCATTTTGGATATATTTTACTTAAAAGGTAACATTTAACAGTTCTTCACCATTAAAGCTGAAGTTCACAAATCTATATGCTTAAAATGGCAGTGAGCTGTTCTACATTTAGCATTAACAAAAACGGAATAAATCATTTTGTTTCAAAAGCATTTAGAAGATTTAGCATTATTTGTGCTGCTGATTTTTTTTTAATGGCTGATTTACTTGTTTCTAGGTAAAACTCGAAGGACCTGTCTTCTGCCCTCAAAATCAGCAAGTGAGCATAGCTTTAAGGATTTCAGAAACCAGCTATCAAATTATCCCACGCTTCCACTGATCAAGTCAATAGAAACTCTACAGCCAGGGGCAAAAGAAAGCCGGCTGGGTTGTGCACATCGTGCTCTGAAGGGCTCTGTCAAGCCTCCAGCCGTGCCGGGTCTCAAGAAGAACCGCAGAAGTTTGCCAGTTGCTGTCTGTCGAAGCTATGAAACTCTGGATGGCCCCCAGGGTGTAGATACATGGCCAAGATCTCACTCACTGGATGATCTCCAGGGAGAATCCAGTATTGACTTACAGGACACTAGCAAGAAAGTAGGTTCTTTTCCTCAGGATTCACTGGATATAGCTAAAAAGGCAACTAGCTCTGCCTTGCTGCCTCAGTCTCATGGAGGCAGCTGTAAAGTGGATGATGTCGTGGCTAAGCAGGGCAAAGGAGCTGCTAGTTCTCAGAAGGGAAGAGCTAAGGAATTGGACTGCTCTGTAATGGAGACTGCAGGTGGAAAGCCTGCTCCATTCCCCCTGAAAAACTGTGACACTCAGCCTGCCTTAGTGATGCATCATGCAACAAGGACATCTCTGGAAATACAAAGTAAAGGCTTTCATGACCTTGCACGGGCTGATTATGCTCCAGTCCTCAAGGGAGGTCTAGAAGCTGAGCAAAAAGGCACAAATGAGGCAAGAATGCAACCAAAAAATTCTTCTCAGCCACCACCTGTCCCGGCCAAAAAATGCCGAGAACGCCTTTCTAATGGATTATACCATCCTCCCATGACCACAAGTGGAAACCACTCAAGTTCAGAAGCACCATGTTTGCCAGTAAAAAAGACCGGCTCATCCACTTCCATTGATTGTCATGGAGTACCTGTCCATAGGCCATCTTCTGAACAGGAGCCCAGTACCCCTCCTAGCCCGCTGCCACCATGGCTGTCAGAGCTCCCAGAGACTGCTAGTGTTCAGCAGCACGTGGTAAAGCTAGGTCCTGCATCCGCAAGGAAAGTCTCTTGTAGCAGGGCAATGGATCTGGAAATGGTAATAGAAAACAAGTTGCAGTCTGAAGAAATTGATCTTACTGAAGAACCGTACTCAGACAAGGTAAGTGGTAATTACTTCAATGATTTTATTCTGCTAGCATTCCAAGGTCTGTAATTTATTGTATCTGTCATTTTTTTGTGGGTAACTGGCCAAGATAAACCAAAAATCATTGGGACATTGGATATTCTATAACTCTGTTTGTGTCTACTATCAGACTTCATGCCTAAAGTAACTCTTGGGTTGTGGGGGACTGAGAAATCCCAGACTTACTCTGAACCACCTTATTTTCAGACCACTGGTGTCTTGGTGGCACCAGGCATGTCTCTTTCTCTGCTAATGTGAGGAGGTAGAGCTGAAAAAGGATGTCATGATTAGATTTGATGTTTTCAAGAAACTCTGAATAGGTAGCATCAATTAGAATATCTTTTTGGGGGTGGGGGGAGGAGTCCTACAGTCCAGTCCTTTCCTTAGGGATTGCTTTTTCAGTTTTCATGGAATGTTGAGGAAAGTTCCTTCTTGCTCCCAACCTGTGCTTCTCTTTGTGTTGCATTGATTGGTCTGTACAGATACACTTCTTTAATCTGTCCTCTCTCCTTTGTGTCTGGCTGGGAACATTCAGCATGGTCGCTGTGGCATTCCTGAGGCTTTGGTACAGAGGTACTCTGAAGACTTAGAGCAGCCTGAAAAGGATGTTGCTACAAACATGGACCAAATCCGGGTAAAGCAGCTGAGGAAGCAGCATCGCATGGCAGTGAGTATTTCCATAAATCAGATGTTCTTGTTTATAAGCAGACTTTTAAAACAAGTGCCTAGTAGTCAAGGGAGATACTTGAGAAGTCCTGGAAGAAAAGTGCTCCTTACATTCATCCAGCAGGTACAACATAGGTAGATGTACTGCAGGGGCAGAAGGTATCTCCCCCTGTCCCAAATGAGGACAGTCAGTAGTTGAAAGCAGAGTGGATAGCCCTCTCTTGATTGTCTTAAAATGTCTAAGTAGATGGTCTTAAAAGTCTAAGTAGACTATAACAGAGACTTGCTCACTAAGGGTGGCGTGTATTAGATGCTTCTACATTAAAATTTGAAAGGTTTTACACTCCTTTTTCATTTCTTAAACTATGCTAGTATGGAGTCCTCCTCAGCAAAAGTAGGAGGGGGAACCATCCAAAACTTTGATGGTTTTTTCTAAGACAACTTGGTCTGTCTGAGGAGGTAATAGGCAAAACTGGTATTCTCTTGCCTTACTGAGAAATTAAATGGATCACTCTGAAAAGTCTTGTTACTGAGTGTTCTTTGCTGATCTCAAGCTAATTCAGAATGGTACATGACAGTCAGCCAAGCAGCTGGATACTGCCCACTGTGTCTATATTGCCAAAATTGTTGTCATTGCTTCTGTGCCAAGGGATCTCAGCCTTTCAGCCCACACCACTCTCATACTGACAAATGTGACTTGAGGGAAGTTAAAACATCTGCTATGAAATTATACCAGTTTGGAAGAGAAAACAGAAGAGATTTGTTGTGAAACAGGCAGATATGTTTAGTGTTAAGGGTTCTCTTTTCTTTCTTCTTTTTCTCCCCAGATTCCAAGTGGAGGACTCACCGAAATTTGCCGTAAACCTGTATCCCCAGGACTCATCACCTCTGTGTCTGACTGGCTGATTTCCATTGGTCTGCCTATGTATTCCAGCCTACTCACAGAAGCAGGATTCAGCACACTGAGCAAAGTGCCTTCTCTGTCACAAACTTGCCTTCAAAAAGCTGGCATCACAGAGGAAAGGCACATAAGCAAGCTCCTAGCAGCAGCAAGACTCTTCAAACCTCTTGATCCAGAGGCAATTTAAGATGCTCCATAGTGTGACATTGCCTGGTCAAAAATCCACTGCTTCTTCCTGCATCAATATGGCTCTAATTACTTCACATAGCTAAAGGGATCAAGGAAGTGGCTCCCAAGGACAGGCAGATATGTTCTTCAAAGGATATGAAAGTCTTTGGCAACTAAAGGAGAAGAGAAGCAACCACCAGGTAACATAGATGTGGTACTTCCCTCCCCCTCACTCCATCTAAAGTATTCTTATTTCATAAACTGCACAGAGTTGGCCTGAGAATCAGACAGCTTCACAGAATTACGGGACCCTTGCACATTTTCCTTGAGTTTGTGATAGTGATACTACTAATAGGTCTTTTGTACATCCAGGTTCCAGGTACCTGAAATCAGTCCTAAAGACCAGGTACAAGCCAAGGTGCAAATTCCAGTAGAAGCTGTTTGGCAAAAGCCTTTTGTTTGTCTTAGCAGTCTGGATCTAAACACAGAGCCCTCCACAGTCATCTTTGCTGTTGGTTGGTATAGGTCTCAGTAGCCACAAAGCCTTTAGCTAGGCCAAAGTTAAAGGACTGAAATTAGTTTTCAGTGTGATCCATCTCTGTCACTCCAATGCAACTAACCCACGGAGAGTCAGAAAGCTTCTTTTTATTTGTACAGAGCTGAAGTGATTTTTATAACTGCTTTCTAGCCATCAGCTTTTTATTTGCCTTAAAATAAGCTTTTAAGCAGTTACCTAGTGTTCACTTAACTATTCATATTTCCCAAGCCTTGTTTCAACCTGTCACACTTAAGTTGCATTTAGGGTGATTTCCAGCTGAAGTAGCTTCTATAAAATGCCTCATCATAACATCTCCTGTGTTGTAAAGGTGCTTTTACAAATGCAGGGTTGCGCTAGGTTTCGGTTGTCAGGTTAACTTCTTGTTCACTACAGTCTACATTTACTGTTGTTACTAAACTGTTCCAAGATATACTGCCTTGTATATACGTAACTGCTTTTCATTTTAATCATATTCTGTGTACTGTGTTATATTGTCAATCATTATGCTGCAGCTTTGACTTGGTATCCTGACCATATTCATTCCAAACAGTGGGTTTCTGCAAATGAAAATTCACTTCCATCGAAGCAAATTGTGTCCCATAGAAATCACTAGACTCGGTAATTCCATTGCATGGACAAAAAAGTCCCTATATAGTCTTATGAATTAACACTGTGATTTTGAGAACAGTTGATATCCCTCACAACTGCATTAATGTTACCTCTCACTGGAAAAGAGCACTGTTCTGGCAAATGTGATGAACCATTTTTCCATGATGTAATGATATTTTTCTGCCTAAATCCATGTGAAATGTTCCAGTCGCGTGTGTGGCTAATGACAGATTTTATTTTTCTATATTGGGTACACATTTTATATACCAAATAGGGATTATCATGAATAGCACATAACTAGCTTTTTCTTTGGGGTCCATATATGGTCTGTCCTTCAGCTTCTTGTAGTGCAAATGGAAGCTTCTTGTAGTTGCTCCATGGAAGACAGAGCAAGCTTAGTCTGGCAGGTAAAGAGAGATAGTATAAAAACCTGGGCACAGGCCAGGATGCGTGGCTATTTCCAGTATCAGTTCTTATGTCCATTTACAAACCAGACAAGGCACTTGACTATTTGGTGCCCAATTGTCCCAGCCTCATATTGAGCTAATGACTTTTCCTGATAAAATGCTCTCAGATTGATGAATGAAAAATTGTGGTTACTCCACGATTCCTTACTAAATCTGGTCCTTTCATGGTCATGTTTTAAGTCAGATGAATATGCATTTTACTACAGATAATAACTAATTTGCCTCCTGGTAGAATTGACAGGTGTTAGGTTTACTTTCCTCATTTCATATTTCACCACTGTCTACTGCACACCATCATATAAAGGCAACTAATTCACTGATGCAACTTGAAATTGTTCTCAAGCAAAGCTCTGTGATACTATCCTTGGTGTGTGGATAAGCAGCATGTTCAGGGCAGAATCAGGAGACGTACAGCAGACACGTTTTGTGCCGCTGCTGAAAATCTGGTGCAGCCTCACCTCAAGTCCTGTGTGCAGTTTTGGGCACCACAATATAAGAAAGACAGTAAGCTATTGGGGAGCATCCAAAGGAGGGCCACGAGGATGGTGAAGGGTCTGGAGGTGAAGCCATGTGAGGAGCAGCTGAGGTCACTTGGTCTGTTCAGCCTGGAGGAGACTGAGGGGAGTCTTCAACATCCTCAAGAGGGGAAGCAGAGGGGTAGGTACCGATCTCTTCTCTCTGGTGACCAGTGACAGGACCCAAGGAAACAGAATGAAGCTGAGTCAGGGGAGGTTTAGGTTGGCTATCAGGAAAAGGTTTTTCACCCAGAGGGTGGTTGAGCACTGAACAGGCTCCCCAGGTAAATGGTCACTGCTCCAAGCCCGTTCGAGTTCAAGAGATGTTTGGACAATGCTCTCAGGCACATGGTGTGATTTTTGAGGATAGTCCTGTGCAGAGCCAGGAGTTGGACTCCATGATCCTGATGGGTCCCCTGTAGCTCAGTATATTCTATGGTTGTAAAAAAAAAAAGAAAAAAAATGAAAAAAAAAAAAAGTGTGGGTTTTTTTTTTTTTTAATGATTATTTGTCTGTTGTTCCTCTCTGAGGCTTACATGGTGACTATCAGTAAGCAGGAGATGGAAAGAGTATTGAGACTTCTGGGATTGCTGGCAGGGACCTGAACAGAGAAGAAGTGGACAGCAGTTATATTGGAACAAGGGAATAGTTCAAGCTGACTATAGCAATAAAAAAGGAAACAAATTTCCTCATGTTGCAGGGAAGACAAGTAATATAAAAAAGCTCTCCCATATTAATTACTTTCCCTTCTCTTAATAACAGAAGGAGAATTGTGGGAATAAGCTGAATTTGTTTGCCAAACCCTCTTTGTAAATCTGTACTTTTTAAATGATTATATGACCCAGGGAAACCAAATCACACACATCAGGACTGGAGTGATCAGTTTGAGATTTATGCATTTTAATAACTGTTTTGTTTTCTTTTAAAGACAGTGTGTTGTGTTCTTACTTGAATTACAATTTTAGTTTATATTTTATCTAAAAAAAGCCTTAAGCTTCTCAGTGTTTGAGCTTCCCTGGTGTGGTTTCAGTGACCTGTGGCATTCCCCAAGCAGGTGAGGTGGTGCAGTATGAGAGCCATAACCTCTTGCATCTTCTTGCAACCCTTCAGTGCTCTAAGCAAAAGTTTGCTCATTAACTCTTGGGGAGCACAGAAGAAACCTGCTACTGGAATCCTCATCAGTTCTGCTCAGGCTAACGATGTTAAGTATCTCTCCATTGTATCTTAGTAACTCAAACAGCTATTTAACAGTAGAAGCAGCAAGCCCAAAATATTACCAAATGCCATCATAATCATATGCTTTGACCAATAACCTGTTGTTGCTACCCAGGTGACAATGACACCTGTAATTCCTTGTGCTCTCAGAGGACCCTGGATGCACACTGGGAGCATGATCAGAAGCATTAAACATTGCATTATTCAAACAGGCCGTCATCTCTAAGAGCAGCAATAGTGGTCGATTCACCAAGTCACAGCTGTGCAGTTGTACTGTATTATTTTTAGAATAAATAATACTTTTGGTCCAAGATACTTTTATCATTAATTGACACCCTCTGGGGAATCAAAACTGTCAAGCAAGTTATGTAACAACTAACAAAGTTGCACTTTCTGTATATGAAATCAATATTTAAATAACTTATTTTTCTCCATTTGCTGTTCTTAAATGATGTAAGTAGCTGTAATATACCAGTACTCAATATGTCCTGCAGTTTGCTTCAACCCAAGAAAGCTGTGTATTGTAAAGAAAAAAAAACAAAAACAAAATATGAATGTGTAAAGATTATTGTGCTGTTTCATTTAGCAAAAAAAATGGTTGACAAAAGGGTTTTCCTGTGTATCAAAACTTGTCTATAATTATATGTCATACTGTTCATAGATAAAAAGAAAATAAATTTCCTTGGTCTCTCTCTTCTTTTGGTTGTTTTTAATTTGCTAACAGATCCTCTATTTAGTGCTCTGGTATCCTGCGATTTTATTCTTTTGCTTACATCTTGGGCCCTCACCCTCTAGCTTACCTTAAGCCTCTAGCTGCTCTCCTTGCAAACACTGTCAACACATCTACAGCAGGAGAAAAAGGGTTAAAAAATTTAAGAGCCCTGATAATCCAGGACTAGAAGCAGTGGTCAAATTATGATATGATGTGAATAATCACTGTCCAAATTTGTCCTGTGAATGTCCGGCTGCTGAGCTCAGCGAGATACGTGTAAGAAGTCTCCCAGGTCTCCCCGTGGGAGCTTTACCACTTTGCCATGAAATAATAGAAAATTGATGGACCCAGAGAAAGGGTACACAAGTACTGTGCTCTGGAGTTGTAGTTACAGCTCATGACTGCAAGAAGTGATTTCAAACCTGGTTTTCAAATGCAGCTCTGTTTGGTTGGGCTGGTCAGGTGCCTCATTCTGGAGAAGGGAAGCTGTAACTCCTGAGCAATCAGGTAATAAGATGCCAATGTCCAGGATTTGGGGCAAGGGAGCCTTGGGACGTGACTCCTTGGCACTTCCAGCTCACTTCAGTAACTTCTTGCTTACTGTTTTGCGTTTGTTGGTCTGGTTAAATTTGCTGTGTCATTAATGGGTATGCTTAGCTGCCTAACAGAGTGCTGCCAGCTCCTCGTGGCAACAGCTTGAAGTGAATCCCTTGTGGATTTAGCCCTAAGTAACAAGGGTGGGCTGTGTCCGCATTAGTTGTCATTCACCGGAAGCTTAACTCCGGAAGCGACATAGAGAAAAACAACAAAATCTTTCGGGCTGGATCCCGACAGCTGGATCTTGGGCTCCCCTCGGGCAGCGCTCCCACCGGAACCGTACGCCGTGGCGCCCAGCCCGCGGGAATGAGGGAGCCAGCGTGCCGGCTGCGCGCTTTCCGTGTGCTCCGTGCGTCCCGCTGGGCTCGGCGGGGCGCGGCTGCTGCCGCGCTCGGGCACCAGAGGGCGCTGGGCCGCGGGAGCGCCGGGCGGCCCCGGGCCGGGCTGTTTCCAAGGGTCGCTCGAGTAACGAAACAGAAATAAAAACACAACAAACACTGCACAACGTGCAAAGCCAGAGCGCTTGCCGATTCTGCATCTGGAAGAAGTGTTGCTTCTGTTCCAAGGTTGCTGTGGTCCAGGATTGCTTTGGGAACAGCTGAAACACAAAAGCCCCCATCTATTGCTCTCAGCCTTTTGCTGGTGCGTTTGATCCAAATGTGTGCTAACCACAGCAGCTGCTGCCAAAACCGAACACCACCACCCCCCAACACGTACATACCTATCCTTTTCTAAAAGTTCTCTTTCCACATGTGTTGGCAACAGAAAAAGAGATGTGGGAGAAACGTGTTAAAATTCTTGCTGCTAATACTTAGAAGAAGAAACTTTATGCCTGAGCAGAAGGTTCACGTGTAAGCCCACAGAGACTTAAAAGCTATGAATGTTACCCATACCCCGAGCGCCACCTCACGAGTCTGCTAAAGGTTAATCTTGTAACATTCAGGAAGCAATACAAAGCAAATGTGTGACTCTTGGGGATGGTGCTGAGCAGGGCCAGGAGTTCGACTCAATGATCCTTGTGGATCCCTCCCAACTCAGCGTATTCTGTGATTTTGTGGTTCTTATTAGTTCTTAAGCTTGCCTTTTTGCAGGTACTGTAGTCTTTCACTGCATGAATGGACATCATTATTTGTTTCCTTCAGTTCTGCAACACAAGTAGTTTACACTGATTTAAGGCCTGCATGACTGTGCTTACAGGTGTAAGTGTGCTGATAATGCTCAAGCCCTGACCCCAGAGCTCTGGTGTTACTGAGATTCTATAATTTCCAGTGGGTTTGGGCCTGTCTCCAAGCAGAAGAATTTTTGCACACATAGATGAACTTATATTATATCAAAAAGACCCCAAGCCCTCTTTAAAAACTTTTCAGGACATTTATAGAATTAGTATTCTTCCAAAAAGAGTCAGACTAGAACAAAGCCATAGGTCTCATTTCAAAGGAATATTGTTGCCTGGCCTGCTGCGGTTGAAGTTCATGGGAAAATATAGGTGCCTATGGTCAAACAGAAAGATGCCTGGTGGGATTAGCTGCTTCCAAGACTAGACAGGTTTGAGTAGAAGAGAAAGGTGAGTTGGGATTACAGTTTTGCACTTCAAACAACTTTGTTGTTCATTGAATCTGTTTAAGTTCACCATCTCTGACACGAATCCTGCATATGCTTGGAGGTTCTGGACTTGTCTCTTCCAAGGCGGATCCCATTCCGGGCAGGCAGAGCCCTTTGCATCCCTGACAAATTCTACATTTCTTATACTGGCATATGCTATTCTGAAATTCCCACAAACTGCATTTCTTCATTTAGCCACAAAATGCACACACAGCTGTGCAAGGTTGTGAGAACAAGACCTGTGCTTATATCCACAAATCCTGCCTTAAGGGGACACCCTTGTGAATTAGACTATCAATTGACTGCTTTTTTTTTTGCTCTTTGGCTCCACTGTCTCCTATGATAATGAGTATATACTCACCGGGTACTAAAAATAGAAGTTACCTTTTTTTGTTGTTGTTTTACTGAAGCATGACTAAGCTGTTACCTAATACCAGCATTCACTTTTAAAGTTCTGATTTAAGTGGCTCATTTGCACTTAGCCAAACAAACCACCACCATTTCTCTTCCTAGAAGAGTGAAACTGAACTGTCTGGCAAGTTCCCTGTCGATCAATAAAACCATGCAACGCCACCTCAGCCATGCCGTGAGCTGTTCCTGTACAGCGTTACAGTAACCTGTCAGGCACTCCGATGTCCAGAGTCCCCAGGGGAACAAGACCACATCTGCAGGTAGTGAGAAGCAGGACTGCTCCCCTCCCACCTCCCGCTTTGATCTGATGTGCTGCTGTTACAGAGCGGCACAGGCTGCACTTGCTTGTGAACATCAAAGCATGAGCATCATAGGAGGTGTTTTGGATTCGGAGCAATGCCATTTCTGAAGAGCAGAAGAATGACTTAGATCAGTTCAATTACACAAATAAGAACTTATGTGCTTAATGAAGTCATCTAATGAATTGAGATGAGAAATGAAAGGCTCTCTCAATTAATTAAGCCACTTCCCTTTGAGAGAGACTTTTTTTGGATTTAGAACATGCCCTGGGACCAACTGCTGCCTTCTCAGTTTTCTTCTCCTCAGCCTGATGACAAAGTAGGACGGGGTTTCAGGCTGCTTTCTAACATACTTGTGATTGTGGGTCCAAAATTTGCCTTTTGGCACACAGAAAAACCCCTGGAAGGCATTAAAAAACTTGTTGGTTTTTTTTTCTTTTGTGTCTACTTTAGCAATGTCATCAGTTGCGTCTTGCTTCAGGAACATGGGAGGCTTCTACCTGATTCTGTGAGGATTCATGCAAATTCACATCAAAAGCAATGACCCAGGCTCCCACGCAATACCTGTCCGTGTGCAGATATGCCTCCCCTGGAGCTGGCAGGTGTCTGCAACACAGTGTTTAACCTTGCAGGCAAAGCTTCAGAGCCATGCATGTTTCATACCCAGGAACACACACGCCCTTTAATTCCGATAAATGTTGCTTTTACCAGGAGCAGTGGGTCCTGAGGCACAAGTAATGAAAGGCCCAGGAAGGCAGGAAGTTTTAGTGGCTAACAGTGAAATCCTACAGACACTGTCTTCTTGATGTAAGTGAAATAAATCTAGATAAATCCTATTTAGAGCAAGCTGCAAAGATCTGTTAGGTTGCACCCTGAAGCTTGTGCAAGGTTTTCACAGTGCCAGCATAGGAAACTTCTCATTTCTGTTATTTGTTTTCTGTTATTTCCAATAGCCCCAATAGGATTCCTTACCTCTCTTTAGTCCTGCATGTACTCTGGGAACATGTTCAGGCTGTGCCTCTCTTCTTCCTTCATGCCCTCCCAAGGTGTGCCTGGTCTGCCTAAGCATGGCAGTGCCTCTTAGCAGCCAAAGAACATCCATCTCCATAGTATTCCTGGCATGTGTTTGCTCTGGCTGCATTAAGGGCACAGGAGGAAGGAAAAGGGATCAACCAGCTCATGGAACAGCTGAGGTGATAGTGAGGCTTACTGGGAGAGACAGGAGGGAAAGAATTAAAGTCTGGATGAAGAAATTAGTGGAAAGCTGGTGAATGACATAAAAATAAGAGCAGCATTTCTTACCTTCTGGGAACACAGAGGTCTCACATTCTCAGACATCTCAGACGAATATTTGGTGTGAATTAGGCAAGGTTGTTTAATAAGTTAGTGTAAGCCTATATTTTTCAAGGAGGAACTCTCTAAAAATCTATTAAGAATTTAAGGAAAAGAAGAAAGTTCTCATTTATTTCCACTTGTGGGAATTATGTGCTGTTCTCCCCCAGGACAGGCATCACGTGGCTCAGGACAGTTACCCCGGGACAAGGCAAGACATCAGGCTCTCACTGTGGACCGCTGTTCTTACGTTTCTTTGTTGTTCTGAGCAGGCCGTTGCTAACTCTGAATGACAACATCCAATTCATCCTTCCTCACACACAGCAGTGGGAATGTAAAACAGACCGTGTGCTTTCCCAGACATATAGTTTCTGCTCACTGGCTTAATATATATAGAAAATAGCCACTATAAGGTTTGTCGTCACATTCACATCTACTACGTCTAAAACCCAAGGGCTTTTTGAAAACCAACCAAAATCCAAATGGTGCCAGCTGAACAAAGCAGCAACACGACACTTGTTGCTAGAGAGACAATTAGCCAAAAAACATCCCTGAATTACATTTGCACAGAAACTCTGCCACTTGCTGCTGATATCTCCATCCTACGCAAACGTGCAATTTCCTTCACGGCCCCAGTTTGATCCAAGGTGGAAGGCAAATAGTAACTGATGGCTGCTAAAAGGCTCTGAAAATGTAAATTGTTCTGAAGGGCTGCTGCTTTCATCTCTGTTACAAAAGGGTCAAATATTGACAATAGGTCATTTTTGCCTCCATCAATCCATACTTTCAGAAATCACAAAGCTTCAAAACAAATGTATAATTGAGGTGATGAAGAAAGCCTATGAGGACTTAGAGACATTAGCAAAATACACTTGAATCTCTATTGATTCACTGCCTTCCCTTCACTTTGTTGCCTACTGACTTGCCACTCTTTTCCACAGAAGGATGTGTCCTATCTCTCTCCAGGAACGTTGCTGGACTGCCGGTCTCCCTGCCTGTGCAGCCCTGAGCTGGGACGCAGCCCTGGGATGATGAGGAGCACTTCAGCCATCCCTGTGTCATGCAATGCACAGCTGGCACCAACCCCCTGATCCCCCTTCTGGTGCCCCTAAATCCACACCCTCCCCTCCACTTGCACCCACCCCAAAGCCTATGGAAGGCTCTGGTGACCTGGGCATGTGGCACAGGTGAGTAGCTAGGCTGGCAGCTGAGGCAGGGTCCGTGCTGAATCTGAGATATTCTGTGGGTGTGATCCTACAGCGACAATCCCAGAAATGGCCCTGGAGCAATGCAAAGGAGCAGACAAGGCACAGGCATTTTGTGACACACAGCCACCATCTGGAGAGAGGGTCAGAAAGAAGGGAGAGACTTCGGGGAGTTCTGTGCAATCTTGTCTTAATCACAAGGAATGCAACACTTCAAGAGCAAGTAAAATTCCAAATGAGAAGATACCGAAATTTACAGTTTTACCTCCCACATCTTCTAAAAAACACCCGTGTAAGAGAGATAACTAAAACAACAAGCAACCATTAAAGACATTAAAATCTTGCCCTGCTCTGAAAGGCAGTGTCATTTCCAGGCTCACTTCTCAATCTTATTTGTTCTGGTGGTGTCTCATGCTGACCAGCAATATAATAAAACACAACTCGAATGATTCACTTGGACAAAGCTTGCAGTCCAAAGCTGGAGTTTAAACATATAACTAAAGCCTCTACAGACTTGTATACAGAAAAATGTCTCCACATGACTGTTTTATTGGCCAAGTGCTGGATTGCCATCTACTGGAGAGTAAAGAAATAAAATCCAATAAACAGCTATTTCATAGTGAGGGAACTATGTTGTCTGCATTTTTGGCTTTAACTTTCCCTGCTTCTGCACGATTAATACAAGTCTGTGATGGCCTATAAAATTGTTTCTCTGTTATGGTAAGCAATTTCTGGGCTTCACTATCTTCAAAGTTAGACCGCATAAATATTACTTTTAGGACGAGGCACTTTAAAAAATTTTTAAAAGGCTTCCTCAAAATGAGCATATATGGTCCGGTTAGAGCTGGAATTACTGGATAAGCAGCATGTAAAAATGTTGCTAAAGATTAAAGCTTTCTTAGTTCTGAGCTACTGTATTTGTGTGACCTTTGTGTTCTTACAGTTGTAAGAAGGGCTACTGGATAGCTAAATAGTATTGCTACTGAGAGATAAAACTACTACTGGCAGAATTTATGCCAAAGGCAAATTAAAGTGAAATATCTAAAGCTTTCTCCCTCTGTCCATCTGCTTTTGTCTGTGAAATGAATCTGTGTATTTAACCCTATTCATATACAGTAATCCCTTGTTGCCTGCATTTACTTTTTTCAAAGACCATAAGGCCAAATGTTCTTAGAAGATAGAGAAAAGAACAATTACATTTGGTGGTATAGCCTCAACTCACCCTACTAAGTGCACTAAAACTGCCTTCATGAGCTGAATGTGTTTCCTTTAGGATGCTCCTCTCGTTCATTGCAGAACCTGACCCTACATTAAGATACTGTCCAGGTGGCAGATTTAAAAGAAGCGGAGTGGGGAGGGGGAGTAGAAATTCTATAGGACTGTGGACTGCATTACTGAGGAAGTTTGGGGCAGATATCAAACGAGGCCGATATGTACAGTAACAGAAAGAATGGTTTCATGGCTATGTCAGTTGAGGATGGTTTGAGTAATGCTTGTAACACAGAAAGTAGGAAAAAACCCAGATACTGTGTTTACAAAGACAGATGAAGATAATTGAAACATTGTCTGTACTTCAAGAGGACCGGGCTGCGGCCGCTACAGCTCTCCTGAGTCCTTCTGCACACTTGCACCCCTGCCTCCTCTCCATCTTTCCTTATGCCTGTCCTTTGATGATCCCAATTCTCACTCCCACTTTTCTCCTATCCTCTCCTTGCGTACCTTGTCATTAGATCATCTATTGAGGAGCTTGTTCCAGTCTATTCCTCTCTGTTGAATACCACAGCCATGAGTATTTCACTCAAGACAACTCACTAGTGCTGAGGCTCAGCTGGTGCAGAAAGAGAAACGCATTTTGGGGAACATCCCATCCAGATTGTGCAGTGTTATGGCAAATCTGTTGAACAGATTCACATGGTGCACAGTGGCTGCAGCCAGCATTGACTCGCTTTAAGCTGGACGATTTTCAGTGCAAAATAAATAAAATCTTCTCATCATTTAACAGCTACATTTTAGCAAGTAAGTAAACAGAAATTATGAGACCCAGGCTTTGCCACTAGCCATGATCCTAAAGCAATGGGGTAGCAAGTGCTCAATGACAAAAGAGGAATAAGTATTTTTAAGGGATTTTTGTTATTGTTGTGATTATATCATTATCCTTAAACTTCTTCTTAAATGGTTGACTTATTTGTCTTTCAGGAGAAATCAGATCTGTCTGCTGCTTAACAAAGGGAGTCCAGCCTCCAGGACCATACACTAATACTTATTAGTGTTGTGTTTATCCTGTTAATTTAGGGATTTCTTTTCAGGAGTAAGTACATCTCTGCTAATGTCCTTTCCTTGAAAACGAGGCACATACTGCCTTTATTCTCTGCCTTTCATACTGGTATGCTGTGCCTCTCTGAAGAAAATCTACCACCATCTGACTTTAGTCATATTCCACTTTGGATCAACCCTTAAGACAGGAGCAAATCTCAGTGCTGAGCAATGTATGGCTGGCAGGAGAAAAAAAAAACCAAAATCACTTTGCTATTAGTGCAGTTATCCCCCAGGGCCCAAATCAGGTGATCAGTCTATTGGCTCAATTTTCTGTGCAGCAGTTTGGATATTTTTCCATTTTGATGAGACTGTATTTCTTGAAAACAGAGACAAAAAGCCAAACTGGGTGGGGAGCTGGGGAAGTTTCCAAGCAGCTCTGAGAGACAGTGTGGAAGAGACAGAAATTACATAAATAATAGTATATTTCTTTTTTCTAATAAAAATTTTGAGTGCCATCCAAAAAAAAAAGAAAAAGAAAGGTCTGCAAGTCACTGTCCTGTCATTCAAGAACATTTCATGTAGCTCTGTGCCACACCCTTTTATTTGCTTCTTGTGTGTCCTACAAGAGCCAGTACCATGTGTCCACCAGCCATGCACCCCCACTGTCCCACCAGCTGTGCCACCTGAGTGCCACCGTGGCTCCCTCCAGCCCAGGTGTGCAGGCCAGGGCTGTGCCACAGCTGGCAGCTCAGTCAGAGCCCCATTAGCCACCAGGTTTGATGGGAAGGTGCAAAACCAGGGAAAGTCCCACGTCTGCTAGATCATTTCCCCGTCCTCAGATCTAGAATCTGGGCCTAAGAGCAAATTTTCACTGTCTTGATTTTGTCTCTTGCTGCAGGGGCTACTTTATATTTGTCTGAAAATGAGTGTTCGTGTTGTCATTGCCTCATCCTGAGTTAGCTCACACCTCCCTCTGTGGCAGAGATAGCAGAGCAATTCACCTGGATAGCCAGCTGTGCCTTGTAGAAGCTGGAGCATCTTGCAGAGGGAGCAAGAGAATGAGAAATCTGTGAACCTTTTAATAGTCTTATTTAGATACTACAGCCAAGCTTACATTTCATTTCTTTGGCTTTTTTAACTTTCTCTTTACAGCAACAAAACATACTGATATTCTTCAATATACTTCCAGGGGTTGCCTTGAACTAAGGCACTGATTTCTCCCATCCTGGTCCATAAAAATGATAAACCAACCTATTGCTGGCCCTGGTGTCATAATCAAGTCAAGCGTGGGCTTGTGTATTTATTTGCTTGCTTGTTTATTTATTCTGTTCATCCTTTGCCTTCAGTGGTGTGTCTTGAGGGCAAGAAGACAGACTTTCCCCACCTAAAATAGGGATATTCAGCCTTCCTTACACACAAACAGTACTTCCCTGTAGCTATCCTCCTCTAATTCTTCCAGGGGCTCCTATGACCCTACCCACTTGCTTTTTGGCTACTCTCATTACCCCCGCACTCCATACTTTCCCTTCACAATATTAACCTTCTTTTAGCCTCAACTGTCTTAAAAATTAACCCCATGAACTTCCTACCCCTGGTATCTGCTGCTTTTCTTCCCCACCCATAGCACTACCATGCAGGCTGCCCCAGCCTTCCTTGTGCCTTTGGAGGGGCACCTCTTTTGGATGGCATGTGCTTTGGGCAAACCTTGCTCCGTGCTAGGGCAAATCCAGGAGTGCCTTGATGCAATTGGAAGAGGCCAAGAGGACATTTCTGGGCTTGCTGTAAGGCAAATGTGGGTCCCAGCAAAGCAGTGGGGACATGGTTTTTTCAGTTATCTGAGTTAGTAACATTTAATGGAATAACTCCCTTCCCAACTTAGCAGCTGTGGAGTTTGCATGTTTATCTATATTTTACCTACTGAATGTCATTAAGGTCACTGCTATCCCACAAAATGAGGTGTCAGAGTTGGGTACATCGCAGGATGAGGACAGGGACGAACAGTGCAGCACAGCTTTCCTATGAAGAGAGATTAAATAGCTCTGAGGTCTGAAAGGAGAGACTGATGCAGGATGGGATGAAGACTAGTAACGTGGTGATGGCCAGGGGAAATGGAGAACAGTTTGCTCAGGGTCTTCACAATGCAGTGAACAACTGATATTAAATCAGTGAAAGGAAATAATTGTTCATGATTATGTAGTTAAATTGTGGTGCTGTTTACAGCAAGCTGCTTCAGATGCCACGAGAATTAATGATTTGGGGAGATTGTGGAACATAGCTTTGTTTGTAGCTGCTAAAAAGATTATGTTGTGAGTGCAGGCTTTACATCAGGACATACCTAAGCCACAGAGAGCTGGAAGAGTGTACAGGGGAAAAGCTCTCATACTCTTTCCACAAACACAATTAGGATGCACCTGAAGGAAAGATACTGGGATGAATAAACCCTTAGTCTGACCTAACATAACTGTTCCAGTGTTCATGCATTTGGGACACTTATTGGTAGACTGGAAGGTGCAGCTTGTGCTCCCTTCCTTGTATCTCAATTTTTCCATAGTTCGGACTTGTGGTAACAGCATGGATTTAGCCACAGTGGTCAAATATGAGGTCGCTTTTCTTTTGACTCTGCAGTACCTCAAACCCCAGTTTAATTGTCCAGAACCCTGTAAGAATTCAAATTGAGTAGGAAAGGGCCTTTTCATTAAAAACTGAGCAGCTCACTACCGTGTTACTCTACAGGACATCTCAAACTTCAACAGTTGCCAACAGCAGCAGCTGAAGAATGATCTCTCCTGGCTGACACTCCACTTCATACACAATTTATGGAGCTTAGTGTTAATATATGGCCATAAACAGATGCTGCTTTTCTCCTTGCATGTGATAATGATGCTTGTGACAAAGCCAGGAGTACCTGACGAGAAGGAAAGGAAGCAGAAGTGTTTTCACTGCAAGAGTCACCTCACCACAGGGACACTTTGGTGAATTAAACACCTGCACAGTGGGTGACATAAATGGGGCTCAGACTCTTTAACCCCACATCCTTTCCTTCCAGCTTTCCACCTACTCCTCACCAAGTGGGAAACAGAGAAACTATCCATGCCATTTAGTTCAGACAAATTCCAGATATCTGCTTTCTCACTGTTATTCCAATTAGTAATTTTTCAGGGTCGAAGCAACTGAGAAACAGCCACAGCAGACACAGCCAGACACCCAGCACTTCTCTGGGTGGGAGAGGCTGAGGGCTGCCACAGCTCAGAGCAGGGAGCCTGGTGGAGCATCAGGCAGCCAGCCCACAGTGCTCTCTGGCCCCTTCTCCAGCAAATCCTCCTGGTACACATTCCTGCAAGCTCTGCTTTGCTGCCATTCCCAACAAATAAATGGCTCTTTGCAACCCACAAAGCCCACGTTCACCACCCACAGCCTGCACGCTGGAGTCTGCTCCCTGCCGTTGTTTCCTACAGGAAAGTGGCTAAAAATCCCTCCGTCGGTGCCACGTTTTTCCACGAATAGCGCCTGCTGTGATTAAGTATGTGCGCACGAGGGAGTTTTCCAAGCTTGAGCAATCCATCTGGCAGCAGTACGGAGTGCTATAAGGTTTGTTTCTGCAGTACAGGACCGAGAGCTGATTTAATTGCATTAGTCACCACCAGCAGTAATGCTGATCTTGGAGCCAGAGCGCTGGCTGGCCAGCAAGTCTCATGGTTATTTTAACTCTGTTTGTTTGACCTTTTCAGTGGTCCAGACCCCTTGAGGAGCTGAAGAATGCTTCATCCCCCGCTGTTGCCTCTGAAACGCAGAGCAGCTAGGGCCAAGCGTTAGGCTAAATATCAGGATGCACAGGCTGAGTAATGGTTCATCTTCACAGGGGGAAAATTTGTGCCTTTCTGACTGACTTTAAAGAAACCAGTTTTTAAATACCGATTGAATTTGATGGCAAAGAAGGAAATGGAGCTGGCTAATGTTTATTGCTCTGAGGGTCATTAAACATTTCTTTATTTTATTTATTAGCCATGAGAATTCTTTATAGGCAAATAAAGTCACAGATCTGTAGAACAGAACCAAAACCTGACATTTAGAGTCAGAGTCAAGTTTTCCCAAAGTTTGTGGGTGTTCAACTCATGTTATGCACTGATTCAAGCAGGATGCAAAGAAAGAAGCTGAAAAAGTTACATCCTGGGAGAAAGGTTTCAAAGTCCAGCAGGGCTCTCTCTTTCAGGCAGGGCTTTCCAAGATACATATTGTGTATCTCATGCTGTTACTTGCTAGGATTCCTAACACTGTAGACAAAGCATTGCACAAGTTTAAGTAAGTCTCCAAATAATACTTCTATAAAGCTGTTTACTGCCAGGCCATTATTTTTTTAACCTCTTGAGCCAAACTCTCTCAAACTGCACAGCATCTGGGGAGGAAATTATTGCTCAAACTGCCAGTGTCAGGACAGATGCCAGACAAACTTAGCTCCGTAGCAGGGATATCTCATTCATTGCTGCCTGAACAACACACTTGTCTTGGAGTCCCATGCTCTTCAGTTTTCAGGAGAGGCCTTGTCAAAGCTGAGCTGACAAAAGAATTTATACATAAGGAGCCATAACACAACTTGCCTTAATTTGGGAAGACTTACCACTTCTCCTCTCATCAACTGGATTACTGCTGCATGGCAGGTTCAAAAAGAAGAAGGAACTTACACCAAATGACCTGAAAAACTGTGATACTAACAGACAAGTCATAGAAATAAGGATGAAATAGACAAAATTTATTATATGATATCTGATATTATACAACTCCATACGCTATGGACTTTGAAAGTCCATCAGAAAACCCATAAATCTGATAGCCCAAAAGAGCTGAATTGTAACAAGCTACCACAAGAATCAGATCTCTGTTTAAATAATCTTTTTCTCAGAAGATCTTGGTAAATTTTGATAATTTATTATTTTTAAAAGATCCCACACAACTGTGTTTTGAGGATGGCAATGATGATCTGAATGTGCTAGTGGGATATTTGGTCTTACTTCAACAATGAACTTGCAGGCTGATGTTTCCAAAGTAGGAATAGTTACCCCTTGGGGTAATGATGCTTTTAGCTGGAAGTACTTCACTATTCGAAACTTCCTGATCAACACTTCTTGGGATTCTGTAAATAGCTGGGGAGGAAAACATCTGTGTTCAGATAAAAGACATTTGTGAATTTGCTGTTGGAGACGTGCAGTTCCCAGAGCAGCATCACTAGTGAGCCCCGTGAACCAAAGGAGATGACTGTGAAAATGATGCCTCTGGCAACAACAGGGAGTGACAGGGACAAACAGACACGCAGATCCTGGTTCTGGAGGTCACTTATTGCTCTGGTAGAAAATTTTAATTGGAAGAAAGATAACATTTAAATTCCTCCAGATTTATTTTTGCTTGGTTTTACTCTGACCAGGGAGTGAGGGCAAGCAGCTGTGTTTTCAAAATTCACACTTTTATGGTGTGAAATTGCTTTACAATCTAAGGGGAGGGGAAAGAGCTGAGGTTGGGGTTTAGCAGAAATGTAACTTTTCAGACTGAGCTCCTTTTAGCTAACTAAAACATGATAACCTTTCTTCCTGTACTGCCACATAAAAATATATGGTATGGCTCTGTGCCAGCTTCTGAGGTTAAGAGCCCCAGCTCCAGCTCCACTCTGAAAAGTTACTCTGTAAAAAAAAACACATCCGTATTTATTGGTTCTAAGTCACTCAAACCTCAGATCTGCTCATTTAAAAATAAAAAAACACGGTTTTTCTAGCTGCCAAGGCTTAAACTGCACCTGGCTCACAAATCATCTCTCACAGACTTCAGCTGCACCTTGGCTGTGCCTGTGAGGCATCTCACTGGGATGGGATTATGGATGAGGCAATCAGTGCCAGGAGGAACACAGCCTGTCTTTCACATCCCTGAGAGGGTCTTCAAGACTGGCAGCCTTATAAAAGAGCATTTTTACTCGTAAGCTGAGTGTATTCAATCCACTGGTCAGCTGAATCATTCTGGAATTCACCTGAGGTTGTGCCAAATACCCCAAAAGCAGAGGTGAGAGGTGGTACATGTTCATCAGGTAGTTAATGGAAAAGGTCACTCTCCTCCCTTTAAAGAGCTGGGCCACCTCCCTCACAGCACTTCTGGCTCTCTCTCCAACACACCTCTCAGCAGAGACAGCGCCGTTATGTTACACGAACCGCAAAATCCTACCGGAGGGGAGAAATGGTCCCCACGGGGAATTTAAGTGACACTATTCATTTTTTAAAATGTGGTTCTGTAAACTTATAATGGGAAGTCGTCTCAGACGACAAATCCTTCACACCTTTCTAGTGCACCAGGGAAAGGCGAGGACCCTGCCTGCATGGCAGCACGGCTCCCAGGGAAGGAGGTGAGCCCGCGGCCGCAGCCCTGGGGAGGATGCGCTATCGAGGGAGCCAGCAGCCCGACCCTAACGCTGCCAACCAACCACAACGCCTATCTGCGGGAAATGCTCGGGTTCTGCTGATGGAGAGGCTGGGGAGACACTAAAAGATCCGTGAAGAACGCCAAGCCCACACTGGATGCAGAGGGGAACACAGAGCAGTGAAGACAAAAGCTGAAGGAAGTTCTGGGAGCGAAGCACAGCAGCACCTGTAGCTGAGCTGGGCTCAATTTAAAAAAAAACAAAACCAAAAACAAACGGTGGGGGGATGGCTCATCTCATAATTGCTAATTAGCTCTTGTTTGCAGGGAGTTGGAAGGGGCAGAAGCAGGGAAGGAGCTCTGAACTGGTTTTGCTGAGGTAAGCTCTGTGTTGTTCTTTGACCCCGCAGCTCAGCTGAGTGCAGGGACTGCGCAGTGGGGTCTCTGCTCTGGGGCAGGGTGAGCAGGTTTTAAAGTCTTTTAGCTTTAGTTCTAATCTTTTATTGCAGTTTAACTCCTTCTGGTTGTCCAAGCAGTGGTGGAGGTCTTTTAGCCTGTTTTCCTCTTCCTTTGCAACTTCTTATGTTTCTCTTCTGTTATTCTTTGAATGGCCTCTTCTCATCTATGCCCCTTCCTACAAGGTTTTACATTCCAGATCTGCTTTTCCCCTTCAGGAAAGTGGCAGTTTTTCTCTCTCACCTATGTATGTGTGACTTCCTAAAACTAATAATAGGCTTCAGTGCTTTGCAACATGAGGTCATTTGCCTTGCATCACAAATGAACATAAATGTCCTATTCTGAACTGTTTTGATCTGCGCTCTCGCTTAGCAGAATGATAAGAAACTATTTTGCTGAATAACTGACCATATATTTTTCAAGCAGTCCACTTTAAAGATGAAAAAATTTGGCAGCTGTTTAATGTATTAAATTAATGTCAGTGCAATTATGCTTTTAAATGGGTGAGGTCTTTTATTGGAGGGAGCCAAATCTGCCTAGTACAGCCCATCAGAGTGTTTTCACAAATGTGTTTTAAGTGTCAAAATCACTGTAAAGAATCATTGTGTCACTAATAAGTGCATTGTCATCATTAAGCTATGAGAACTAAACCATTCCCTATCCCTTTAGGAAAGAAGGTATCATTTATCCACCATTACATCTTCAGCATGTAAGAGTTCAAGGTGGTCTCTGGTGGTATAAGCACACTTTTTGCACAATGCTTCACCAGGAAGGAGTTATTTCAATTTTATATTGAGGTTAATAGGCAACTGAACCTTTATCATGAGTCTTAGGAATACACATTATTTCCAACACTTAGGTCTCAGTAAAGAGGATTATGCTTACAACAACAAAAATAATTTTGGAAGCTGTAGCAGAAGGCAAGAGAGACTAGGTAGGATAGTTCACACCACTAAGAAAAAGATAATGCCTTATAATTAGGATAAAGCATGTGGCTGTGAAGTATGTGGGACCAGTCTCTTGTGCCACCTCACCAGTGGCACAAAGGAGAAGAGGTTTAGTTCCCACCAGCTGCCAGCTGGTGCTGGCACAATGTGCTGTGGACATTAGAGGTGGGGGAAATGAATGTCATGAGATGGATGAAGACTACACTCCTTGTTGGCTTTGTTTTATAACTTGTCGTAGCTCCAGGGAACACAAAACTATTGACTTCAGCCTAACCTGAGCTATAGGTGGCTGTAATTTCTGCCATCCCTTATTTTAGGAAGATTTACCAGAGCATCATTTCTCTAAGTCACTGCCCAGAAGTGACAGCACCTGTAAACAGATGATGTGGAATTACCTGTGGGAATTATTTCTCCTATGTAGAGTGCTCTTGGAGGGTAATATCTGCCAGGTCGCAGGTGGCTGCCGAAATCCAGTGAGAGCAGAGGGACTTAAGAAACTAACCTTCATCCTACTCTTCATGCCCTGCAACAGCTTGACTTCTGGTGGACAGCTTTGGGGCTAGTATAGAAAACATGCTGTTTGCATTGCCCATTCAGTTCTATGCTTAAACACCACATTTGCTGAAACAAGAGGCTGAGACATAAGAATGGGAAGGGAAAGGAGGACAAGTGTAGTTTTCTCCTACACAGAGATATCAGCACTGCACACTCACTCTGTTCCCTTCTGCAACACTGATGTTATCTCCAAAGCTCTCCAGCAAATCCAGTCCACCAATGCCATCTACATTTACCATTTCACAAAAGCATCTATCAAGGTCTGATTAAAACCAGAACACCCAGCTTGTCTAGTAGGATATCAAAGGATCAGTTTGGTAGAGCCAGAACCCTCGCTGGAGATGGGTACCAGTTTCTGGGGATGGAACTGCATCCAGTTTCAACTTCTGCCAGCACTCACAGATGCTGTCCCCACCAACAGCCAATCCTTGCGTGTGCTGCCAACCACCTGGCTAGACCACACTTCAGCTGCTCCACTGGCACCCCTCACAGGGTGCCATGCACCCCATCCTGCCTGACAGTCTTCTTCAGGATGTGCTCGACAGCTTCAGTGTTGGGAACGTACTTAACGTGTTTTAAGATAGCTCTTTAAAAATAGAAATAAAACAGGTGTCTTTTTTGTCTTTTTTTCTTAAATTTTTTTTTGCTTTTGCTTTTTTTTTTTTAGGTCTCTCTCCTAAATGAGGACATTGAGTAAAGAACTGTGTAAAAACGATGCTCTCTTCTTCCCTTGCTTTCAGCTCTCACACACATCTTAAGAATTCAGTCTGGTCAAAAAAAGCCGGAAGTAGCAAAGGTTTCTTTCTCACCTCACAAAAGTGCAGTCTTCTACTGGCAACCAACAAGATCATTCATCTGTTGCTTATCATCATGTTTCATGGACTTGAAGACACTTCAAGTACCTCTTTTATGGAATGCACAACAGACATAGTTTTCTGTATCACTCACTGAAGATTTCAGACACACCTACAGACACACACAGTAAGCCAACATTCAGCAGCTTTAGTTTAGTTATTTCTACCAAAGAGGATTTTATTAATTTTCTGTCTTGTGACAAAAACCTGCTTTCATAGGAATACAGAAGGCATGCAACATTTGTCTTGTATTAAGATATTAAACATACATATCTTGGCTTGCAGTTTGTTGAATTTTACCACAGGACTCA
Organism: Atrichornis clamosus; assembly: GCA_013400975.1. Classification (NCBI taxonomy): domain Eukaryota; kingdom Metazoa; phylum Chordata; class Aves; order Passeriformes; family Menuridae; genus Atrichornis; species Atrichornis clamosus. The sequence continues at coordinate 236,430 of WBMZ01002284.1, forward strand.
TGCTTGGCATTGTTTTAGAGTTTTTTTGTTCATGTGTTTTTTAAAGTGAACACATTAGTAACAAAGGGCCTAACAGCAGGGAGGACAGACTCTGGTAGTGTCTAGGAGCTCGTGGGTACCATTTGAATAACCAGGTGTTTTCTAGTGCACTTCATGGCCCTCCCCTTCTGCCAGGGCCTGACAGAAGTGCGGGTGATGAGCCATACAGGTGGGCACACTGGTGCTTAGCCTGGCTCCGTGGCTGAGGTGCAGAACTGCTCAGGTTGGTCTGTGCTGAGCCACTGCGACATCCCTGGAGGGCTCTCCCGCTGCAGCACTCGGCATCCTACCCTGAGACAGGCTCCGGAGGGTCACACCGTGTCCTGCACCACAGCAGGAGCCTCCCCAGAGCTGTAGAGCCGAGCAAGGCCCAGCAGAGGTGCCCAGTGACAGAGCACGGGGCCAGGCTTTGGCTGTGGTCTGACCCTCCAGTGGGTGTAACAGCTCCTGGCCGAGTTCTGACCTGAGCTACTGGGCTGTCTCTGAGTCGTGTTCCCAAGTCTGTCGTGCTGGTAACTTTTTCACCCAGGACTCTTGCCCAGAGCCTCCCCAAAGCTGAGCAGTGCTGTGCTAGTGGGGCAGTTGGAGGGAATGACCCCATCCATAATTTAGATATGGAAAACGCAGGAATTTGGTCTTTAGGGTTTGACTGCTGTACTTCTAGCAGTACTGAACTGTCTGTTATGATCATACTGAATTTTCATCTTGATACCAGACTCAAGCCCTCTGCGAATTTATGAATTTTTGAATATATAGATCAACATACATATAGACTAAATGGTGTTGTCATGGCCTGGTTTCTGTGTGCTGGATATAATAGAGTCTGAGGAGCTTTATTGACAAGTTAATGACATATGCAGGATACCAGACAGTGTAGCACACTGAACAAGAGATTTAATCCATGATCTGTACCATGTGGTGTCCCCAAGCACCTGAGTCTATATGTAGAGACTGAAATGCTAACTGTGATATTTTCAGATAGATGTTTGCAAGTGTCCATCTTTACCTTTCTTGACTACCATTTCTACATTGTAAATGCTGCAAGAATTTCCTTAGGGTTCCCACATGATAGAGCATTAGCTGGTGGCCACTCCTCTCTTTTGCCTTAAGTAAATGTAAAAGAAGAGATGCAGAGACAGACCTCCAGCTCAGGGAAGAACACGTATTAGGACCCCCTAAGAGGAGGTCCCACATTCTGAATATCTCTGTTTCTAGAGAGAAAGAGTACAGAGCAATATTGCAATGCAAGTCCAGGTCACCATGTCCAATATTCAAAAATGAACCTACTCAGATACATGGTTGATTAAATGTGCTCCAGTGAAAAGATGAAACATCTGCAGAGTATGTTTCACTTTTATCAAATTGAGCTGAATACCACTGAGGTTGGCAGAGTTTTGTACAGAGTACAGGAGTAAAGCCAGATTCAAAGCCGGGTTCAGGAGGCATTCAGCAAAACCAACACAAAGCTTAATTGTTGGATTTATTTTTCTCACAGCGGAAAAGCAGATAAGGGTTAAGGATATATAGCAGCATGCTAGCTTTAAGGAAAATAATGCAGGAAAATCTATGAGGTATGATAACAAAGAGTTGCTGTGAGTACTACCTCTTGGCCTGGTTTATTTTTTGATCTCTTTCTCAAAATAATATGTTTTATTGTGTCTGAGTGTTTCTCCTATCCCTTTTTAAAACATGAGACAGACCCTAAAAGAATATAAAAGATTAGGAAAATAATCAGTGACATGCAGATAAAATGGTAAAATAGAAGTCTAGCACATTTTCATAACTAGCAACTCTTTTCATTAGACAAGATGGCATAGAATACATATATACTATATGCATACTCTATGCATACATTCCTATGTGTAGTTTGGAACTTTAGTTTGGATAATTTTCTATGAATTACCTAGGCAACGTGTCTAAGCTCCTTTCATGCATTCCTCACTGCTTCTTGGTATGTCTTTACATTTTCTTCATCACTGAAACTCACAGTATACACTAAAACATCCATTGCCAAGAGAAATAATGTTCCTCATGGTGTTTTCAGTGATAAAATTGGACTTTGAAGGCTCAAGTGCTAATGCTAAACTCATTTACAGTTACTTTTGGCATTGCAAGAAGTAGTGCTGTGCATTCTGTTCAGAAAGTACGTGACAACTTAGCTAAAGTAAAGAAAGAACATTTTTGCACCCATTTTTATTGATCTTTCTATATAGGAAGGAGGCAGTCTGCAGAGAAAGTGTTGGAAACTTATTTCAAATGCAGGTTATAGATTATTAAAGAGAGACACAGTAAATTCTGCGATGAATGATCTGTCCCAAAGCCAAAAGGTTTTGAAGGGAAAAGCTTAACCAGTTGGAAGAAAACAACAGATGATTTTGTCAGCTTGAATCAAGCAGAAGGGTGAAACTCAGTTTCCTGGGAATTCATGAAAAGAGGTATTTCCAAAAAAAAAAGAAAGTAAATAAGGATGCTGTATCCAGATGGTCAAAATCACACAGTGAAAAACTGTCTTCAGCAGGTGGAGATTGCAGCCTTTTAAAAGGTGGTAAAGTCAAGCCTCATCAGGCCAAGGAACTGCAGAACTGGGTAGGAGGCATCAGAAAAACATGGAAGCACCGCATTTTCCCCAGTCACTCAAGAGATGTCATTTCCCACTGCCTCAGTGCTGAAAGGTGCTATTTTCAGAGTGGATCGGTAAACCTGAGCTGCTGACCTCCACAGCCATTCAGGAGAGATTAGTGCCAGTTTTGCATAACTAAAAGTAGTGATTTCCACTCGGCCTTTTTCTTTTCTTTCTTTTTTTTTTCAACTCTTACATCTCCAGGAGGACAGAATGTCTTAGAAGTTTAAAAAACAATAATACAGATGTAAATGTTGGCACTGAAATCTCTGAGTTGAAGAGGAAAACGGAGCTAATTCAGGAGTCCTGGCTGCAACTCCTCCAGGCTCTGCATGCCCTCTGGAGAGAACCTCACGTGGTTCTGTCACTGCTGCAGGATGAAGCGTTAGGAGTCTCTGGAGGTGAAGGAGGAGGGATTCCTGGCCTCAAAAGTTCCAGCTATCTGAAGCTTTCCTATCTTGTAAAGTAAAGGTGTAAGTACAGCTCTTATGACTGCATTACCAGGTCTTCAGATACCACTTTTGACGGCTCCAGCTGTGGCTGCTGGTTTAAAATTCCAGGTGGCAACTTTTCCCGTCTGCACTCTCTCCTAAATCTCCCATCTGGTCCTCTATTCTACCAATGGTTTTTTTTTCATATAAACCCTAAAGACTTACCTAGCATTCCACATGTGTGATTCTGAGTCAATGACAACAAGACATTATGCTTTCACTCATCTGCCTAGACTATGGATGTGAAGACTGAAGTACTCTGGGTGTGGGTTTTGGTTTGGTGGGGTTTTGCTGATGCTCTCATGGGCAAAGTCCACTTCCTGTCTTCTGTTCATACTGCCATAATTTGGGAAGAAGAGGCCCAGCCCAGCTGTGGGAGAGCAATGGATTAGGAGCTATTTTGACAGACAGTAAGTGTATTAAAATCCATGGACCAGTCAGACCAGCTGATTCACACAAGAGCACTGACTAAATAATAATAAACCTTCAAAAAGAAATCACCTTTCATTTTGGGATAGGTGAACCAATTTCCAACTCCCAAATCTATATTTTTTTTCTAGATAGCCTTGAAAAATTGTTGAGGTCATCACAATTATAAAGAAAAGAATAACTTACAAACTTATTCTTGGGAAATTTATTTATGTTCAGAAATACCAAATAAAATCAGTTTGATTGTACAATCAGGCTGATTCAGTGCTCAAGGTGGAACATATACATATTCTTGTCTTTAGGTATATTTCTGTATTAGCTAACTTTTGACTAGAATGATCAGCAGTAGAACAGGTAACAGTGTTAATATTCTGTCTGTCATCTTCAGATTTCAGAGTCAGTGTTGTAAAGGGATGAACAAGTCACACCAACTGGAAATTATTCTTTTGATTGTCTTTGGTCTCTTGAACATAAGACTACATCAGTCCTGTTTGATTCAAGTCCTCAAGGATTCCTTCACAGCCGTGGCTCTGAAGAACATAATTTTATTTTAAATGGGATGTGAGAATTCAGAGCACCAGCTTGATATCAAACATAACAACAACATAAAATATTTTGTGAATGCAGAAATGTAAGAAGAATTCAGCTGAACATGCCCTTCTTCCTTCCACGTTCTTGTTTTCTCCCTGTCACACTTAAGTTCAGGTTGGTATTTGTTTACTTAGCACAGTAATCTAGCTCCAGCTATCATCTCTCAACTCCTCCTGCCTGTTTATTTCCACCTCTATGAAAAATGTATTGCTGTTTCTTACACTCATATATCCTGAGGGGTATAGCTTTTGTTTACATCTTAACAGAATTAAGCAGTAGGATGTGTTTGCACAAGCATTACAGGCATGCTCCTGCTTGGGCTTCTCAGGTGTTAATTACAGCTGCTGGGGTTTTGTAAGCGAAGGTCTATGTTTCTGATAGAACAGAAAGTGTTTTACAGTACATGGCAAGAGAGAATGTGTCATTTTGGGACTCTTCACTCAGATGAGCAGTTTATTTCCCTGCAGTAAGATATGTATTTTGCATCTTTCTACTCTTGATGTGATCCAGAATTCTGTACTTTTGCCTATAACAAGGCATAGATATAAATTAGTCACTTGGCAGAAACTTAGCCAGATTAAAATCTGTTTGTCTGTTCTTAAAGCTGCTGTCAAACAATTTGTCATTTGTTGTTAAAATTACAGAAGGATGTAGTGGTCTTAATATTGCAGTACTTGATTTACAAGTGAGCGTACAATGGTTCCCCCCCATGCAAGGTGTAGGAGAAGCGTTGATCCTTCCTCTTGCCTTAAAAATTTAAACTTGGATCTGCCACTTTTCTCCTCAGCTGCCTCATTCAGAGCCTCCTGGTCCCTGCCCCTGGGCCCAGGGAGCTTTGAGCCTTTATGCAAAGTGGAGCACCTTTAAGGAGAGTCGGGGTGGGAATATCACCCATGGGTGAGAGGGAGCTGAGCCCTCATGTCCAGTTTTCTTTGTGCACTGAATAGCCTGATAGGAGTCATCAGTGCAAACAAAATCTCTTTGCATGTCTTTCTGGTACTTGAGAGCTCTGAGGAAGTTACTGTCAGTCCACTTTTGTGGCAAGAAAATGGATATTTATTACAATTGAAACTACACCCACAAACTGTGCATACTATGACGTACTTTTCCCCTAGAAGAACAGAGAGGATTATGTGTGTGGAATTGTATAATAATACAATTAATACCCTTGTATCTGCAAGAGAAAATAATTTAGACTTCTTTTGTTACATTTCAGGGAAAATGCTGGTTGGAAAATTATTGATCTTTCAAAGATAATTCTCTTAATTAGGACTCTCACTTCATCACTTTGCCATACTCGTTGTCTGTGAAAATGAGAAGTTTGAGTACCAGAGAGCAGACTTGGATGGTGAGAGGTAAAACTGCCTGCCTTGGTAAGAGATCATTAAACCATATAAACAGGGTTTATATTAAAAGGATCTTAAAGAACTGAAGAGTCATGGACAGCAACAGCAGTGAGCAGAGCTGGAGGAAATATGTGACCAGTGATAAAAGTCACAGGAATTTCATTTGTTTAGCATAGAAAAAAGCTGACTTAGAAATACGGTAATAACAAACCCCAGAAATGCTACAGGCCACCAGAAAAACAAAACCAAAGAACAACAACAGAAAAAGAAGATTAAACCCCTTTTCTGTCACCTCTGTGAATAGAATAAAAAGTTGTAATCTCAAACTGCATCAAGTGAGATGTAGATGAGACAACACCAGTCAGAATAGCAAAGGAGTGGAATTGTGTGTCTGGGTGTGGACTCTTCGTTATCAGAGGTTTTAAGAACATCTCAGATGTTTAATTAGAAGCATCTGTTGAGGTAGTCTAGGCACAGCCAATGTAGGCAGTTCTACTGTGGGAGAGGTGGATGTGCTGCATGACCTACTACGGTTCCTGATGGACCTACTTTCATTGTTCTAGTCTGAAACAAGAACAAACAAAATAAATCACTCATTAGCTTCTATATAGTATTACAGTTGTAAAAAAAAATCCTTCTTTTGTTTTCTAATGCTGTTCTCACCTGAGGTTGCAAATATCGTAGGGATCCTCAGGCTTCTGATCACTGTTTTCTGGATGCATAATTTCTGTGCCCTTCCATCCTCTGCATAGTAATAGAAAATAGTTTTACATTTGAGGAGAAAGAAAAATATTGCTTGATGCTCCACCCTCGCAATGGTAACTTGGAAAGAGAGGTGTTTTACATGATCAAAAACATGTCCTTCTTTTTGGAAAGTGCTTTTTATGTATGCGATCTTGGCTGCAGAAGCCAAGTGTTAGTGCTATATAGCTGTACCCATTGCATATAGGGTTTGTCTCAGTGAAGGTAATGACAGAAATCACAACTACAGCAGAGCCTTTTTCTGTTATGCCCTCCAGATTCCGTAATTGGCTGGGATTGTTCCTGAAGTCAGTCCATACACCTTCAAGTTTATTCAAAGCGGTGAAAACTTGTCCTAACTCTGTAACTAAAGTCTCTTGGCCTTTCATGTTAAAGTCTATAGGAGAAAAATTTTTTAAGTAATGAGATGGTTATCTATTCAGCAAAATGTGTACACGTCTTTTGGAATCCATTTAGTTCTTCATACCTGAACATACTGAGGCATGAGCCTTGCTGGATCACAACTGCAATGCTGTTAGACTTTGCTGGTCCATAATTATGGAGCTGGGAAGCATAGTGTTCCCTGGCACAACTTGAGTACCTGCCAAGTGTAGAAAATACTGTGAAAACACTTGGTACAGAGAGCAGGAGTCTACTACTACTTCCAGTCTACTTATATGGCTCCACTCTGCACTCTTTTCTGGTCCTGCTATGCTTATTGCAGGCTGTCTGGTCCAGCTGACTCAGTCATTCATATTAGGAAGATCTGTTAACCACTGTTGACTTTCAGTTCATCATTCAGCATGTCATCGCCTCTGCCATACTGTCCCCTTCTTAATTTCAGTGCCCTTGATTGTTCTCTTTGATTCTATGATTCCTTCTCATTTGAGATCATCTTAGGTTAGGATCAAAGCTTTTTAATGTCTCCTCTATCTATCTGAGTCTAGATCATATCAACACCTTGCTTCTGTCCCTTGAAATGTCTATTCCCTACTAAGAGCACAGATAGACACCCTTTTCACTTGGACCTTTTGCTGCTCAAGTTATTAACATATATCAGATTCAGTCACCTCGTACTGTTATACTCTCCGGGGTTTTAAATTTTAGGCTTCATTAGGGTCAGAAACTCCACAATACAGGCAAAAGGACACTTACCAACTCATATCTTGACCACAGAAAGACATTTATCTCCCAAATGCTATGCTTGGAAGGTGTGACCAGGAAAGATCAACAGCATTATGTACAAGAGCTCTGACCAGGGTTAAAAGCAGTAATTGGGCCATGAGGTGAGTAAACTGTGCTCCGCCTCAGCATTTCATTAGGACTGCTGAGTGCTGATGGGACCTTGGGTCTTCACATGCAGCCCTGGCCCACACAAAGTCACTTGGGGCAGAGTCCTGCTTGCCTGATGACTAAACGTAAAGGTCTAAAAATCAGTATTTTGTTTCAATAGAATAAATTTCTGGTCTTCTTTCCGAAAGTTCTTTTCTTTTTTCTTTTCTTTAATTAGCTCATATTTCTAAAGGGACAAAAACAGACTTAACTCCGAAGTTAATGCCTCCTCCTATGTTCTACTTAAGCTGTGATCAGAGGACAGAGAAATAAAAGTTACCAAAACTGAGACACAACATTAGTGTCAGGAGCCATTTAAGCTGAATGAATGGCTAGGCAGAGCAGGTTACAGTGAATTGGTAATGTTTAGGTGTAGAATGTGGAAGAGGGGCAACTCAGAGATAACACCAGCTATTAGGACTGAGAGACTGGCAGGACAGCTAAATGCATGAAGAAGGAAATAGGAAACTTAGAGGATGATTGAGTAATTTTTCTACTGTACTAACAGCTGAAGGTCCATGAAGTGCAAGGGAGACAGGCTGCAACGTTAGCTTGGACAGGAGATTGACCTGAAGTGAACCTGCAAGACAACAAACCAACAGTAACTGCCTTTGAGATCACAGCTCGCACTGCCCAGAAATGAGGACTGGAGGCAGGAAACAAAGACAGTGTTCACAGAAAGATGGGGAGGACAACAAGGCTCCTCCAAAGGAGAGAGCCGAAGGGAGAGGAAGGAACCACAGCCTGTTGTGAAAGCTGAAGAGTGCCTGGCTTCAGGCACAGTCAGCAGTGTCCACAGCATCTGGCTGATCAGTGAGGAAGAATTTCTGCAGCCAGCATCAGATTAAGGAAATCGGCATCTGAAATCTTGTCAACAGCAGCCTGCCTGTTCTGTAAGCAAGAACCTAGGTTTTCTAAACTTTTAAAGGAATATTTAGTGTTTCTAAATCACTTCTAACCCCAACAGTAAAGGCCCTATGTCAAAGTTGAGTATTACAGTTTGAGCTGCATCCCTAATGTACAAGTTTTATTTATCACCTATTAATTTATTCATTCTTCCTATGTTCAGAAATCAGTGTCATGATAGGTATACCTGTAACATCAAAACAGCGAAGGAATTGTAGTCCTGTAACCTGTTATTTCGTTAATCAGCTAGATTACGTTCAACTAAATATGCATTATCTTCAAGGGACAATTGACATACTAAAAGGTGATAAACAAGCTACCATTCTGTAGTGGAAAGAGAATTGAAATGCAGTGCATAATATTGCATCATGTATAAAACCACCTTGCTTCCAAAATACTAGCCATGCAACTTGAGTTAGAAAAATCCATCCAGTCATTCAGCTACTTTAATACAGTACAATGAATAGATGACATAAAATGCTATTTTGTTTTCACTTCTCTTTTTGCTATTAATAATCATAGTAAGAAGTAAGAAAAACCTGTAATGCAAGGTAAGTTACTCAGTAAGCTAGTCGTACTTCATTTAGAAAGACAGTATTGATTTTTACAAAAAGGCTGAAATGAGAAGATATAAAGCAATCGTTTGTCAGATGGATTTGGGGGGTTAACTACTTCAACCACATTCAGAAACAAAAACTGCACTTCTAAAAAAGAAAAGTATATCAATAACCAAACGGCGAGACCATGACACATTTATCTCAGTAATAAAATTTCTCTCAGGGAAATGACAGTGGATTTTAAAAAAAAAAGGAACACTTATAGTGGGCAGAATGATCCGTTGGAAGAAGATAATAGATGCAAATTTCAGTCTAACTTCTGGGTTTTTCCATGGCAAAATCAATGACCTGTAGTGTATAGTAAATTAGTTAATTATGTAAGATGTCAAACCCCACAAAGGATGTAAGATTTGATTTTAAAAATCAGTTCTGCCTGTGAAAAGTTTGGCAACAGTAAGTACTAGTGATTAAAATGTCAGCATGAGGGACTAGTGTAGATTCTACCACTCGAATAACAGAATGTAATAATTACATGCTTGGAAAGTCCACATAATAACAAATACAAATTTCAAATTATTTTAAAGAGTGATTTAAACTGAAAATTTAAAAAGAAGCACAAAGTTATATCACGGTGGTCTCCATATGAGGCCCTTTCTTAATCAGTATATACACTACAGCTGCCTTTGCAGCACATTTACCACCCTGCCAGCCAGAGAACCTGTGTTTGGGGACAGTGTCAGAGTGTCTGTGTCTGGCATTTGCAAAAATTGCACATTCTGAACAAGATGCATTCGCAATCTCTTAAAATACTCTCCTATTCTCAGTTCTTTGCATTCTTCAGTTACCAGCCAGCCCAACAGGACTTGACAATTTCAATGACAGCAGTTTCTTCTCACTTTCTACGGCATAACATAAACCACTGCAGAATTCCTGTAGCCTTTACCTCTTAATGTACCATTTGCTTTCAATATAAGATGCAGTCCTTTTTTCCTGGTAAGTCTCATATTACTATTTTTAAGTGTGAAAGAACATGTTGCATCACTCAGTGGTGACAGCTCAAAACTGAACTTTGCAGTGGCAGTTTAGGTTTATTTGACAGTCAATGTCGTCTTTAAAAGATAAAAAGTGACACTATGTGTATTTCATATTTACCAAAATGTAGACTGTTGGAAAATAGTGGCAATGGAAAGTTTTTGGGACTCTGAATTTGAAAATTTTCCTGCTGTAACATTTTTTTGCATTCTTTTCCTGTTTAGCATCTCCTTCCTTCATTTAACTAGACTATATCTGCTTGCAAGAATACCGCTCATCCTGTTTTGTTATTATGAGGGCTATATTCTGCACACTTGAAAACTTCTGATACTTTTTGAATCTTAACTTTTTCAAAACTTTTCTTTGAAGCACTGCAGTCCCTGAAGCAATTTCTTTAAAAACCCCTTCTAGCTGAATGCACTGTCAAAGCAGGTATGTGATTCCTTTCAAGATGGAGACTATATTACAAAGCACGCTCAGAGTGCAAACATCTGTCAGCTTCTCTGAAGCAATGAACTGAGTTGCACACAGTATGTTCGGCATCTCATCTCAACTTCTCACCACAGACATCCCCAAAGCATTAACTTGTTTTCATATTCACTCAGTAAAGAACAGTCAGAGTGTAAATTTGGAGACACTGGACAAACTTTGAGAATTCTCACCTTGCCATCGTCAGCTAATCTTTCCTCTCTCTAAGTTAGCGTGCAGTGCTGCAGGAGGGAATAGATTTCTACTCACTGTAGAAATCACACTATGAGTAATTTCCCTTGAAAAACATAAGACAATGATGTAAATGTTATAAAATGTTTCACAGTCGCCCTGCCAAACTTCTTTGGGATCTCCAGCCTTGCTTTAATTTACAAAAGTCTTGAGCTATGCAGAAAAACAGCACGTGGGGTATTCGTGTGCCTTCACTATTCCCCATTTAATAACTCCCACCATTAAGCAATGTTATTCCAAGTCTTCTGAAACTATATTGATTTTTTGTTTCTTAGAATTTTCCCAGCTATGAAACTCCTGTAAAATTATTATCATCATCCCCTCCTAGTTTTGGTTGCTTATTTATATTCCGTCTATTCAGTGGAAAAAACCTTTAAAGCAGAGCCAGGGGATGAGAAGTAGAGGCATCCCAGTGGAAGGAACATCCATCTGGTTGAGATACAGTAAATATGTGGGACTGTTTTCAGGTGAGTTGTGGCTCTGCCCCAACAGCAGATCATACAGAAAATGGATTTAGACTTCCATGACCACAAGCATAGAGAAGTTGAAATGTCTCAGCTATAATATAGGATGAGTTGCAATTGCATGAACTTGAGCTGCTTATTAGTATTAGAAAATTTGATTGGTGATTAATAGGTAATAAAAGCCTTCATCATCTATTCCCTTAAGAATTCAGAGAACACAAGTGAGAAACCTTTGCAAAGAAAAGAGAAAATACAGTGAGTTGCAAAAGGGATATAGAAGAGAATGTATCCTCTGTAATAAGAGATGAATGTTTGTCATTAGTTTAATGAAGGGGCCACAGAAACCTCCTTAATGGGGGGCCACAGCCCCCCATTAGTTTAAAATCTAGTCCATTGTACACATATACAATACACAGTCACTTGTCCTTGTGAGGGATCATGTCTGGGGTAAGTGCAAAGGCTAAAACTGAAGCCATTCCTACTTTTCTTAAGCTTGGATTTAAAGCATCAGGAATTTAAAAAACAAAACAAAATCAACCCAACTTTTGACTGCCCTATTTTTCTAAAATAGTGTCTCATCCCTACAACAAACATTCTCCTTTGATTTTGGCTCAGGACCACCTAATATTTATGTTTCTGGTTGAAAGGAGAAGAATTCTCAAGACATCAGTGTTCAGCTTTGCACTTTCTTCCTCTGGCCTGAACAAATGTACCACATTTATATGTTAGAGAAGAGAGAGATATTTTGGTCACTTGCGTGAGCAATACATGCAGTAATGAAGAGTGGTAAAATTTTAGCTTTCCATCTTGAGAACAGTTAGAGGTACAAGGCTGTCATTTGGGAGCTCAAATGAAGATAAAAAGTGCAGTTTATCCTCTAACTGCTATGATGCATAACTAGATCCTTGTGATAGAACACTCAAGCCAATAACAATTAATTACTAAAATATCATTTTGAGGAGAAATTTTATTCTTGCAGAGATAAACAAGCCAATCAAATATTTTAATTCAATGGGAGAATCACATTTTTGACCCCATATCATAATTTCTTCCACAGCACTTGCACTTCATACATGTGCAGCACATACACACTACTGACCTAGGATCAGACACAGATGATTGCAGCAAGAATAATTCTTCATCATGTTGTGCTTGGCACAAGGAACACAGGCTGATGTCCAAAAGAGTGGAGATGCAGCTGGTGCAATGTGCAGATTTTGGAGAAATAGCCTTGTCCTGCCACCCTTTTCTGGTTATCCGTCCTGAAGGAAAGGGAGATTTACATACCACATGATCTCCACATGTATTTGGGGGTTTCCATTATGCAATTCAGGGTGAGATTTCCTACCCAGATGCACATCTGTCATCTCCCATCCTTCAGCCAACATAAGACTACAAATGTAAGAGGTCTGTAACTCATCTGAGGGTGTAAGCAGGGACTGTCACACACAGTCCTTGAACCAGTCTGCTGTCCATGGGTAAAAGAAATAAAAAGACAAGGCTGAGGAGAAGGCAAGATGATCTTTCTTTTACAGTTAATTAACATTTTTCATAAAGTTACAAACACATAGTCTTTTTAACGTGCTGTTTGATTATGAAAAAGCAACAACACTTTAAGCAGATCTTCAAAAGACACAGTGTACTGTTCTTGTAAATGCAAATGACATATGGTTGAGCCTGCTTGTGTTATTTGGAGATAAAAAGAACGGGGAAAAAAAAGTGACATCTTTTGAAAGAGCCTCCCATTAGGGCAGTAGGAGCTGCCTTTACAAGGTGTGATGTTGAAGTCTGGCTTAGCTCAATCAGCAGCACACATGCAGTCCCACTGAAACTGCTGAGGTTGCTGCAGCAAGAGGCAGGGAAGCAAAATATAGTGCCAACAAAATACCAGCAACAACAACAAAGTAATTTTTTTATTTCATCAAGCAACAGACCAGTTTATCATAATTGTGGCGTTGGTTTTTTAAACTCAAGTCTCTAAATCACGAGATTACTCAGCTGAAGTCCCAGTTTAACGAGAGTATATGCTTTCTTTTTCCATAAGAATTGGAAGTAGTATGATCTAAGAGTGACAACTCCAGCATCTGGGAGTGCTTAAAGCAATTCGTAGTTGTGCTCCAGTCATGTGGCTCTGGACAAAGACTGAAGAAAAATCAAATTGGTTCAGAGGAAGCCCTGATGTTGAGTAGAACTCAATAAATTGAGCAAGGAGACTTTGATTTATTTGCTTTGATTAATTATAAATGAATTACATTATCTCTCCACTTGCAAATGCTTGGCTGCTATTTTTGTGTAAACATTCATGACTATGTTAATTGCATTGTATTTTTTTATATTCATTTTATAGATTTTATTGCTCTACTTTAGAGGTCCTAAATATTTGATTTATGTACTATACTTTTTCAACAGGCGTTTTCATAAGCATTGTCTTCCAGATGTACTTTGTATAGTTTTAAAAGAAATGCATGTTGCATTGCAGAAATACTGTTGCCAAAGGATCTAATTTAAAAGTGAAGGGAAATAGCTTATGATATGCAGATCTACTTGCTGCTTTTTGTATTTCACATTTTAGCAACCACATGAAACTGCAAGAGTAACAAGAATGAATTACTTAAATGAGAGCTATTCTTAGTGAATTAAAAAACCAATAAGTTCCATATTTCTCACAGTTATTCTGCAACCTGATACTGCATAAAACTCCTAATTTGATTGTACAGAATCAAAATGAAACTTTATATACAACTTAAAAACTTTCAGGTTTATATGTGCATGTGCCACAAGAGGGATAGGAACCCAAGTTTCTGTATGTAACAATCTGGGAAATGGGTCAAAAACTAAGAGAAAGAACTCTCTGAGCTGTTGCAATAAGCTGCCAGAACCAGTGTAAATCAGCATTTTGCACCTTTCGGTCCCTCACAGATGTGTGCCTGCACACTTGTATGCAGCACAGCGTTTTCACCTTCAGTGCACCAGTGTGTACCAGTCCCTCGTGTGAGGGAAGGATCATCAGATATTGCTGTAGCAAGTGGTATATTACTCCGTTGGCTGGGTGCTTTTAAATGTTGACCTTTCATTTCAGTTCTCAACGATGTATCACTACTGCAGTCAAAAGCTTGCTGATAAAACTGAGTGCCTACAACACCAAATTACCAGTGCAGCAAATGCAAACATTTCTGAGGGACATCCCCTCCTCTGTGGCTCACGAGGGAAGCTTGTATCAACTGAAATGTGGTACTTGTGATTTGGGGTTGGATGTGGTAGGACATTGGTAGCTGAAGGAGCAGCAAAGGTGGTTTTATGCAACACATGCATTGTACGGCCACCACTCTTGTAGGAGGTTAGAAGATGAAATAACCTGATTCACAGACTTTACACTAAACTTTACCTTCTGTGTCAGTCCTGTTTTGTACATTGTATTTTCCAAAATTCGGTGTAACATATGTAATGACATCCCTGTGGCAGATTATACAAAAGCAGCCAATGCCTAACTCTATTTTTGGTTAATGTCACCTTCCCAAGCAAGGGATCCATGCTACGGAGCTTGACATTTGATGGCTTCTTGATATGTGAACAAACAGTTTTCCTGAAATACTTTGATTACATCCAATCTGTCTATGAATAATTCAGTAAAATAACTTTCACCTTGTGAATTTTTTCTTATATAAGGTCTGAGATGAACTGAAAAAACACAGGGCCAAATTTACTTAGGGATTTACCCCTTGTTGTTCAGCTGCCTTTGAAAATCCTATCTGGAGTCTGAGACTGTTAAGCATTAAAAGCACCACATCAGCTGCTGTTTTCCCACCCCACTGGGAAAGAATGTCCTTCTTCTCCTCTGTGAGTACAAATCACCCCTCCACCTTGCACACCACACTAGGTGTAGGATCTCTGTCTTCACCTTTGGTGCACCATTCTTTTCCAGTCCCTCATATGAACTTGCTTCTCACTTCTTTTTTTAACTTCACTTTGGCTTTCCACTTTCCTTCTCCTCTCACTTCCTGCCCCTAATCCCAAAACCCAAACAAGTTGGAAAGTCATCTCACACTGGTTGGAGCCCTCACCTGTGAGAAAGAGAGACCTTGTTTTTAGGCCTGCCATATTTTACAAGGCAGCAGTGGTGGCACTACTCTTAGTATAAGGAGTTAAAATATTAATTTTAGGAGTAGTTTTAGACATCTGGATTGGGATTCCTTGTAGACTAGACTAGGTGGCTGCTTCATCCTCCCATAGTGTTCCCAGCTCCAACACCAACACACCTCTTGGTGTACTAGCTTACTTCTCCCTGAAGGTTTTTCCTATGCTACGGAATGCGGTGCTCTACGGGAAGCTGTAAAATGTCTCTCAAATTAGCTGATGCAAAGCAGTGCCAGGATGGCTCTCTGCCCGCTCTCCCTAATCCTGCTGAGAGCCCCGTGCCAACCTGCCACTGCCGCTCTCTGATGTTGCAGTGCTGCAGCTCTGCCTGGGGTGACATGCATGCACCAAATATTTTGGAGGCAGCTGTGTTTTTCTAACATGTTTTGCACTTCCCGGATTTAGACATTATTGCCTAACTATCTACTTTAATTAGTGCCTAATTAGCACCAGTGCTATATTTTCCCCATGTGACAGTCTCCATCTTTACATGTCTAAATCTGTCCAGTACATCATATGGTATTACTCTGTTAACTGTCTAAACAGATGTAGCTTTTAATGGGTCTATTGTGTGAAAAGTCATGTTTACACACTGAAAGTTCTGCCTTTCTATTAGTAGTTTCTGCAGACAAATGCAGGAATTAGACTGCTATTGGAAAATCAATACAAAGAGGACACAAAGTCAAAGGGAACACAGTTGGGGGTTCTGAGTGGATATTTATGAGAGGAAAGGATTGATCATCAAGACAACATTATGCATTATACAACATACTCTTCTATATCTAGCTTCAATTGCCCCTTCCAAATGATACGCGTGCTGACTAAAAAGGAAAGTACCTGATTGAATTATCTTTTTACCTATTTTCTGAGAAAATTAACCAAATAAAAACTGTGGTATCAGGAGTTAAGACAGCCCTGTCAGTAACACTTTGCTGGAGATAGCCAGCCAAGCCAAGGGATCAATATAAATTTCTTTTGATAAATCCATCACACTCCAGTTGATATTGATAGAACATGCTAAGGTAATTCCAAGTACCATTGCAATTACAAATTATAAATATATCTTCTGAAGGGAATCTGCTCCATCAGAGTGTCACTAAGTTGTATCCATCCGGCACATAAGCTCATTTCCCTGTCTTCAGATATTTACTACACTATTTTTCACAGGCATATATATTTCTGAACCTTCCACAATGGACAGAAATTAATACCACCAGCCAGTGCAATTCCAGTTCAGCCAAGGCAGACGGAACTTGAAAGAATTCTGTATGCATGAAATGAAAGGGTATGTTGCACCCATATTTCATCTTCATCAAATTATCAACTCTTGCTGAATAAAGCAAAATAAAGCCTGCATAGTTGCCATCAATTACTCTGTTATACTCTGAACCCCTTCTGAATTGCAGAGTGCGCTGGAGGAATTGAAAGCTGTGATCTTTCACAGGTGCTTCTCAGATGACATTACATTATGTCATTCTGTTATACCAGTGAACTTTTAGTCAGTGAAGCCTTGTATCTAGATTTCCTCTATCCTTACTGTTTTGTGAAAATGAGGGCCCAGTCTGTATCTTATCCCTTTTTAGTTATTCATACCTTTGCACTCTGTCAATTCTGAAATATAACAGCTGAGAAATTTGGCTCAGTGAGAATTTATTTCAAGAATTCACTTAGAAAATAAAAGAAAAAAAGGTGTTCAGATGTTTCTAAGGATAAGAAAAATATGTTTTGCCTAGCAGAACTGACTAGCCGATGGGTAACCCATGCTGATCTGGCCAAATGAGTCTGTCTACCAAGAACTGCCAGACACACAACTTCCTTGTGCTCTTTATCTTGTTCATTGAACTTGTTTCTGAATCCATGCATTTGGAATTACGGTTCAGTGCAGGAATATTTAACACAGTAGCAATGTGGACTTAACTTGGAAGGTTTTGGCAGCTATGCTCTCCATTACTTTGTACAGAGGAGCACCCTCTTCCAGCGCTGGTGAAAGTGCCTCTGTGCACAAAATGTCCTTCTTACTGGAACTATTGCAGCCAGGAGGGGGCTTCAGTCTGAGCACAAGCTGGACTTAGACTGGATGAGGTCATGGAAGAAAACAGATTTGGACAAAGGTCCTGGAGGTTGAGACTAGATCTTGAAGAGGAGGAAAAATAGCAGGACAAGGTCAAGGCAAGTGGAGGATGAGGACTGCTGCAGTGAATACCACTCTGAAAATGATTGATTCTGTGTCTGCTGGCAGCAGAGCACTCCTACATGATGTCAGGTGCATTACTTGAACTACAGGTGGCCACTGAGTGCGCTTTTTATGCTAGGTGTTTGGTTTGAGAGCCTGGGGTCTGATTTGTAGAAGTAGTTAGCATTCACAGCTGCATCTGAAGTCAAAGGGAGCTATGCTTGAAACATACAAAGTACTGCATCGTGCTAACTATTTCACCAAGGCAAGCCCCAGTCACCTCATGGCTGGCAACCAAAATTGATAGGCATATAGGTCCCATAAGTAAAATGTTGATGTTCCCTACACCTCATGAACGTAAGCAGAAAAGCCTGCTACAATGTTAATAATTCCACATTACAAGCAGGATTTAAATAGCTTTAAACAAACCCTGAGGATATATGCTTAACAAAGAGATTAAACATAAACTGAAAGGCTGCACATTCAGTGAACAGTGTCTGTCCCATGCAGTGTACAAGGCAGAGGTCCTCTGAGCAAAACAATATCATCACAGAATTAAAGGCTAAACCATAACTCATACCTTTTACAAGACAAAAGAGGTTTGTTTGAAAACTCTTGCTTTTGGCTTACCCTAAATTGTCAATACTAGGCTTTTAAACCATAATATTCCTTTAATCTGGGGTTTGTGCTTGGGATTCTTTGGGTTTATTTGTGTGAATAGGAATGTAATAAGTTAAGGATATATATTTATTTAATTGCTTTAAGTTATGCATGCAAAATCATACAGGTTTTGCTTAAGCAGATGAGTAACAGGGGAATTAAAACCAGGAAAACCATGGTGCTGTAACAAGCTATAACATAAAGTAAATTGTATTTATTTCCCTGCATGTTGCCCTAGCTAGGCTTTGTATTGGTAGCATAACATAGATGTGATAGTTCATATTTATGAAAGTAAATAATTTTACAGCTAATTTATACATTTAAGCATATATTTTAACAACAAATATTTCTATTTCTTCTTCCTCATGAGAGTGTTTTTTTAACCTATTGATACTTAGAAATATGGCAAGAACTCTACAAAGCACAGCCTTCCCACTTAAATTTTACTCCACTGATTGGTCTCTTTTTCAATAGTTTTTTTTTTTTAATCTCTGCCTAGAGATCAAAAACACTCTTTGCAACCAGAAAAATAAAGGTTTATTGATTCACGTTACAGGTGTTGTCTGTCTTCTCATCAAAGCATTAATTTTTTTCAAACATTCAGTGTAAGTGCTTATCTGTTTCTTATCTGCAACAGCAAGTAGCACTAATAACAAGACAGTAGATACCAAAGTATTCAAAAGAATATAAAACATTAAAACAGTCATGGCAGCAGTGCATGTTAAGTAAGCCCCCAATACTTCCTAAGTGTTATAAAGCAACATTCATGAGAATTAAGAAGTGGTAGTTTAACCATGTAATTAGAGTTATGACTTATCTGGTGAAAGGTGTTGGCTGTTTCTGTTTTAAGTGAACTGTAGCCCTAAACGTTTAGCTCAAAATGGACATATTTTTTGTATCCTGTTATTTTTCTCTTTTTCAGAAATGGCGTGTCATATTTAACTTTGCCTTTGCTATGGGATTTGTGTAAGATTGTGGAGAATCTGTGCATTGATGCCGTAGAACTGAGTAACTAAAACCAGGAGAATACTCTCCGAACTAAGAAGGTTTGTTTTTTCAGGCAGTATGTGAGTATTTTTTATCAAGGAATGCAATGGGAATGGTTCTTTATTGTTAGATTCTGTCTTTGTGTTCTTATCCACACTTGCAAGATTAATTTCCGTATTTCACCCTTTACTGCTGGTTGCCAACAAAAAAAACCAAAGCCAGTAGTGTAGGTAGCATTTACCCAAACCTTTCAGGGCAAGTGGCAAAAACATCTGAATGCGGTCTCCTGAGCAAAATTTCCAGCTGCAAGTGCATAAAGATTATGGGTCAGCCCCCCTAAATCAATAGGGTTTTTTTAAGCCTAGAAAGGAAAAGTGTGATTGCTTTTTAACTTCTGACATGGCGAGTAGCATTTGGGTCATGCTTTCCTACTTTTCTCACAAACCACAGCGAACAGAATTTTGCTGTTGCATAGAAATGAAAAGTCTCACGTGACATCATGAGCAGGATCTTGGGAAAGGCTGCTGCTTCCAACCAGGTCCATAAAACAAAATGGTGAACTAGTGTTACCACCCCAAGCTCTCCTCCCTCCACTGCTGTGCTGGCAACGGAGCCACATAGGGGAATGAAATGCATTTCTACTTCAGACAATGCCCAGGAACAGGAATAGCTCCAAATAAGCCATCAGGACACATTGGGGACATATGTTGTATAAAGAGGATGAAGCTATTACACAGCTCAGCGCTGAGTGAACACTATTCAACCGCCAGTCACATGGTTGGAAGCAGCTGTCTAGGAAAAATAGCATGATTGAGTAATTAGACGCTGTATTATAAACCATATGTACAAGGGGGTCAAATTAAGGTTGCATGTGCTTTCTTAACTTTGTCATTTCCGTACTTCTAAAACCTTGTCCCCAGTAGACAACAGCTCCGCTTTAATCATCCCAGCAAAGCTGCAAGGAGAGGAGTGGTCCCTTTCTCCCCCACACGCCTATAAAGGCAGCGGATCTTAGCGCCGCGGCGGAGTAGCTCTCCGTCCCGCTGGTGTTGGAGCCCGGCGGCGCGGGGCAGGTGCGTTGTGCCGGCGGCGGAGCCCGCAGGGGTCGCTCGCGCGGAGGCAGCGGGCGCATGGCGGGACCGGAGGCCGGGGCGGGCCGGGGTG
>WBMZ01002285.1:0-44843 GCA_013400975.1 Atrichornis clamosus
GCCGGCGGCCGGAGCGGGGCGCCCGGGGCCGGGCGGCAGCGCATGACATCAGCAGGCTTATGCAACGGGCGGGCCGGGGCCACGCACGTGGCGGAGCTTGACCGGCGGTGGAGCCGGGGGGAATCGGGGCCGCGGGGCCTGTCTGGCGCCGATACCGGGCGAACGCTTTGGGTACCGCCCGCCGCTGAGCGCTCCGGCCACGGCGGGAGGCTCCGCACCCCGAACGCGGCGGTGGCGGCTGCTCATCTCTGGATGTCAAAAATAATTCGCAACCGTGTTTTTTTTGCCGCTGCCGTGCCCCTGTGCGAGCGGTGGCCCACAGCCCGCACTTTCCGGGCGGTGCGGCTGGTGCCCGGTCCTTCCCGCCGGCGGCTGAAGGACCAGGGGATGCTTATCCTTGGGGAGAGCCCAGGGAACCAGGTCTGCAGTTACATACATGAAAATGGAGAAGGGAAAAGAAAGAGCGACTGCGAAGAGTAACTGTGTACATCCATGAGCAGCTGCCCTGAAGCCACCCGTATGGGAGCGGGGCAGGCCACCTCATAGCCAGTATAGACTGCGTGTGCTCACCTCTCTTGAGTGGAGAACTAACCCTTGAAGAGTTTTAAAACAGTCGCTGGAAGTGAACCGCTGATGGAAACCTTAGCACGCAGGGGTGCAGCTCCCCAGCACGCTGTCATCCCATGAGGCGTCTGGGAGCCGGGCACGGCTCTGGAACAAAGCATGGCATCTCTGCGGGAAAGCACCTGCTCCCCAAAGGTTCCTCGCAGGGAACAGCAGTACTGGGTTTTCAGCTGTTGGGATTAAGCTCAGGGAGCAAGTTGCTGCCTAAGATGCCGGAGATGTCCGTGTTTCGCCGTGGGCCGTCTGTCCCCTGTGGCAGGAGGATTAGGCCTCATAGCGTGTTGCTCTGGAGAAGGCGTTTTGCACGGCAGCTTAGTCTGACAACAGATGTGAGCTGAGCAGCTGCTGCTCGGATCCGAGTTTATTGTCTAGGTATGTGGTGTCGGAGCCAAAGAGAAGCTTTGTCGTGTGAAACATGGGTGTGAGGGAAGCCAGGCTCTGATGGGGTGTGCCCTGGGCCCTAGTAGATGTGTTCTTTCACTCCCTTTCCTCCCCACTCCTCAAATACGTGGGTTGCAGTTGTGTCTGGGGCAAAGAGACATGGTTTTGCCCCTTATGTCACAGATAAAGCGTTCTGCCTTATCCTGGATTTGCTTGGCATCTCTAGGGGTTAAGAAAACAAGTTTTAAAAGCATCTTTTATTCAGCAGTGTATATTTATGTGGTTTTTTGAGTGAGACAGAAGCAGGGTGCTCTTTGGCAGTGAATAGCATGGCTCAGGTGGTTTTGCGCTTACCCAGGGGAAGTTAGAAATATCATAGAGATCAGCATTTTTTTTTTTTTTGGAGGGGGGAGGTTGGTTTATTGTTGTTATCCCAAAACCAGCCATCTGACATCTCTGTGGCCAGATTCTTTTATTGATGATGCACGCTGTATGTCATTTGTTAAGTAACAGTAATACTGACAGTCAAGGGCTTTTATCTTTGATTTGTGTACATCAGTGGTTTTGATAAGTGACCCCATGGTGAACTAGCCCCTATTAGTTTACTTCCTTTTCTTGAAAAGTTCGTGTTGTGAGCTTAAGAGACAATCTTGAGAGACCCTTAATGAAGTAACAAAAGAGAGGTTTTACAGTAACTTAAGAATATATTTAGACATTCTGAGTTTATTTTTGCAAATGGAGGAGAGTGGTGAGAAAGAAAAGTGAAACACACTGCTCCTCCTGAAATAATGAGGATTTTTTTCCATTGACTTAATCTGAAACAGAATTAGAGCCTAAGGCCTCAGCCACAGAGGAAAAGTTGCATCTATGTTATGAAACTTGAAATTGCCTATTTTCCCCCCCTGTTGACTAAGAAAGACTGTATGTCTCTAATTTTGTTGGTGTGGGGGAGGTTTTGTTTTTTTTAATAAGGGGAAATCTCTAGCATATTGGAATAATTGGATTATTTGTATTGTGGCTGAGATTAAGACCCTATATAGAGGCCATTGGATCAAAGCTGACCATTTAAATCTCCGAGGTAGTCTGTATCCTACTGTGCAAAAGTCCTGACATGCGTTCTGTGTTTAAGCATGGCAGCTTTTGTGTTGGGCTTTGCATTCCAGCAAAATCTTGACAAAGCTGAATAGTCACAGAGAACAAAGTTGCAAGTTTTTTTTTGTTGTTGTTGTTGCTTTGGGTACTTTTTTTAATAGTATGATATACCAATATTGTCAATATATTTTTCCAATCCAAGTGTTTTATAAAAGTTTTGCCACTATTGTGAAGGGGAAACTGGTTTGTTTAGGGTTTGTTAACTTACACCAGTGTACCTTTCCCCTGTGGATAAAACTGAGGCTTTTAATTCAAACTGTAAATGTTGACATAGTTGTTTTTGTTCTGAATTGTCCACATCAGAAATGTCATTGACCTTTTAGTTAAATTGACATAACTGCTAAAACTTGTCCTTTCTACAAAAAGGAGTGTCCTGACTGAATGGGAGGGAAAAAAAGCCTTTCTTCTGTTTGGAAAGAGCAGCTTCTATTTAAAGGGTTCCTCTTCAAAGTAACTAAAAGCCTTTAGTGATAGAGTTTTTTTCCTTCTGCCTTTTGCTCTCTCTTTTTACTCTATTATTTCTCTCACTTTTGACTGTAAGCACTGCCTGATTAATTTTACTAACTTCTTAAACTTTTAACTGTTTTCAGTCTAGTTTGTACTGGGTACTTAAATTAGAAAGCACAGTGATGTGCAGGTGTGAGAGAAACTTTGTGGAGTATGCATGGAAGGGGTGTAGGAGGGAATCCTGGCTCTTGAATTAGTTCCGATACCTCACCGTTACTTTCTCATGTACACCTTTCCAGGTGCATTTCTATATCCAAAAGTGCAAGAGATGGGTAAGGAAGCTGCACAACCTAACTTGGTTACTTTCAGGAATATTCACTTACCTCTTTTTTTCCCTTCCTCTATTTCTGTGTCTCTGATTTTTTGGGATTTTAAGGTGATTTTACTTTGAAATAGACAACAGTTTGGAAATCTATCCTGTGGTATGACATTCTGCTGACAGTCATTCTGGTAATTGAAAGGCTGGGGCAGGCCATGTGCCTCGTAGGAGTGGACTTCAGAACCAGAGGCTGTCCCACATCCTTACCATGCCCTGACTGTGATGTTCCTGAGGGGCTGTGGAGCATCCCAAGGAAGCAGTAACTTCTGGTGATATGAGAAGAACACGTGGGCATGTGTGTGTTCTCTGGATACGCTTGCTCCTGCAGAACCTTGAGGGCCTGAACAGTTGCACCTCTGAAGGCGCATACGTGGCTGCCTTTTTCCACTGTTGTCTGCACAGCTTGTTCCCTCTCTGGGCATGGGACTCGACAACTGGTCGTACTGAAGTGCCTCTTGTTGCCAGCACCAGCCTGGGCTGTAATCAGTCCCCCTCACACTGAAGTTTGTTTCTACCTTTCCATATGCGTGTTGAACCTTTTCAGTTTAGGGCAGGTTAGGTCAGGGAAGAGCTTCACCCAAAGCCTGTAGGAGTGGGTGCGTGTACTGTCTCTCATCTTTAATAGGCTGTGTATGCACCACCAGGACACTTGGAGAATGTGTTTTAGTTAGAAGCATGGAAAAACATAAATATAGGCTAGCTTTTATTTATTTGACAGTTTTCATGCAAAATTTATACCTGCTAAAATGTCACTGTGGGAGCTTGTACCACCTGCCCAGGTGTTACATCCCAGTGCTGAGGGCAGCCCTGCTGAGCTCTGCAGTCAGAGCAATGCTCACACAGCTAAACCAGGCAATAACCTTCGGTTAAAACACTCTTCTGCCATTTTCCTTTGCAGTTAGAGATGCAATAGGAGTCTTATTATGCTTTGACTTAGTCAGAGTTGGCCAGTTTTATTCAGTAAAATACAAACTGTGCAGATGAGGTTCCAAGTATGTGTCCCTCTTCTTTCCCTCTGTGCAACAGCTGTAATGGGGAAAACTGATATGGCTAGGAATGGGAACAGGATATAAAGTGAACACATGGAAAACTCACTGGAGAACAGCATGTAAAATACTAAACATTGAGTTGACTGACATATTGCAAGGGCACAGCATTATGGATATTATATACTTCTATTTCTTTAAATTCCTGTGGATATAGCTGCAGGGTGGCACCCCCACATTATTGTAAGACCCCACATTATCGTCTTTGTCAAAAGGAAAAAATCAAACCTTTTCTTACTCTGTTCCCACCAGTAAATGCATGCTTTAGATAAAGAATTATACTTTTAAAGATGTATATTAAACAATGTTTATATTATTATAACTTGTATTACTTTAGAAACAATTTTTTCTTATTATTCTCTTCTCTCTCCTGTCTCTCATCTCTTTTCTTTTATCCTTATCTCTTATTTTTATTTTAAGCTATGTGTTACAGAAGTACAGACTTCAGTTGTACAGAATCTCCGATCACTGTTCCTAACAGCAATGATCCAAATTACTGTTTTGTACTAGGGAGCTACTGCATTACAAGCAGCTACATAATAAGAACAGGTGTGAAATTTTGTTTTATAATTAATGTGTTCTGTTGTTCTTTGTCTGGATTTTATTTCAGGGCATCTAGATGATGACGGGCTGCCACATGGATTCTGTACAGTAACCTATTCATCAACAGACAGATTTGAAGGAAACTTTGTGCATGGGGAAAAGAATGGCCGTGGCAAATTCTTCTTCTTTGATGGCAGGTAGACTCTGACTCTTTGATTTTTCTTCTGTATTCTTCCTTGCTTGTAGCAATGTAAAACTAATCTATATTGATTGTATGCTGCTGAGGCTTTGGGTAAGATTTCTCATTAAAAACTGTAGCTGGAAAGTTTACTGCTGCTGTAACCATTCCTTTGTGGACTTTGTGTGTAATGCAGTGCCTATAGTTGTTTCCTCATGACAGAATGCAGTGGTGTGAGCTCTTTTAGCACTCTAAAGTTATGAGCTAATTAGAAATCATAAGAAATGGGAGGTGGTTAGAACTATTGGAAACCATGCTGACAGTGACTTTGACGTCAAAGTTCAAGTTCATAACTGCAGGTGAAATTTTTTGCCTCATGGTGCCACACAGAGAGTGCAACTGCCCTAGAAGCTAGCTGTGCCAGCCCTCACACACAGATGTGGGACCTTGACGGAGAGGCTTGCCCTCTACTTGGTGCAGTTATTTAGTGGTTAAAGGACTAAGTTAAGTACAGGTTTGTTAGCAACTCTGGTTAATCCTCTGCAAGTTGTTTGTGGCCTGATTTACTTTCAGAAAATCCCCTATAATTTCCGCTCTTTTCACTGGGAACTGTGACAGTGAAATGAGGCTAGTCTGTGCTTACGCATGTGTTTTCTTCTCTGGTCCTCACCTTGTAAGTCTTCCCCCCCACTGCAGCATTTCAGTCTGCAGTTGCCCAGAACTTCCTCCAAGGGAGCAGCAGATGTATAAAATGACACGATTCTTCATGATTTTGCAGCTGTCGGTGGCACTATGAATAGCAGCTGTTAAATTCGCAGTCATGCTGGGTCTACTCTCCGCCTGCTCAGCAAAGTTCTGAGCAGGAGCAGTGGTATTGTGCTGTCTCAATGAGTCAGCTTCTTGACTCTACTTGCCTTTGCAGTTGCTTCATACTGGGGATTGTGGGTTTTTTTCATGAAAAAGATAATATATTTATTCAGTTATGCAGAAACTGATCAGGCCTCCAAGCCTGGACGAAGAAAAATCCCCACGGTTGTTGGTAATGGCCTTATTAAATCTTCTCTGAGTAACTGAAAATCAGTACTGTCCAACAGCTGACTTCTCTAAAATAGCTTTCTTTAAGTTGGCAGACAGTGTCTCTGTGGGCACATACACATAATGCTTCTGTGGTTGTGGATGATCTCAACAGAGCAGTTGCTGATGGCACAGTCAGTGGAACTGACCCACTATTTTGTTTGTAGGGCTGCTCCTCTGTGTAATCCAGGGTACTGGCAGTGCTCAGTAGGAAAAGTCAGGTTGCTGCTGAGCCTTTTCTGTACTGCTTCAGTGTTGCCAACTCTTCTCTTTTTTCCTTTTTTTTTTTTTCTCCAATTTTTATAACCCTTAAAAATTGGAACAGTTGGCCACAGATGACTTCAGGAACTAGCATAATGAAAATATTCAAAAATAGTCTGTAATGTGTTTTTGGAAAACGGGATATTTTTATTAACTATTACATATTTTAATTTAGCTAAAGCAGTCTTAACTCAGCAGTGACTAATTACTGAAGTTGTAATTTATCTAGCTCAGCTAGCAAGACAAAGTTGCTCTCTGAAATCGATGGTTCAGGAGTCACAACATGCTGCAAGAATGACCTGGCATAAAACAGGACATGCTGTTTCCATTAAGTGTGCCATGGGCAAGGCTGAGTACTCATGAAGATGAGCAGTGAATCTCCAAAATTTCTCAAAATACCTCTCCTTTTGCAGTATCCTGTGCAGTAAGCTAGCTGGTTTCAGCCCTCCTGGGTCTGTTTGCCTCACAGGCTGCTGGTAAAGGTTGACAGCTGTACTGCTGTAGCTCTGTCGTTGGGGAGCAGCTGAGTCCTGTCAGATACTGGAGGGGCTGCAGTGTAAGCATTCTCATTTTTTGAGTGTTGGGGAATAGGACTGGCTGCCTGGCTGCCTTGTTTGGTCAGTGCAAACTGTTGCCTTTACTGGAATAGCTGCCCCATTCCTGTGGATTATTTAAGGGAGTGGAAACATGGAATG
Source organism: Atrichornis clamosus (assembly GCA_013400975.1). Lineage (NCBI taxonomy): Eukaryota > Metazoa > Chordata > Aves > Passeriformes > Menuridae > Atrichornis > Atrichornis clamosus. The sequence continues at coordinate 6,781 of WBMZ01002285.1, forward strand.
AAATATCAATTGGTTTTTTCCTCCCCCTTCAAAACATGCAACAAACCCCAGCATATTCTTTCAGAGAGATAAGTTTCACCTCTGGCATACTCCCTAAATTGGATTGTGTGCTTGGGCTTTCCTTGGTGCCAGTGCTTCTGGAGTGTACTTTGCAGGACACTTGCACAGTAAGGGCAGGCGTGAGAGCCATGCTTGGCACAGAGCTGGAGCTGCCCTTCTCCCTTAATTGGAAACTCCTATAAACTGACATCTCCCAGAACACAGAAGAAAACTATTATTTTTAAGGAGAAGTTTTCAGTGTTCCCATATAGATGGAGTGAGAGATGAATGGATCAGTGTTTGTCAATGTTAACTTACTACCTAGGAGGATACTGCAGTAAGTATTTTCCCTCCCAACTCATATCACTGGTTTATTTTTTGGGTAATGAGTATTTTCAGTCCCTTCTAGGCATAATGGATAATGGGAAGACGATGCATCTGATAAATCCTGACTTTAGTAAAACTTTACATTATCAGAAATATGATCATCCAAGAAGCAAACCAGAGAAATACAGGCTAGCTCAAGGTTTGTATTAACAAGGTTTTGTTTATGGAAGACACAGAAGCTATTTATTCCTCTTTGTGCTGGTCAGGTCTTAGTTGTAATTATCGTGTCTGGCTGCAGACACCATACTTTGGGAGTTTAAAAGGAGAGAAGGGGGAGCAGGGTGGAAATAACTCAGAAACTGTGAAGAGCATAAAAGTTTCAGAGAACTTGACTTTTTAGGCAAGGTTGAAGGGCATGGACTTCTTTCTTAAAGTAGCTTCCTTTTGATTTCGTTAGGTGAGATGGATCTTTTGGACACTCTTTAGAGCTTAATACAAAGAGAGAAAACACAGAAATTTGAGCTACAGTAAAAGAAAAGATATTCTTTCCAGTGCTGAAGCACTGTTGTAATTTAGCAACTTTTTAACTTCAACTAATACAATTAAAGGTAACAAGAAGGGGGTTTTAGTATTTTTCATCACATAAACTGGGGGTGGCTGCGTCTTCTAATGAGAATCCTACATGTGAACTCTGTGTGTGTTGTCACAATGGAATTCAAATCTAGTGATAAACTAGAGGGGAAAGTGGCATCGTTTATACTCAAGGGCACTGATTTCTGGTGGTTCCCTCATCTGCCCTGCTTCTTTCCTGTGCTGTAGTGCCATAGCTGTCTGTTCAGCTCTGTAGCAACCTGGATCAAGAAATTAATCCAACTGAAAAGTAAAAGAGTTTTCCTGCCCCTTCCTATTTTGCATCTGGTGTGCACTGAGGCTTTTACTGTAATGTATTTTCCCATGGAAACCTCAGCCAGCTTGCCAAAGTTACGTAAAAACAGAGCATGTAGCTTTAGAAAATGAATTCTGTAAAAGCATTCCTTCCACGACTCTTGAATATCTGTTTTGTAAAACACATAGAGTCATGTGCTCACAGGCACTGTTTGGGCTTATACCTTAGATGTCTGCATCCAAAACAGAATTATGCAGTCAAAGTATGTGTATGCTAACAGCTGCCTGTTACCTAAGTGTGCTGGAGTAAAAGCTAAACGGGTTGTATTCCCTTATGCTAATTCCAATATGAGAAAGAAATAACTGAGTAGACCCTCTTCTATGGTGATCCTTTCATTCCTTTGAAGCAGATTGCGGGGTGTTACTGTACCCCTTCTGAAGGGTTTGCAAGACAAAACCAAAGTGAAATGTTTCTTTGTTCAAATCCGAGTGCAACACTACTTCTGTTTGGCAGGCTGTGTTCCATTTTAATAGAAATACATGAAAAATTACTGCTTTTAGCAAGTCCTGTACAAATAGCTGCGAAGTGTATTGCTGGGGAGCTGACACTAGACTGTGACAGGTCGCACTTTGTGCCATGTCATGGTTCATCTGTACAGCAGCTCAATTTCATTTCACCAGAGAGATGTCAGTAAAGACCCACATGGAGCAGGTAGAAAATCCTAATGTGAGAGCAACCTGCTTGAGCAATAATTCCTTCTTTGACTGGCAGTGTCCATGTGCTGCTGTAGTTTGCTATTCCAGCCTACAAAAGTTGCCAGGCACTGTGATTGAGACGAGTGATGCGGTGTCCACGCAGCACACCCTCATGAAAGGGTGATGTCAGTTGTTTTCTGCCTTTGGAGCTCCATAAAAACAAGCTCCTGGTTTTCATCTTGACTTTCCAGCGTGTTGAGGCTTTGGGTTCACCTCTGAGAGGTAAATAGTCTTCCACTGCTGTTTCCTTTCTCTCTTTACCAGCACCCTAGAAGGGTACTACGTTGATGATGCCCTGCAGGGCCAGGGAATCTACACCTACGAGGATGGAGTGGTCCTTCATGGCACTTACGTGGATGGAGAGCTGAACGGACCAGCCCAGGAGTACGACAGTGACGGACGGCTGATATTCAAAGGACAGTATAAAGACAACATTCGACACGGAGTCTGTTGGATTTACTACCTGGTAAACCTGGCCACCTGCTCTCTTTATTGCAGAATATGTACCTTTCTTTTCTCCCCAGCTGAAACAAATATCCACCGTGACCCAGCTATCCAGAAGTCTGGCAAAAGATGTATGCGTTCTGATTTTGGATAATCGAACATCCCGTTAAGAGTTTTCAGGGTTGAAGTTTGCCCAGTAGATGAGATTCAATGAGGCTGCAAGATGCCTCCATTATTTTCATCTTCTAGGGAACCCAGCCCCTTGGAAGTGCATTTATATATAATTTGTATGTGATGTAAAAATAGGATGTATAATAATTTAGGCATTATCTCTTTGGGAAGGCTGGACCAATGGTGTTGCCACTTTGTAGTGCTGGCTGCTTGTGAGGAGCATGGAAGCTGTGCAAGTTATTGCAAACTGCTGCTCTTATTAAAGTAGGACGGGAGACTTTGTCTCCATTTCCATGTTGTGAAATCTGGCTTTTCCCAACACATCAGATGTAACTAGTGTGAGAGCTGTGCCTCTGAGTGGAGAGTGGACAAGTTCTTTGCTAATTAAGCAAGCCAGAATTTTATATTTTTGGTTCTTGGTAAAAACTCAGATATTCCTCTGGGAGACTTTGGAAAAAAATTTGATATTCTTTTACAACCATGCTAGTTAAGGCAATAATAGTTGTACTAGTTTGAAGGGGGTATGTAATTTTAATTTTAATTGCTATTCAGCCTTACACAGCACTCCAGAGTTGACCCTTTCAGTCTTTACCTTGTGCCAAGAAGGGGAAAACATCTGTAATCATGTAATTAAGCTGCTGGTCAAAACCCCATCTAGCTCTGTGCTGCATAAGGCACAAACTTTAGTTGCAGATTGATTTCTAAATGCTTACTACTAGCTGTTCATTTTATTTACTGGTTTTCACTGTTGCCATTAAGCATGTGTTAGGATCCACAATTTTTGTATGCTGCTGAAAGATTTTCAGTCCTAGTGTATAAAATATACACAGCTGACCCTTCACATTGTGTATCTCCTGCTTCATCTTCCAGCTGACGAAGTGTTGCTGTACCTTTTGGAAATGTGAATAATTAGAGGTTGTTTATCATTGTCCTCTTGCCAGACAAAAGGATGCAAGGTGTTCCAGAAAAGCCTCTTTACCATGAAACCAGTTGTTTCCTCATGGTTCTGTGCAGGATGCTACGTGCACAGTTTTTTTCCCAGACTTAAGGTTCTTTGTTTCCTATTACAGCATGCTTGAAACTCTTTCATCCTTGGAGTTGAACAAAATGGTGCCACTTTGAAATAGAGTCTGTGCACAGTAGTCTTTATCTAAATCAGTCTGTTGCTACATCACACCTGCTGGTTTTGCTCCAGGGTGTTATTTGGAGATGCTTCCTTGTCCCTTTTGAAATAAGCACCTGAAGTGGTTAGACCTGTGCTAATCTATGCATCTCGTTCTGCAGTTCTGTAAATAGACCTAACCCGACCTGCAGACAAATCACAGATGGCAAAGCCCAGGGCTAAAATGTGTAAACCTTAGAGAGGAAAAGTGTTGCTGTTGATGGCTTTCCACAATTATTCTCACTGAGCACTACCTTACATTGGGGGGCATGCTGGGACAGAGAAACTCTCCAGGAGTCATTTTTGCTTAATAGACCGAAGTCTTTTAAAGTACCTTGAATTAGCAGTGAGCAAGGCAGCGTTTAAATGGGTTTTTTTCTCTAGTACAGTAATCAAACTTGGACACCTTTGTGGCTTTGGGCCTTGGTTTCACCAGTCGAAACTCAGTATTTTTGTCACATTGAAGGAAAGACCTTGGGATTTGTCTATTCCAGACAACATAGAAAATCAGTTTTATCCTAACTGGAATTATTTCATCCAGCTTCTTCCTGTGTCTGTTTCTCTCTCATTTTCATAATTTCACATCTGAACTTACTGTTGCTTTTTTTAAAAGTTGGTGAAAATACCTTTCATTTACTGAAGATAATAAAGTGTAACCAGATGATTTGCCTTTTCTTTCTTGCCTGTGTTTTCAGGATGGAGGCAGTCTTGTGGGAGAAGTAAATGAAGAAGGGGAGATGACTGGAGAGAAAATAGCCTATGTGTATCCTGATGGAAAGACTGCATATTCTGGAAGGTTCATAGATGGAGAAATGATAGAAGCAAAACTGGCAACTCTGACAGCTGTTGAGGATGGGAAACCTCAATTTGAAGTAGTCCCAGGCAGTAAGTTCAGCTAACACAAACTTGTTTTCCTGTTACCAGCTCTTTTCTGCAGACAGCTTGGTTTCTCTGATGGTCCCCACTGGAGACTCTGGCTGTGATGAGACAGGCCCTTAGTGAGAGGCCCTTTCTCCAAGTCACGGAGTTGGGCAGAGAGGAAGGCGGAGCCATCCCTTTGTCCTGGGAACAGACAGGAATTGACCCCTGCATGGTCCTGCCAAACTGCATTTCATAGCCCTTTTCTCACTCCTGTGCTTGTGGGCACAGTCCTGTTTGTCACACACACCATTGCCCTCTGTGCCAGCAGGAAAACCTGCTTCATTCTCCCTGTTAATGGTGGCACAGGTACAGGCATTCTGTTAGTGAAATAACTACAGGAGGAGAGCGAGGCTGTGATTTCATCACAGCTCCTGTCGGCTGAGTTTGTGTAAGTCAGTGTTACCACTGTGAATGTTCTGGCACCCCTATTGCTGGGCTGGAAGGACACAGAGATTGAAATAAGTGAATGAGATTCAGTAATTGTGTAACAGTCTGATGCTGTGTAACAGCACCCTTCAGTGTGTCTGGTCCTGCTGCCAGAGAGTGGCTGTGAAGTGCAGGAGGGCAGGGTGGTGCCTTCTCCAGAGGCTTGAACCTATAGTTCTGGAGTGGTTTTGTTGCTCTGAGGTGTACGTGGTGTTTTGGACAAGGGTGGGTTAAGCTGCAGTAACAAGCAAGGACTATGCTAATGCATTTACTGCTTTCCCAGCAAATATTGTCTCACTTGATATGAAGTAGGCAAATAAAGCTCAGTAAAAAGGTATTGACAAGCAAATGCCTGTCAGTTTATATTTTAAATCTCTCAGTTATGATATCAAGTCAAAATTTAGCTTAAAATTTATCTTCCAAGAGGGTACAGTTGTGCTTTGTAAATAGGATGAAGTCACACTCTGAAGGAAGCTGTCTTCAGCCAGAACAGATCTTGGACGCTAGGGGCAATGGCCTTTTATCAAACTTTGTAGTATTCTGTTTTGTGGGGGTTTTTTCCCATCTTATTTCCACCTTCTTCTTAACCTATCTCCCAGATAGTCCTCTGGCAGTTGGGAGAGGGATGTAAAAATATAGTTAGAGCTGTACCACTGAGTTATTTATTGATGGCAAGAAATGAATGAGTGTAGCAAGTGTGCTTTCTGATTACTGAACATCATCTTCTGGCTGAAGTCTCTTCAGGATTTGGACTAGAAAATATTTCATATTTGAAATAGTCAAGATTGTTTTTTAGTTAATGGGCTGTTGAATATATCCTTTTAAATTTTGCTTTACTTTTAAATTGTATTTAGAGACTTTGGGAGGGTCAGTTTTGAAAGACTGTCCAGTCTTCCTCTTCAAATTGGTAATTTGAAGAACATATGTATCGCCTTTTTGTGTTAGTACTTCTGCTCTAGAGTGTTGAGGGGAAAAAGTAATCAAGAAGCAGTATCTCACTGAAGGCTCTTTATAGGTGCAGTCCTGTTTAATGCCTTTTTTTTGGAAGCACAACATTTATTTTCTGCAGACATTAAAATTTAATTTTTGAATGTCTTAAGAATTGCATGCTCTCTGTGCTGCCAATTAGTTTATTTCCTTCGTTAATTTGGGGTTTTTTTAGGCCCAGTATACAGTTTTGACAAATCTACTGCATCCTGCATTTCTACAAATACCCTTCTTCCTGATCCTTACGAATCAGAGAGGTAGGCTTTTTTTTTCTTGTGCCTGTATTTCTTTGCTGTTATATACTTAGGGTCTAATTTTGCAAACCTTTTCTCATATAAAATGAAAAAAAAGTGTGTAAGGGTTTGTGAAATGGAAGCCATTACTGTACATCAGTCAGCATTTGACCTGGTTGAATTTCTTTCTGATTCACACAATAAAGTTGCACTCTGGTGGATGAAACATGATGATACATTTTTAGAGATTAAACTAGGATAATTTCTTAGCTTTTCAAAGACAAGTTCAGTCAAGCCGTGGACTCCACTATAGTCCACACGTATGACATTCTGAGAAAAAAATATACGCTGTTCCCTATTTTCTGGATGTATAACTAGCTGCAGGGTGCTGTATTCAATGTGTTTTGCTGGATGGCATGTGTTGTACAAAATTTTCTCCCCTGCCACGGATGTAGCAAAGTGGCAAGAGTAAATCATCAACCTGGAGGAAAGTGAGATACTGTTTGTGACAAGCCTATAATGTCAAAAAACATTCCTCGGGAATTGCCTCATGATAGTCAGGGACATCTCTTCCATGGCTGTTCCATAATTGCACTTTTACCAAGATTTTTAAGAGGCCTTGCTCTGATAGCACTCAATTGTAGCCCCTTTCTGATACTCTGAAATATCTAAGTGTTTAGTAAAATACTGACTTTAATTTGAAGGTGTAGTGCTTCATCTTGCGAACTCTTGCTCATCTGTGCACACACATACCAGCAACACCAGTTTGGTGGGGACCTCTGGGATTCTAGTATGTTATTGAGGGTATTCTGAATTGAAGCCATCGTTGTGGAGTAATAGTAGATTGGCACTTTAAAAAAAAAAATGGTTTTCAAAGTTAGCCCCCACTTCCCACCAAATCTGAGTTTTGCCAAAATAGAATGTATGGAAGAGAGGAAGAGAAGACGTTCCATTTAGGGGTTTTGAATTATTGTTATTACTAGCATTATAATTAGCTTTATTGTTACATTGAAGTATTAGTCTTTATCCCAGTAATGTTGTGATAATTCTTCTTGAAAATTAAAACCGCAATCAATCGCTAATTCCATGCCCTCCTCCTCCTGTAGGGTGTACGTGGATATCTCTCTCATTTCCAGTGCTGGAGAAGGATTGTTTTCGAAAATAGCAGCAGAAGCCAGTACAGTGATGTCCTTCTACAATGGAGTGCGAATTACACACCAGGAGGTAAAGAAGAGAAAAAAGTCAGTCTGAATTTTCATTGCTCCTTCTGAAATTTTCTTTACATAGTAGGATCTTACACCCACCACGTTCCCACCCTTGATTTAATGTGATAGAGTTTAATTGAAAGAAGGTGCATGTTCACCTATGTATAGATTTTAAAAAGTAGAGGTTGGTTTTTTTTAGTGACTTGGACACATGAAAAGCTTTAGTTGCATATATTTTGAATGTTTGCTTTCAAACTGCTGACAAAGGTGACCCCTCCACCCAGACTCTGAATTTTTGCCTCGTAAACTAGGTAGACAGCAGAGACTGGGCCCTCAATGGAAATACAATATCCCTGGATGATGAAACAGTCATAGACGTACCAGAGCCCTACAACCACGCTGCCAAGTACTGTGCCTCACTGGGGCATAAGGCCAACCATTCTTTCACTCCTAACTGCACCTACGACCCGTAAGTAGAGTCCTGTGTTTTGGGGTAAAAACTGCTGGCTGGGCTCACAGGGTGTCCCTGGGCAGCTGGATGAGGAGCAGTGGTGAGCTGGGAGTAGAGAGTTCAGGCACTGAAGGAGTTTCTGCTCACCTAGGCGGAGTTGGGAATGGGCTGGCATTGTGGGTGCCTGATGCCTATTGGGACTTACACCCTGGAGTATCACAAAGTTTGCAGCTGTGTTTTGTTTGTGTTATGAGTTGCTTATTGACTCTAAAATGCATAATCACAGCTTTCTAAATCCTGACTTGGCTAGGACTGCGCCGTATTTGCTGAACTCTACCTGTGCTTGACCAGCACCATCAAATATGCTGTCGTTTCTGAAAGTCAAATAAAATAAGCACCTTGCTGCTCTGCGCCTGGTGCAGAGCACTAGGCAATGTTTGGTGTAACCATATGCTCCGGGGTGTAAATATTTTCATACCAAGGGATAAACACACCTGTGGATATAGCCATGTAGAAAATAGTTTTCCTTCGTTAAATAAGCCAGTTTCCTTTACTGTGGGACCCTGGGAGAAGATGTACAGAAGTATGTTACATTTGTTAGGTCGTTCAGCTGTATGAGGATGAACAATTTTCCATGCTCTCCAGTCTCTCATAATCTCTGCTGTTCCTGTCATGCAGATGTTTACCTCTGCAAGCCCATAGCATGTGGCAATGATTAACTGTTTTAATTTTTATGACAAACAAGCAATGTTGCAGAACTGTCGAAAAACTTCAAATGATAGAGCTGCACAAAACTGCTTTGAAAAATCAGTATTTTTGCTCTTATTCTTCAACCTTTATAAGGTTGACTCAAAGCAGTCTGCTCATCTGATACCAGGTTATGTAATATTGCTCTAACTGTGAAAGACTTCTGAAACTATAAAAGGGACTGGCAGAGTCTGTGAATTGACAGCTGAGCCTAGCAAAGGTGGGTTTTTTTCCAGGTTTGTTCATCCTCGTTTTGGGCCCATCAAGTGTATCCGTACCATCAGGGCTGTGGAGAAGGATGAAGAATTGACAGTGGCTTATGGGTACGATCACAACCCTGTTGGGCAAAATGGGCCAGAAGCACCGGAGTGGTACCAGCTGGAACTGAAAGCTTTCCAGGCTGCCCAGCAAAAGTGAAATGGGAGCGCCTTCTCCGTTCAGCAAACTGAAACAGAAACTTGGATCTATGCACTACCTTTATACTGAAAACTGGACAACCAGGGATTGTTTATGCTGTTGCATCATAACTTTGCATTCTGTGTTAAGAGATAAGTTTCTTGCATACTAACTGGTTTGACTCTGTTACTCATAGCAGATTTAAAATAAGCTAGCGTTGCACCAGTCTTACCTGGAGAAATTATTTAATATTCTATACAAGATGTGGTATTCTTTGGTAGCTTCTGCTTTTGCACCATATGCAAAGATGCCAAAAGACTAGAAAGAAACTAAAATGGGTATATCGTTCACTTTTAGTCGGCAGACTTAGTGTTGCTCTCTATCTGCCTAGGCAATATTGTGCAACTGCATTTTGCATATATGCCACTTGTGATGATAACAGTAATATTTTGATATTCTCTAATAGTAGCATAATTTTGCCTTTTTAAACCTTTGATCTGAATCTTGCAATAGAGCCGTTTATTTATTAGCATATAGGAGGCTGGGTTTTAACTCCCCTTTCCTCTTATCTGAACATTGTTCTTTCAACAAATCCTCTTTTGCAGGAGAAAATTCTTTCTAACTAGTGGAAAGGCTTGTGTGTGTATGTGAGAGTGCTGTGTGTTGGTCTCTGTGGCTCTAAATAGTATAGCAACGTGTCCAAACCTAATATTTATCTAGCCTTTACGGCTGGCTTATTTTATTTAATTTATTATTATGACATGCAAATGAAGCTGTTCTTTGCATGAAGACTTCCTGAAAAGGAGAAAACAGATTTGCTTGTTGAAGGACTTTCAGAAGTACGTGTTCTGGAAGGCAAGGACATTACTTGTGTTGGTGTCCATGAGTTGGTTTGTGTATTCCACCTGTTAAAGCAAAAGATTTAGGCAATAGATGCCTCAAGGCAAAAGATGCTTGGATCTCACATGGATTCTCTGAAAGGAGGTGCATGTATTTGGCAACAGGCTGTAGTACTTGGTGAGGAGAGCTGTGTCTTTTATATGTGTTCACTTGACAAAAGAATATAGCCTTGTAGCCATCTATTAGTAGTACTGGTTTAAGACACAGTGAATTAATATAGTATGAGGTATAAAAATAAGATTTTTTTTTTAAAAGAAAATATATTAAAATATTGTTTTTGAAAGACAAACAATGAATGTAAAAACGTCAGTCAATGCTCATATTTAGAAAGAGCAGTCAATCCATAACTTTGTTACAGCCAACAATGGGGGCTTGTGAATATTCATTTGCAGAGCTCCGTTCTGGGGTTTTTCAGGGGTAGGGAAATCGTGCATTTTTTCAGATACTGTACTGTCTTGCCTAATGCTGTATTAGAGAGAAATAATACATCATGTTGGTTTCCATACTAGAGCCTTTCTGGGACTCTGATGCTCTCTTTTGGGTTTAGAAGCTTAGGAAAAACTCACATGCATTTGCAACACTTTCTTTAAATGTTTGTAGTTTTTAAAAGTTTGTATATATGTAACATAAATGATTTGGGATTCAGACCTGCCTTTCTATTGAAACACATTTTGGTTGGTTGCTTGAACTGTTGGACGTGTCTGGGGAGCTGGGCAGGGAGAATGTGTTGGGTACCTGCAGATGGTTGCTGTTTTGTGCAGTCTGAGAATCCTTGCTTTGGTACCTGAGCAAAGTTCGGAGTTACTCATAAGAACCTCTCTAACCTGGGGCTCTGTTTAGCCCTGTGGCTGCTCACAACCCTTTTCCAGCACCTCAGCATTTCAGCTCGCACAGAAGCTCCTCTGTGCATGTGCAGGGGCGGGGGATAGATGGGTAGGCTCAGGGCATTGTGACACTCCTTGAGCAGTGATCTGAGCGTGAGCTCATCTCCCGTCTCCCCACGCTGAAGACTCAGGCCACATCTCTGCATCTCACCCAAGGCAGAGGTGACAGCTCAGGGACTCACCTGAGCGTGCAGAGACACAACTGAACCTCACAGGTGAAGGAGAGTTGTCAAGGTCAATCAGCAGCACAGAAAATGAGTCTCAAAAAGAAATACGCATGACTTGATCTTTCCCTGCGTGCCCGTGGGTCGTTATTTTAGACCATCAGCCACTTGCAGGAAAGTGTATCTCTGGTAGGGAGCTCTCATGTGTGTCTTGTGGATTTTTCTGCCAGGACCATGAAGTTTGCAAAGTTGAGGCTTGAATTTCAGTGCAGGGAAGAGCAGAGGGAAGATATGTGACTGAAACTTGCTGGGAATGGATGGTAACTCCTTCCGCAAGCTTGAGAACCTGCTTTGGACTGCTGGCCTTCCTGTGCTTGCTGGAGAATTGTGCTTAAAACGTTCTGATCTCTAGAGCTCCTTCAGCTTCATTTCTGATCACTCTCCCAATTCTTCTGCAATCTCCTCTTCGTATGGAGTTGCTTATGTTTTAATAGATTTGTCAGTCTTCATATTGCCTGATTTTGACATAAATAAAATATAGGTGCTCTTTGTATATCAGGTTTGTAGATTGTATCCTAAAATAGGGAAATTGCAGAAAAAAAGGCATTAAGGTATCCTGTGTCTTCTCAAAAAATTTGGTGACAGTCAAGCAGATTCTTTTGCACATGTGTGTAGCCTGGTAACTTGCCACAGCTGTAGCTGTTGTCTCTTTTAGCTCTGCTGTCCTTCTCTCTGCTCTGTAGAATCTTTTGGTCCTTCTACAGCTCCCTTCTTCGGTGACCAACCTTCTATAAAAGTTGTGATTGCAAAGCTGCTTTGGCTTGATTCAGGACCAAGCCTTTTAATTCTTGTTTTCACTCTCTTCCTGGTCTGTTAGAGTGGAGATGGCCGGGATGGTTTTTGCCACTGGGAAGTGAAAGGGCTCAGGGTGTCCTTCAGAGGTGTGCTTTGGGAGCCCCTGGTTAAACACAGGTTAGTTACAGAACTCCAAATAATGCCTTAACTTGGTCAACGTGTTGCTGCTCAGCTTCTGGGGCTAACCAGAGAGCAAGACCAGCTTTGCAAAACCCCTCATGGGGAGCGTGATGACATATCCGTAGACATGAGACCCACACCAAACCACAGTTCTCATTTGGGGCGGAGGAAGCATCACCTTGCACAGCAATCCATCCGACTCTGTGCAATGCAGCTGACTACTGGTGAATATGTAGTAGGTAAAGAAGCTCCACTTCTCAGTGTCCGGCCAAAGACCTGTCCTGTCGGCACAGAAGCTGGGAGGAGAGCTGATGCCTGTCAGCTGAGCAAGGGTGAGCAGATGGCTCTCGGAATACCATTGTGACTAAAGAATAGCATAGGAGAACCTGGAATTGCTGCTCTTCTCGGATACAGATAAGTTCCCAATATCTGTTAGTGCTGCATGTGACTCCTCTGTGATGGGAGGGTTGTTACCTGAGCTCCTTTATGAGAAGGAGCCTGTATCAGCCTGTATTTGTCTTTTCAAACAAAAACAAAAATCTGAAGTGGATCTTCCTGCAGTGGCAGCAGAGTGTTTTGTCACCAAGAATACAGAAGCCTAGTTTTCTGAAGAAGTGGCTAATCCTGGAGACAAGAGAGCCTGAGAAGTTGCTGCTGAGAGCTGCCTGCTTCTGGGTCACTCCCCTGAATAAGAAGGAAATGGGCTTAGGCTGTGGAGGGTGTGTCTCAAGATGAGTCTTGTGCTATAATTTTACTCTTGGGGATCTACCTGATTTTCCTTCACAAATATGAAAAGGCTTTTTTTTTCTTTTTAGTGTTTTTTCTGGTAGTAATTATAAGAAGCTTAACCTGCATAAATATCTGTTCATCTTGACTGTTGAAAAAGTCAAAGGAAATACATGGATATGGCTTTTCAGCAGTTGGAGTCAGAGCTGTGAGAGCTTTTTTACTTTTTCCACGGTTGCCACGATATCCGCTAGGACGGCCCATGCTTTTAATCAGGTCTAGCTTCCAGGCAGATTTCGGGAGCTTTGGGAAGCCGTGTGAGGCTGCATGTTTTGGGAGTGACTGGGCAGGCTTCTCCTTCGCAGAGCCTTTCCGGATGTGGAGCTTGCAGCATTGCACACAGATGGCAGCAGCCATGGGTTCTTCCCCAGGGCTCCTGTAGCATGTTGCTGGTGTGGAAGCAAGAACTCCACTGAGGAATTCTCACCCTCTGCCTGGCGCTGGAAGAGCAGAGTAGCCAACATATCCCATCTGGTACGAGAAACTGAGAAATGGTGGAAATGGCACTTTTCTGTTTCCTTCCCAGCTGTCTGTCCTTGTCATCCCATCAAACCAGTGCTCACTGCTTGGGTTGCAGCAGGGACACAACAGTGTTGCTTCTGTTTCAGAGACGTCTGTGATTTGTGTCCTTTCACTCAATTTGATAGTCCTTTAGGAAAATGCTGCTGTTGCAATGAGGTAACATCATACAGAGCCGGGTATCTGCTGCTTTGTTTTCCTATGGCTCAGCAGAATTGCTGGAGCTATGGGTGCCTGAGGAATTCACCTCCAAGCGCTTAAAAAAACCAAATTGCTTCGGAAGCAACGTTACTGAAGTGTCTCCTTACATGCTGAGGTGCTGCATTAGACGCCTCTTCCTCACTTACACTGCACTGTCTTGTGCTGAGAGCATCTGGGCGAGGAGAGCAGGCGTGGGAACAGCTTCACTTGCGGGTGTAAATGGGCTTCACCTGCAGTGAACTTGTTCCTCTTGCTTCGTGTACTGGAAACATGAGAACTATATTTTTGGACAAAGAATTTCTAAGCAGTCTTATAAGGGATTTTTTTTTTTTAAAACGAAAACAGGTGCAAGATTGAGTGCATGTTTACTTGCCCCAGATCAAAGGTTTTGAACACTAAGGTCACTATCTGTTGAATGGACCATCGTCTTGGCTCTTCTGTCTTTGGGCAATGGAACCTCCTGCCCTTTTTCTCTACCAGTTTACTGTAACTATATTTTTTCCCCTAGGAGAAATATATATACAAAAATTATAAGCAATTAAATGTTCAAGCCATAAAATCATGAGTGTGGGAAGACCCTCTTCACAAGTTTTAACATTTGTATGTAAAATGGTGTTTGTATGAAATATTTTTATGGTAGAATGAATATTTAAACAAAAATGTTCCAGTAAGATCTAAACCCAATTTCAAAGGATGTCTTTTTCTAAGATGCAAGTGTAATTGAGTACCAGTAAGTAGAAAATTTTTATTTTTACTTAAGGGGAGATGCAACGAATGATCCTTACAATTACAAATGGTCGTTTCTTCTGTTTGGGCAAGTATTTATGCGGCATTACATGCAGCTGCCATAAATAATTGCAGTAGCAAGGCGAGTCACATCTTCAAGACATACCTCTCAGTTTGCCCCTTCGTGATATTGTAGAAACGACCCATCCCTCCTTTCTGCAGATTCACGCCTAGAGAACTTTTCCTACTGTAATGAATTTAACTCTGAGGTAAGATCCAGACTAAAATTGTGTATTACTTAACAGTTTCTGCTGGGCCTTCTGCTATTTTAATACTCTTTAGCCCATAATTACTGGGTGTCTCTGTTCTGATGAACTAAGTGCTAAAGAATAATCTTTGGGGTAAGCTTATACATGTGTTAACAGGTAACCCCGGAGTATTTAACTTGTATACAGTACTTGATAGGTGTTTTATGATATTTGTACTCGAACTATGAGCCTTACTGAACATCTGTAGGTTTATTCATGACTTTTAAAAAATGGATAACTCTAAGAAAGATGTTTACATGATGATTGCCCTTCCTTTGATGTTATGAATGGGGTTTTTATAGTGTGTTTGGGTGTATGTGCAAGGAAGTAAGAAAAGTGTTTCTGGAAAAAACAGACTTGACAAACATTTGTAATAAGTGAATTTTAAAGATTGCTTTAATTGCGCTATGAAGGCAATGCAAATATTAAAATATTCAACAGAAAACTGTTGTCTCTCCTTGTTATTTCTGTGTCACAGTTTTGGGCATCGTCTGACATCTCCCCCTGGCTTGTGTCCTGTGTGGCCACAATTTTTGCTGATGCACAGGAGCAGGATTTCACACAGTTAACACACATCTGGGCCACATTGTATAAATAGTGAATGAACAGCAGAACACTCCTGACACCACTGTGTTGGTTTTTTTCTGGCACCTCTGCTTCTTTTCTTACTCCTCTCTTTTCAATGCATGTAACATGGACTTCAGTTGTGTAGTGGTATGGAAGAACATCCCGCTCGTATGTGCCAAAGTGTCTTTAACACTTGTGTTTTAAAACACGGTGTATTTTTCTCTGAGGCAGTGGGAAGGTGCAGCAGTGGTGCCTTGCAGGCAGGTAACCTACTCCTCTGTCTCCTGATTTCTTGTACACATCCTGCTGAGTGAGCGGCAATGAAAGTGGCAGCACCTGACCACCCTACCTGGACATTTTTTCTAATATCTAATCTGAATCTCCCCTGTCTCAGTTTTAAGGGCATTTCCTCTGGTCCTCTCACTGCAGGCTCAGTAGAAGAGACCGACCCCCACATCACTCCAGCCTCCTTTCAGGGAGTTGTAGAGAGCAGTGAGGCCCTTCTGAGCCTTCTCTTCTTGAGACTGAAGAGCACCAGCTCCCTCAGCCATTCCTCATAAGACATGTTATCTAAACATTTTGCAAGCCTTGTTGCCCTTCTCTGGACACCCTCCAGCACCTCAATGATCTTATTAAAGTGAGGGGCCCAAAACTAGACACAGCATTCGAGGTGTGGCCTCACCAGTGCTGAGTTCAGCGGATAATCAGTGCCCTCGTCATGCTGGCCACACTATTGCTGATACAGCCCAGGATGCCTTCTGGGCCACCTGGGCACAGCTGGCTCATGCTGTGTCAACCAGCACCTACAAGTCCCTTCAGCTGAACAGCACAGGTTCTTACGCCATTTCCAGTGTAGAGTTGGCACCAGTGTGCCTGAGGAACCTTTGCCTGTCAGTCTAAGCAAACTGATCACACAAGTCATTAACAGTATGTATCGAAAAATTTCATGGAATCTTAGAATCACAAAACGGTTTAGATTGGAAGGGATCTTAAGAGATCATTTAGTTGCACTCCCCCACCACGGGCAGGCACACGTTCCAGTAGACCAGGTTACTCAAAGCCCCATCCAGCCTGGTCTTGAACACTTCCAGGGATGGGGCATCCAGTAAAAATCTCTGAGCAACCTGTGCCAGTTTCCCCAACGCACAGTATTTCGCGTGTATGTCATGTGAAGCAGCACTTGGGGCTGCAGGAAAAAAGAAAAAGGCCCACTTGTGTAGAAGGAGTGGGTGGGGTGCCCGATCCCGGCAGCCCGAGGGTGCCCGGGGCGGGGCGGCCCTTCCTGGCGGCAGGAGAGGCGGGACGGGGCGGGCGAAGCAGCCGCGGCCCTGCACAGGCGCTGCCACGGCACAGGGTCTGCTGGCCTCGCCAGCTTCTTTTGGCGTAGACTCGGAACTCTCTTTCCCGGACGCGGAGCCGGAGCTCTCCCGCCGCTGCCCGGTGAGCGCCGGCCGGGCCGGTGCCGCCACAGGTGAGGGCGCAGCGAGCGCGGCACTTCCCGGCTGGCGGGACCGGGATCCCTGGCACGGGAGCACACGGGAGCACACGGGAGACGGGGCTGGCGGCTGGAGCCGCCCCCGGAGAGGGCGTGCGGTGGCCGGCAGTAGCGACGGGGCAGGTCGCGGCTCGGCGCCGGCTGCCCGAGGGGAGAACCAGAGCCTTCCTGGAGAGGTGTGGAGCTTAACTTCCAAATGGAACAAAACCCAGACACCCTCTGCGCCTCTTAGGCAGCAGAAATCCCGAAGCGAGAAGGTCAGCCGTAGGGTCTGAGGTGACGATCGCCCATCCCTCTACAGAAATGTCGGGAGTGCTGTCCCAGGCAGCTGCCAGGCAGGAGCCGCAGGGAGTTCCCAAAAGGCCTCTCACCTTCGGTCACTGAGAAATGAACTCTGCACTTCTGCTACAGGCCCTGCGCACAAGCCGATGCCCACCGGGTGCTGATCCTGCTGTCCCTTCTCTCTCTCCTGCCTAGGAAAAGCCATTCGCCCAGCCCTGGAAGCCCCGGGCGCAGCTCGGCAGTCTGCGTGTTCGGGGGTTTGTGTGGGAATCAGTGCAGAATGGATCGGTATCGATACTTCATCTTTAACCAGAGGAACATGGTGGTGCTGGGGATGTTCCAGATAGCCTTCAGCACAGTGTGCGTCACCAGTGGGTTCATAGATGGCATTTTCAGAACAGAATCTCAGCTGGGCAAAACCAGAGCTCCAGTTTGGGCTGGCATGGTAAAGTACTATATTTTCTATGATTCGTTTTGTGGTGGGTTTTTTTCCCCACTGTTACCTACCAATACTCATATTGGGGGTGAGAGGGAAGCCGGGATTTTTTGCTGCCTCTTCCCTGGTTTTCTGCTTTGAACCCGGTTAATAAAAGTTTCCTTATTGTAATATAAGCAGAAGAGTGCATGCAGATTTCCAGCTAAAGAAGCTAAATTAAATACATTTCTACTGGATAATTTAGAAAATTAATGATAGTGACAACTGACGGGTTTTTTTGAAGAAGCATGGTGACCACAGAGAAGCTACCAAAGATTAGGAGGGGAACACTTCATCCTCACGTCAGGTGGATGAACATCTGGGTAATGATCTGTGTCCCACAGCACAGTGCCCTTAATTATTGGTATTGCAGTGAGGAGTGGGCAGGAGGTGTCCTGCTCCCTGCCATTCAGTACCCTGATTTACCCTGCTGAGCCACACTTGCAAGGAAATTGTACTGAAGTGCTGTCTCCAGTCCAGAGGCTGCCCATCTCCTTTCGGGAATATCTTTCTTTCTTCTACAAGATGTGTATGGACTTGGGAAAGCAGTGCACATTTTAGCACCTTTAATTGGACTTACTCAATCAGTTTCATTATTTGGCCACAGCCATAAAGCTGTGGTCAGAGCTAGCAAGGCCACGGGGGTAGTGAGTGGGCAAGATGCACATCATGCATCCTGTCCTAAGAAGGTACTGCAGAGGAAAACTGAAGAAATGAGCAATTCTCTTTCCATTTCTGATGCAACAGTTGCTCTGATCCAAGCCTTGAAAATACGGGCTTTTCATCTGCTTGGTAGTAGTTTGTCTTCTGAACTGATACTGGTCTCCCAACTCCTTTTATGGGAGGCTGCCAACTCCTTCTGTGCTCCGCAGGTGATGGGAGTCCCGGGCATCCTGGCTTTGTTCTCCTCTCAGAGGAAGAATCCAATTCTCGTAAGTTGGAGGGGCAGGTGGGTAGTTGTGTGTGTACAGGGCAGGGGCAGAATGTTGGGGCAATCGAAAATTATTTTGAAAATGATTTGAGTAGGGAATGAGCAGACTGATCCTCCTGCAATATTAAGAGTTTATTTCTTTGAATTATCTTCAGAAAAGCTGCTGTGTTCATAAGCAAAAGGGGGATGCAGTGTTACCTTGCTTCCTGCTGCAGCAGACAGGCACTAGGTCTAATAACAAGCAAAAATCTGTAAAAACACTTGGTTTTGAATGCTTTTCTTTTGGTGGTCCTTCATGCTGTTAAGATGTACACTAAAATAGGAAACAGGTTTATAAGTTTGTATTTCCTAGGCAGGTCTCTCCAGCCATCTACTCTCCAAGGGGCGGATGTTGTATGTAAGGACAAAGTCTTTGGGTAGCACCTGTGATTAAGATTCAGGACTCAGTTGTAACTCAGAAACTCAGTATTATGGAAACTTTTACTTCTCTGTTTGGCTCCCAAATGGCTGTTGCTACTGGGTATATTGTAGTGTTATCACAGGTCAAAGGC
Source organism: Atrichornis clamosus (assembly GCA_013400975.1). Lineage (NCBI taxonomy): Eukaryota > Metazoa > Chordata > Aves > Passeriformes > Menuridae > Atrichornis > Atrichornis clamosus. Next base: position 25,695 of record WBMZ01002285.1, read on the forward strand.
TGGTATTTGTAATGCTTGTTAGTACATTTTCCAAGGGATAGCTTTAGTTCCTGTTCTCCTTCTTTTTCTCCCTAACATTCTCTGTCTAGGTGAATGTACTGATAGTTGCCTCCATAATCTCTTGTGTTGCCATCCTCATCGTAATAGTTTATAGCTCCTTCACACTGAACTATGGTGAAGAGGAGGAGCTGAGTTCCACCCCAGTCCATGTTATCCATACTGTAAGTATTGATACCATGATTATTACTGGGGAACACGACACCCTTAATCTGCAAACACTACGAGGCACAGCTTACAAGCAGAACCAGGAGGTGTGACACTGGGTCCTGTTGGCTGCTTCTGAGTGCAGGTGTGGGTTGAGCCATGAAAAAATGCTGGTGCTGGTCAGGGAAAAGTGCTGAGAGTACCTCTGGCCTGCTGAGAGACAGTGATTGCAAGGCTCAAATCCTTTCCAGCAGGCACCTGAGACGATAAAGTTACATCAGTTACAGGTCAGCTGGTAAAACCTGGGTATTATTTCAAGTGTATCCTCCACAGTAAAGCTGAAGAGAAGTAATGAAGCCCTTTTTTACCTCCAACCTGGTACTAGCAATGGATCCCTGTGAAGGGAGTGAAGGCATTCCAGGTAGATGCAGGACAAGTCAAAATGTCAGGCTGCCAAGGTGCACTGCAGCAAGAGGTTTCTACTGTTCAGTGTGAAGAAGAGCAGCCATTCCTTGGGATTCTACTCATTGTTAAAGGTAGTTCCAAACCCAATGCCATTTCATAGCATCTTACATTTAATCAGAAGCCTGCTTGCTCTATTTGAGGTTCACACTTGGCTTGTTCTTCAGGACACAGAAAAACCTTATATAACGCTGACTATGAATCCAGCTCCTATGGTGAAATCACAGCATTCTTGTAGACAAAATACTTTTTGGTGGAGAGCGTCACTTTTTGAATATGGCTTTACCATCTCCTTTTCTGTTTGCAGAGGTTCATACTCAGCAAAGTAGTCAAAGGTGCCAGCATAGCCATGCTGGCTGCATCTATCTGCAGTGCCTTTTTTGTGCTGGCCATAGCTTACTTGGGATGCCGGAGTCTTCCGCGCTGCTCCTGCTACGATAGTGTAACTGGGATGGTGAGTGAGGAGTCCAGGGCACAAGTTTATTTCTGCTGAGTGTGGGTGGGAGGGGAAGGAACTGGGGAGAAGGTGTGTTTTGCTTCTTTAAACCTAGTCTCCATTCTACTTCAGTCATCCGGGGTTAATTCTAAGAAATTCAGTGGAATGTTAGAAGGCTTTTATACTTCTTGTATTTCTTGCTTTTATTTACATTTTATTTCCTTCCTTCCTCTTACTTACAGTCTCATGTAAGACCTAACATAAGTTGTCTCTATTTTCCAAACCATTTGAGCTGAAGCTGCTATGGCCCCATTTCCCATGAAATCCTGCTGTCTTCAAAAACTGCTCCTCTCACCCTTAAACCAACCATTGCTCCTGGTACAGCATTTCAAAGACTTACTGGTACTTACACCCTGGAACTCCAAATTCAGTAATAAAAATATCTCCCGTGCTGTGTGTGAAGTGTAGGGGTGCTGACATACCACATTTACTGCTCATTGCTAAGGACTCTGCCTCAGCTGATGGGGCACGTGTCTGTGCCAAGTGAGCTCAGTAAGTAAACACCAGCTACTTCTCTATTAGAGCAATTCTGATGCTGTGTTATTAAACATGTACATCTGACCATCTGGTTTGGTAAGGAATTACTGAGTTCAGGCCCCAAGGAAGCTGTTATTGACTAAAGACACCAAGTGGGTGATGTGAGGCTGCGTTAAACTTTCAAACTAAAACTTTTTAGAAGGAGTGGACTGCACAGACTTTTAAAATGAACTCAGGTATATTTTCTTGAACAAGTTCCCAGGTGAAGTATTTGATGGTGCTGTTTCTTTCATAGGAATGGTTGCAACCTAGTGAGGACCAGAGTCAGGCTGTGGAAATGATTTGTGCTGTACAGAGTGAGTAACTCGTTTCCCTCCATGTATTTGGATGTTTACCAGGGACATGAAAGGAACATTCTAAATCAATTTTGCATCTAAGGACAAAATCCTGATAACCAAAATGTAGCCAAAAGGAACGCAGGATTTTGTGCAAGTGTCTACATCAGGTTTAATGGTTTTCTTTTTCCTTCCCCACGCAGGCCCTGGGGGCAGAATTTTTAACTTCCCGGATCGGTTTCAAGCCCAGGATGTAGAAGCAGAGGAAGACACATCCAAACCTCCACCATATATCAGAATGACTTAAAAAAGTGGCTGAACATTTTCCTCAAACGTGACAAGAGATATATAGCACGTTTTTAAACTTTAAAGATGGTTATGCACTTTGCCTTGGCCTTTTGAAAAACACACATAGAAGGAAAGAACTGCTGAATGCCCAACATTCAGCAGAGATCACAGTGCAGAGGGGAAGATCTGCAGGCATTTTTGGACTTTCAGGTTTCGTATAGTGAAAATACCTCACTGCCTCTGGAAGGAAAGCAAAAGCGTTTTTTCCTCTGGCTTTTGTACTTAAGTCATATTTTATTTCACTAGAACTCAGCATGCAATTTGTGTAGCAGTGCTAGCCTTAGGCGTTAAATACGAAATACAATTATTCTTTTTTTCAACTGCTATCTTGATTTCTCCCTCTTACTGGGTGAATTATTTGGATAATGAAGGACCCACTTCATTCTTGAGCTTCAGAGTGTTTTCCTTTGCTTCTGGGTAGGAATGTGGGTAGGTAAAGTTTTTTATATTAAGCCTTGATAATGTCATTCAGGTACCTCTGTCAAAATGTGGATTCTATGGGGTGTACATGTGTTGGTTCGGTTAATTTTAGTGCTGAAGTGTAATTAGAGTGTGACAGGAGCTTGGAACTGCAGTAACTCCTTACGGAGCAACGTAAATACTCCAAATTCAGTTCAGGTTTTTCTATTTCTACTTTGGAGACTGAAAGTTTAAAATAAATGCTTATGTTAGGGCCCAGCCTGTTAAAATTTATTACAGATCTAGACCGAAGTCTTTTGTTATAGTTTCTCTAGGGGACCTCTTGATCCTCTAGACCAAGGAACTACAGCTTCCAGTAAGCTTCTGTCATCTCCTGAAGTACATGGAATTCCCATCTTTATCATTCACTTTTAGGGGAATTTCAAGTGTTTATCCTGCCTGCAGGCCTTGAGCAAGAAATAGTAGATGATTTATCCCATGATGCAGATTAACACTGCATTTGAAGAGAACCTGGAAACTAAGTTCCCATCTTGAGAAAGTGCTGTGAGTAGTAGGGTAAGTCATGCCCACCATGGGGCATGTAACTTCAGGAATGATCTCAGGTAAGATTTATCTAATTTCAGCAAATAAGGTCCCAAGAGTAGAGTTCTTGATTTTTTTTTTTCCCTAAACACTGAAGTTCTTTTCATAACCCTAGTAAAGGGACTCCAACACCCAAATGGCCTTAAACTAAAGAGGACAGGTTTAGATTAGATATTGGGAAGAAATTCTTTGCTGTGAGGGTGGTGAGGCACTGGAACAGGTTGCCCAGAGAAACTGTGGATGCCCCATCCCTGGAAGTGTTCAAGGCTGGGTTGGATGTGGCTCTGAGCAACCTGCTCTAGTGAAAGGTGTCCTTGCCTGTGGCAGAGGGGTCAGAGTGAGGTGAACTTTACGGTCACTTCCAAACCATTCTATGATTCTACGATGATTCTGTGAAGATGTTTTACACCTTTTACTGTAATCTTGAGCAGAAGAATACTCTGAGCTGCATATTGAGAAAGTTCCAGTGAACCCTGGCACCTCTTCGTTTGTGAGATGCTTACCAAGTGTCTCTGATACTGACTTTGGCCATTAAGATTATTAATAGCTGCAAATATCTCAGATCAAAAGAGCACCTAACCACCAGGCTCCCTCCACAGTCCCCCTTAGGTCACGTATTTCTTCTTCCACTGCCCAGCTTCAGCTGGGGAAGCTGTGCCCAGTTTCTGCATGCTTGTACCAGCAGCTTAGCTTGGGGCTGCAGGTCCTACTCTGGCAACTGCAGGCTTGACTATGTGCCACAGTAGTCAAATCCTTTCTGGCTTTGGCTCTAAATACCTTCATGTGTTTGTCTGCAGAACCACAGAATGGTTGGGGCTGGAATGGACCTCTGGGGAACATCTAATCCACCCTCTCCATGCCAACCAACACCCAGTTGGTGTTATGTTCATTTGAAGGTGTCAATGTTTGAATTGCTTTACTATAGTAAATTCAAACATTGTGATTCAGAAATGGATACTGTGCCTTTTTTCTCTGGTATGGTGCCTGTCAGCAGGCATCAAAGCACCAAGCAGGACTGCTGTCCCCATCCTCAGATGCTTCTGGCCTAACTCCACACCATCTGCAATGAAATGCTGGGGAGTTTCTCCTTGATTAACATCAACTGCTGTTCGTGTACAGTAAAAGAAAGTAAGACTCCCTGAGAGGTTATTGTGATCACTAATAGCTGAAAGCAGCGTGACTCTGGTTAGTCTAAACCAGATTTTGTGTTGCTAAAATGCACTGCTCAGCCTCTGCCTAGTTTCTAGGTGGGAATTATGGGAGTTATGGCCCCATCCAGAAGAGCTGTTCCATAACCAGTTGTTGCAGTGTGTGGTGGGACATACTGAGCATAATTCAACAGCATTTGACTGCTGGTTGAACAGATCAATTTGCTTTTGCTGTGAGCATGCAGAGCACACACACCACTAGTCCTTGTTCGAGTGCTGCACTGTTTGCATCAGCTCAGGCAGGAAACTCCCAGGATGAGGGTGGCAATGCCACCACAGCTGGTGCAGGTGAGGTCCTCCTGGCACAGCTCTGGGGCACAGGCCAAGTACCCAGCTGGGCTTTGAAAGTCTCTGAGAGTGCATTCAGTGACAGGCGTGGCAGGTACCTCTCTGGCTGTGAGATAGCAGCAGACTGAAGTATTAGTGTGTTAAGGAGAAGTATGCTCCATGCTGCTTCTGAATAAAAATGTATGCAATTGATTCAGCTACAGCTATAAGCCCTTGATGACCCTAATTTCTTTTGCAGCCCTTCCAGTGGTGCAACTACAGCGTCACTATTGCAACGCCAGCACCCCAGATCACTCAGAGACACATGATTTCCATAGTTCTTTCTGCAACAGGGAGAGGGGGTCCGGAAAAGTGACAGCTGCAGCATGGAAACTGGTGAAAACTCATTACCAATTTAATGTCACTCCCTCTGTTTGGTTAGCATTGCAGAAAATATATTCCTGGTTGCAGTTTTCAGTGCTATCTTTAGCAGCCCGTTGCACATGCTGGTGACGGCGCCTTCCCAGAGCCTGCCTGTATCTCCAGGGACATTTCATGGCTTGCATCACCCCCAGCTTGCACTGGTGGAAGTCTGGAGGAGCTACAGACCCGTTATGGACACCAAGCACTTCGTGCTCACCTGTGTCAGCATGACTTGTATTAAGTCAAAGACAAGACTTTTACATCAAAAAACTTCTTTGTCTGGAGTAGGCTGAGACAAACGTTACGCTATTGCCATAGAGAATGAGGCACACAAAATCCCCAGGTGATAAAAGCAAAGTCTGCCAGCCTCTCCATTAGCAGTGGCCAGAGTTAATCACCTGGCACAATCAGAAAACTAATCAGGGAACCTGATTCTAGCAGTTAATGTTCAACTAAGGGCAAAGAATTTTCTGAAGTCATTTCCCCAAGACAAGGGGCAGAAGGAGGAGGGGAAGAGGAGGGATCTACATCATGCTGAGGATCAGGGAACCCTTCCAGGTACTTTTTCAACCACAAGCCTGTTTGGGATATTTATTTGTTTGTTTGTTTATATCTACGTTTTTATATTTTCATAGATCCATATTTGATGCAGTCCCTTCCCTGGCCTGCTGGTGCTCAGGGTCAGGGCAGTCTTTGCTGGGCACGAATGTCAGCTCTGCATCTCCGTAGCCCAGCCTGTTCTAGCATGAAGCAGTTGAAAATTGAAGTAAAGCTTCACTACAGGTAGGCGAACTGGCCTGAAATATTTTGTGTGGGGAATACATAGGTCTTGCTCATGAAACATACTGCTGACTTCTAGGCTGCAGAAGAGAGCCTTAAAAGAGCTGGGAAAGGACAGGAATAGTAGTAATTAACTAAAATACAGATGTGTTCTGAAAATAGTGGTATTTGCCTGCAGCTGAGAGGAGGAATATTCTCTTTTCTGTTTTAGTGGTCTTTTTTATAGTCAGTAGTAACCCTATCTAATATAACTGGAGCACAACATGCGTTTTTTTGAGTCAGACTGTGATTTCTTGATTCTTAGGATCACAGAACCACAGAGTAGTTTAGGTTAGAAAGGACCTTTAAGATCATTGAGTTCAGCCATTGATCCTTATGGGTCGCTTCCCGCCTGAGATACAATTCGATGATTCTCCAGCACTTACAGTGTGTAAGTACCAGGAAAGGTCCTTGGACTTGACTCTGACTTGAGGAGGGAAGTTCATCAAAGCAAACAGCATTTCCCAGCCTTCCCTAGCAGCTTCTCCATAAAAGCAGGAACTTTGTCCTGCACCTCTTCAGAGCAGTCTAACCCAAACACACCATCAAAGTGCACAGTTTCACTTGCACTTTCTGAGCTGCTGCAGTAATGTGTTTCTGGGGTTTGGTTTGGGGTTTTTTTGTAGTTACAGCTTTTTTTACTACCAGAAACATGTACGTTCTCTTTAATTGACTTGGCATTTATATGTCATCTTAATTTACACATTGTTTCATTGTTCATGTTTCATCTTCTGGCTTCTGTCCATTCCATGTTTTTAAATACACTCATCGCTTTCTTCTTTAGTCAGTGTTAGTTGCTGTATATGTTGTGTTTATACTGAAACAGTACATGCAAATACTGCTAAGCCCTTACCCCCACCTAGTAACCTTGAGACTGATTTAGGATGACAGATGGTGTTTTCAGTTTTCAAATTCTTTGCCCTAAGCATATCTTATAGCACTTGCTTCTGTGTCTCTTTTTTTGTCTAATGCAGGCAGCCTCCCAACCCTGATTGACCCAACAGCTCTTCACCCATGAAGCCTGAGAGCTGGAGTTTAAAGCAGATGCTAGTGCTGGACTCCCACCACTGTCATGTACCACGCAGGCAGCTCACTGCCATCACAGAAAGTTGAAATTACATACAGCACTCCCCCAAGTGTTGCATTAGGATGCCAAAGTATGCATGCCTATGATGATCAAAAATATTTATATGTGAATATACATGTTTTGTGGCCATCATTTTAGATACAGGGGCATGGGTGTGAAGGGTATGGAGATGACCAGGTGTTGCCCATGGGAGAGGATAAATGGTTTGCAAATGCAGCAGCTGCTTGATGACCTGTGATTTAGATGCCCAGCATGATGTTTTTAAAAGTAAATCACTAAAAATTTTCAGAAAGAGGGAGTTAGCATATTGCCTCACACCAGAGTCTTTTTTCTGCCTGTGACCTTTCCAAAGGGGCAGTGCAAACAGTAGAAAAATAATAATACAAAAGGAAGTACTGAGCTAAGATCAGGGTCTTCTGACTCTTTTCATATGCTCACATTCATACTCGTTTTCACTTCCTGTTTATTAAAGACCTCTGTGTGTATGTGTTTGTCCGTGTACATGTCTGTGTGAAAAATACAGGCTGTAATCACATAGGCTCCATGTTATTGTGATTTTACCACTGGGATTTTGCATTCTTATGGCTATATCTATGCAGCACTCCACTGTTTTTCAGGGGGTTGATGGCATCTGAAACAGAACATTTATTTTAAAAGGCGCTTATAAACTGTTAGAAAGACAATTCTTTTCCTTTTATTAAATTTGGCACTCTCTAAACTTCCTATTGACAAATAATAATATTAGTAGAAAGAAAAAACTTGCACCATTACTTTCCAAAATGAAGATCTGACTATATGTTGTACTGCTTTTACTCTCAAACACAGAGGCAGGGCTGCTGCTGTCAGCTTGCACTGCAAGCTCTCTGCTGTGCTATAAATAAAGTTACTTGTTTTAAACCAGGAGCTGACATGAGCTGACTGTACAGGAAGATGGACTATGATGGGAAGATAAAAGCTCTTTGGTGTTGTCAAAGATAGTTGCTTTTCCTTGATTTTCTGGGAGCAGAAGTAACTGCCTGAAGATTCTGGTGGGGTTGTTGTTGATGTTTCCAAATGTGTAAGCAAAGCCTGTTTTCAAACTCCATCTCTTAATAAAAACATAGACTGTGAGATCCAAGTGCACCCTTCGGGTTTCAAAATCAGCAGACAGGAATCCAAAACATGCACCCCCTCACCTTTTTTTAACATGGTTCATTTATTTCAAAGCCAATCTTACTCTAATTAATACTGGGGAAGAGAATAGATTGCTTCCTTTTGAATGTTTGATACTGGCAATACCAACTCTCGTACACTTGATAGTAAAGTGAGTTGCAAGTTCTACTACCCCAAAACCACAACAAGGAGTGGGAGTCATAAATCATAGCATGGTTTGAGTTGGAAAGGACCTTAAAGATCATCCAGTTCCAACCTCTCTGCCATGGGCAGGGACACTAGACCAGGTTGCTCAGAGCTCCACTCAACCCGGTCTTGCATATTTCCAGGGATGGGGCATCCACAGCTTCTCTGGACAACCTGTTCCAGTGCCTCACCACCCTCACAGGGGAGAATTTCTTTCTAATAATTGCAGCATATTTGTTAAATGCAGGCCAGGGAGAGGATTACGTTTGTTTGGGGTTTTTTTTAAATGATCATTGCTATTGCTGGGAAATTTGCTTTCCATTAATGTCAAACGGTTAGCTAAGGATTCTATCATTCGTGATTCACATTAAGCAGTGGTTATTCAGCAAAAGCAGAAAACAATGCACATCAGTAACACCCTCTCAGGAATTGTGCATCTCAGGGAGTGTCCCTGGATGACCAGTAGCTCTTCCTTGCTTTCCTTTGAACTCTGGAAATAGCTTCCTGAACTACAAGGAACTGCCTTCAGCAAGTACTTCAGTTTTGCAGGTGGAATGCTGGGCAGAGCCCAGTGAAACCCATGACATCCCTGGAAACCAGCCTCCGTTCTTCCTCTCTCAATGTCTCTTTACAGCCCTCAGCGACAACACCATTCAGCCAGACAAATGAGAGGTCTACTCTGGGCATCCAAGGTCAAGAAATGAAGGAAAAAATCCCTTATCCTCAAAACAGTGGGATTTTTTTGTGAGTCCTAGAATAATGACAGCTTCTAATGTTATTTACGACTTTAGATTTAAGATTATATGTTGGTGTTGTGTTGATTTGCACAGAAAATCAGACTGCCATACTCAAAAGTAACATTACTACTATTTTAAAATGACATGGCTCTACATTTATCTGGGAATTGCAATGTTATGCAACATCGGTCAATGACCTTGAAAGGAGGACTCTGGAAAAAAAAGACTATTAGAACTGTATGTTGAGTGACTCTGTGAGCAGCTGCAAAGAAGAGGAGCTGCCCTCCCAGCACATGATCAGAAATTATGGGAGACGTTTTGGCCACAGTGATCACACAGGCAGGTGTTGCACTGATCACTTTTGTCTTCATTCAGAACTGCCACACTTGAGGGAAAACAAGTTACTGGTGTTTTTTCTGCTGCCCAGTTTTCCCGATTCCAGGTGGAAAAGCCCTCGTGAGGCAGACCTGAAGGTGACAAAGAACACAGGGAGCAGAAGGCGGAGTTGCCTCTGCCTTAATTCTTGTATGGACTCCCACATTATGTATGGACACCCTTCGATCAAAAACCAGCCTAACTGGTTTTCAGGTCATTACACTGTACTTCAGATTACTCTGAAATTAGACTGAAGTGAAAAGTGTTACTTTCATTACGGGTCCTCATCTATCCTCACTTCATCTGGAAAGCTGGCATTTTTTACATTATTGGCTTGCAAAGCTGGAAATCACTTCCTCCCCAAGCAGTGTGGTGAAATGGTGCCTGTCAGTCCAGGACAAGGGCTCACACCTGCATCATACTGGCAGTAGTTTTACCAAGGCCCTTCTGGTCCTTCAAAGGTCCAAAATCACCCTCAAGCCACAAGGACAACAAAGAGATAACAAGGAAGTTCCACCTGTGTGTGAAGTTAAGAGCTTTTCTTTCTGAACGAGACTAGAAGTGTAATGGAGAAGACTCCCTTAGGGTCTTGACATACATCCAAGGATCAATAATTCCTATTTTTATAACTGTTTATCACTTCCCATTATTCTGGAATCTGAAATAAATCCCGAAAATGCCTCTGAATCATTAGGTGGGTGCTTCAGATGCCTCAAAATCACCCAGAACCATCACAAGAAAGCACTGACAGTAGTTCAAGTATTGTGACAGTCTTTTATAAAATTGTCACCCACACATACAGAAACTAGAAACTTGTTTTACTCCCTCATAGCTTTTTTTAAACCACAAGAAATTATATCATAACTCCTAGTATAATTATTAAAAACAAGTGATAACAGTTTGTGGCAAAGCCAGTTTATTAAGTTTCTGGGATTGTGTCTTGTCCACCCCCAACACATAGAAAACAACCCAAGTTAACCATCTGGTAAAGTGAAAATACATATACGAAGTATTCAGTACTTCTGACATCCATTCTGTGGGCAGAACGTCACCACTGAAAGCCAGGAAGCAACACTGAATCCTGCATTATTGACCACATTTGCCTTCATGACAGAACCATTAAAACATGCTTTGTGCTGAACATGAAATTACATACTTGAACACTGTTTTCACATGATTTCCATTACATAAGGGCCCTTATTTACAGGTTGTGATAACTCAAATAGAGCTTAACAGATGTGCTGATGTTTCAGATCAAATTTAACAGTAACTGTAGCTACATTATTTCCTTACCTCAACCCCCAACCTGACTGACTTCGAAATTCTTAATTCTGTGTTTTAATACAAAAGGAACAAAAAAAAGAATACTTGTTGACATATTTAGTATGCAAATAATTAAGATGGATCCTTCTGAGAAAAAGGATTACAGACATGACCGAAAAACGAACTGTCCAACAGGACTGTAAACCATATTTATTTACAATAGTATAAACATAAATTTAAGATCAATCCTTTTCTTAAAAAAATCACTAAGGACACTAGTGTTAAAAAGGTGGTGGCTTCTGAAATGATTGTAAATTCTAGTCACGTAAGGTTCAGAGTGAATACAAAAGCTCCCTTTTACAAATGTTTCCTAAGCAAAAATACTGTCACAATTGAAGCAGCTTTATACAGGAGAAAGTATTACCTTTTATTTAGATTCTTTTTAAACATTAGTAGTAGTAGTAGTGTTAGACCAAATTGAATGCTCTTTCTAAATCTAGAAAAAAGTCAATGCATTTTTATTTTGTCAGTATCTGTTGCAATGGAATTACATCTTAATAATTGAAACAGTTTACATAATATTAGTTATCTTGTTTCAATAATTTGTTTCTGAACTGGCCCTTCCATTTAGTTTCCAGTAAGCAACACATGCTACACATTGGCAGTAAGAAGAAAATCTTCATTTATACTTCAATTCCTCCAAAAACTAAGCCACAAAACATTGTTTGACATGGCATGTGAATGAAGCCATAGATTGCATTCTACGGCTTACATTTCGCTTTATGCAATTACATGCAACTTAGCACCATTTTTATTATGAAATCTGACCTTCAGAGGGAACTGAAAAAAAGCACTCGCAACTACGGGAACACAGAAAAATATGGTTCTAGAGGAGTAACATCCCTCATTTGACCTCTACTAATCCACATTAGCAATGGCAGGGATGCTCCACATACAGTCACAACATTACACAAGTAGGTTTTAGCTCAAAAATCTGTAACAGATGATATCCTTGGTAGATTTACCCCATATTTCAAGACCTAATTTAATTTGTATTCAGAAATATTTTAAGAAAGTACCATATTCCTAAGCATTCCCATCCCTGAAATATGTTATCAGGTTGGTTTTTCAAGATATTTGAGAAGCACTCATCATCTTTAAAACCCTCCAAAACCCGTATCTTTGAAAACCAGTATCCTTTTGCCAAATTCACTCCATCTTTTATTTACTTAAGTGTTTTTACTTATCCTGAGACACTCAACCCAAATATAGCACTTTTAGAAATACATCCTCATTGGAATTTCAGTAAAGTCAGAGATCTTATACGGAGTACCAAATTTACCCCTAATCCTATGCTACAGTACTTTCCATAACATGGAATGCCTAGTTTAGTATCACATGCTAATTATGAAAAAATAATAAAGTTTTAAGTATCAAATAATTGTCTAGAGGTAGGGACAAGTTTGTCAATTCCCTTACCGTTCCCACAAACAAACAGACCAACTTCATGGTGGAATGACAGGAAAAAAGCCAGCAGTTAGCACTGACATTGACAGTCCAGACTTTGACAGTTCTGGGGGGTTTTCTGGTAATAAAAAGGTACCTGCTTACTAATTTGTGAGCTGTCACCAAATATTCCTTCATACGTAAAAAATCTCCCCACTTGCTGACCCAAAACCCAAGGTCCCTAGTTGTCGCAAAAGGCTCTTTCTCCTACATTATTCCAATGCAAGTAGCAACCAAAAATACTAGTAAACTGGCCTACTATTTATAATCTTACCACAAGTGATGAGAACAACCTCAGGTACCAAGAGCTCAAGTTGAATTGCTTTGTCAAAACTTCACTTGAAAGTGAATATATTCCCATATATTTATAGTGAAACTTTAGTAATTCAGAAAGTACAATTACAAAGTGCAAGAGCATGAGATGGGCACATCTACACCAGGAAAAATTAAAAAAAAAACCACAATAAAGTGCCAAAGAGATTTGCTATAATTGGTACCAAAACCTGGAACTTTGCCAAGATCATCATTTTGAAGCACTTGCAAACAAGACAATGTGATAGCCAGTGACAGTGTGATCTAACACCAGCAGGACGTGGTAGGTTTTGGTTCAGGCTTTATATGTATTTCATCGTGATCTGGGGGTTGACTAAGCATTAATGGCTTGTGACTTTTAAGCTTGTGAGCCAGCGTCATGAATATGGCCTCCACATGGTCATTGTCATTGGGGTTCTTGGCAGAGGTTTCAAACAATGGCATGCTGTGAGTGTCAGCAAACTTCTGGGCCAGGTCCGTTGGCACCTGAATGGCACTTCTCAGGTCACATTTATTTCCAACCAGAATCCGTGGTATATCGTTGGCAAGTAGGTGCTGTTTGCACTCCTCTATCCAGGATGGCAGACTGTGAAAACTGGCAATGTTTGTCATATCATACACAAACACGACAGCGTGTACATTTCTGTAGTAGTGCTGCACCATGCTCTTCCTGAAGCGCTCCTGGCCTGCAGTATCCCAGAGTTGTATCTGAAAAGGGAAAGAAGGAGAGAAAAAACCGTTTTAGCACTCATCTTGAAAAATAACACGAAATACCTGTAGCGAGGGGCGTTACATGATCACAGAAATTTACTCTTCTGAATTAATCATACTGACAAGTTTGTGCTGAAGAAAACTGTTGTATTTACACAATTTCAGAAGCTTTGGCTTTCAAAGCTGCTCACAAATGAGGCCAGGAAGAAAAATGACACAACTTGAGAGAATATACAAATTTCTGAAAGTTTACTGGAGCCTGTATGTTTTAAGATTTTTATAAAAATAAATCCTGAAGTCTTGGCAACAGCACTTTCATTTGAAAATAACATGAAATACATGTTACTTCCCAGTACAACTCAGCTGACACGGTTTTCGTTATTGCCAAAAACAGTATGATCTTCCCCAAAATTTTGTTCTTAGCATGACATTAAGTGCTTATTGTGGTATTATGTAAAAGCAGGAAGAAATCAAACCATGCTTGATTTCAACATCACCACCAACAAAAACAGGACAAAGAAATCTTTCTCTGCAGTGTATCTATTGTAATCAAACCCCCCTGTGATAAACATCTAACTTAAGCTTATTTAATGCTTAAACTGGGACCACACTGTGGTTTGTAGTATAAAAGCAATGCACAAAAGGAAAAAATAATAATAATTTTTAAAAGCATAAACCTCCTGTTAGTTTAACACGTGACTAGTGTTTCCCAGTACACACTATTCTGTTCAAAATAGACAGCATGTTTGAAGCTTAGTCAGAACAGAAAAATGTTCAGAAGAACTGAAATGCTTTCACACTTCTGGAGTCCAGATTAAAACAAAACAAAACAAAACAAAGCAAAACAAGCCTTGAAGCACAAGCAGATGTAAGCAACAACTAATAGAAATTTTGAATACATCGATCATGCTGGTGTAATAGAAGCCTGGACCTCAGGCGTGTAGAAAATGCTACAGAATTGTGCAGTGATGTTTACACACACTTGCTCTCCAGGGGACCAGGAACTGCAATGCACAGCAGGCAGAGCCCTTTACCTACAACACTACATTACCTGTATACTGTCAGCAATAGATCAGTGTGTGGCTCTATCACACACACCTCCGTGATGGTGAAACATCTGAAAGACAACGTTTGATTTCTTGGGATAAAGCTGCATCCTAGCTTCCTGTCTGTCCTGTCCAGCTGATCCCTGATGGCTGAGGCAGTTTGATTAGTACTTTGACTTTTGAGCAGAAAATGTTTCCTCCCTGGGCATGAGAGTTTTTCTTGAGACTCAGAACTCAAAGAATACTAAATGTTCTGTAGACAATGAAGATAAATTTAAAATTCAATCTGTTCTCATGAAAGTCACAGCCGTTATGTAATTGTTGAAATTGTTCTCCCATTACCATAGCTCTGCATTCCTTTGATCCAAATGTTATAGTAAAACTTCTTTAGAAATTGCAAGTGTCTTGAAAGTTGCCTCGTTTACCACTTTAACCACTGACTTTTTATATAAAAAAAAAAGAAGCCCAAGTGCCAGGGAAATCTGCTGACAGCAAGAAGATGCATCACTGATAAAGGGGATTACAGTATCACATGGAATTGTTTTGAAAGCTACAACAGTAGAAATACGGTGAAACTGAAGAGAAGCAGTTAACAGTCTTGATAACAGTGACTAACAAAAAGGACTTTTTCTTTAAGCACCGGTTCATCACGCTGGAAATTATGAAAACAGATGACATACCAGATATACACGTCAATCACATGATGTTATGAATCACTCATGTGACAGAGTGAAGGAAAAAGAGTAAGTGATGTTTCAGATGGTGTGACTTTTTCTGCAATATTATATTCAAACCTGGTCACTCGTCCTTGAAGAAAACTCAGACTAGAGCAGGTGGGAATGGTAGCTACTGGTTGCATCAGGGGAACTGAGAATTTACATGACAACATCAGAGCTGCTTGGCTTCTGTAGTCTAGTGCAGTTCTCTGCAGCTCTTGACCCACAGACTTAGAAAGACCCATGTGCAGCTTCTAAAAGATTATTAAGAAAAGCAAGGCAAGTTGCCCTGGCTCTGATCCCAGGAAAAGTAGTCAGTTGCAATCCATCTCATTTTAGGGTAAAACCCCACTTTTTGCCAACGGTATTACACTCTACAGACAACTGACAGCATCTCCATGGTCTGTTAAGGGAGTCTAGACAATCAGATTAAACACAGGCACCTAGTTCTATGCACTGTAAAGTCAGGAGACTCACAGAAAATGTTCATGAATTTGACAAAGAGAGAAGAAAGAAGCACAGGCTGAAGCAATCCTATGTTCAGACAACATAATGTTGAGGAACCACTACAGATAAATCTTGGAAAATGCCGTATCAAATTAATTTAAAGAGGGGGCTCATTTTCACAGGCAGCTATGAGCTTACAATTCTCTCCCTGCTTTATTCACAGAGCAGAAATCAGTCATGCCTCAGTCAAGTACAGATCTGCAAGTGTATTGCCAGCCTTGGGTAAAGAAGGTAAAATTAAATTAAAGGTTTACGTAACTTCTAAATTAAGATTAAACTACAGTTCCTCCTTAATTTTATTTACATGCAGCATTCAAGCTTGAAGGGCATTATCTCAAATTAAAAGTGTTCATAATCTTGGCATAAAGTCATTTGCACTGAGGTGCAAATCCTTTCCCAATATTGAAAATTTCACTTTAGAAGTTTCTTTTTTTTTCCCCTCTTTCCATGTGAACTTGAGGACACCATTCCATTTCTGTCCCAACCCCCAAATATTTTCTCTACTGAAAAAACAACACTGAAAATGCTCATGTTAATAGATGTGCCTTGATGAAGTAACATTGAGAGTACTGTTTTTTAGTCCAACACCATCCATCTTTAAGGGGACACATTTTTTATTACAGCCCCTTAAAATGTATGTTTTGATTATTTGGCTTAACAACATAATTCAGCTAATAAAACTGTAAAGAATCACTTTGTCGCACTCCCTAGGAAAGACAAATGACATAATATATATTAAATACACTGACTCAGCTATCACATCCTCTGACTCTTGTTTTGTGGATCCAGCAAGGCTGTCTTCTAAACAAGGACTCACTTAGTATGCGTGGTTTATAACAAACTGGTGAAAACATAACTGGCCTTTGATAAAGATAAAATGGTAAACCATGGTAAAAGATGTGGAAAAAAAATTTGGAACAGCTCAAAGGTACAGAACATGATGTTTGGACTTCCTTTGAATTTCATTTGCATCCTTTGGTCTTTTAATCTAGGTCAGTGAAGAGTGACATCATTGTTTTCTTCAATTTTCAATGCTTAGATCAATGAAGGAAGAGGAAAATTTAGAAGGCAGAAAATCCATTTGTTGGAAGTTTTAATTTCCTTATCACATTCAGGCATCAGTGTTTGATACAAAGCTGTTAGCCTACTGTACAAGGAATACACTTGTTCCTATGTCTTGGAATTCTACACAATTGCTGTGTGGGAGACTCTCTGCGAGAAGAACTGTGCTTCTGTTCCTGCCAATGACACAGCACTTTTCCAGCTGTGAGGGAAACACTTAGTGCTGTAGCAGCACAAGAAAGACCATCCAGATGGCTGGGGGAAGGCAGAAGAAAAGACACTACTTTATAACCTCTTTCAATGCAAGAGGAAAAATTCCCTTCAGGCCACAGCAAGGACCACAATAATTCAGTTCAGCAGAGCTTCTCTCTCCTGGTTCAATAGGCATTGCTGGAGCTCACTGCTACATGTGAGAAAAGGAGAGTAAGAGGAGTTGCCAAAAAACCCCAAAATTTGTTCAAACTTGACAACTCTCAGCATCCTACTAAGAACTATGGTCCTGGCCCATAATGATGAATTTTATTCCTTTAAAGCTGAAACAGAACTTGCACAAAACAATGTGTCTTAGAAGAGCCTCCTTCAGTTCTCCGCCTCCCTCAACTAGAACTGGTTTATTCTACAGGTAATGTTCTCAAGAAAGCAGCAAAACAATCTACCACAACATTTATAACAAAATGGCACAATAACCTATGTGAAGCATCTCAGAGCTGTGGATTACGTGATGTTCTTCTTCACGTCTCTACAACAAAAGCCAGGCATAATTCACAGGTGATGAAAATGTGCCAGTCAATAAGATGGTGCTGACAAGAACATATCCCTCAGGAAGAATTCTCTCCTCTGTCATGGACAGCAGAGGACAAGGCAGTACAGAATGTCAGCTGACAAAGAAGTTCCAGGCAGTGGTTTTATAAAGCAAAAGAATAACAAAGACTTCTATTCACCTTTCTTTTTTTAGTTACAAAAGAATAGGAGGTAAAAATCCCACAAAAGTAGGAAAGCAAACTGGCTTTCCTACTCTTACATGCCTTCCATAATTTCTTTAATCAGTAAGCAAGCAAGGAAGAACTATAGCTTTCAGCTACGTGATTGTAAGCTATAATGATAAAGCCTGATGATAATAAACGCCAAAGTACAAATCCAAGACCACTGTTACTTCCTTTTTTCTACACAACTGAGCTCTGCTCATAGAAACAAATCATAATACAGAAGCAGATGGGGATTCTGTTTAAAACCATGTTACTGAGTAAACAAACTGCACTGTAAGCTGCTACAGACTAATCGCAAATGACTGTTAGGATCACCACTAGCATTTATATACCAGGCAGACTAAGTGTATTCAATATATTTGTATAATTTGCTTTCCAGTGCAAAGAAGACAAAAGAGCATTTTTTTTCCTGCCATCCAATTTTTCAGTAAATTTAGTTCTGTAAGACTAAGCTTTAGCCATACCTACAACCAGAGTAAAAACACAGTCAAATGTGAGTCAGGTATCCAACCTGTCACTGCCCAGTTCTGCACCACATTTGCCCAAACATACAGCAAACTTCACAGAATCTTAAAAATTAAAAGTTGAAACACAACGGTCAATCCTGAACAATATTCAATTTCCTCATTATTTTTAAAGCAAAATTATCACAACAGTGGTATCAGTATAGCTTTGTGAACTTGAAGGTTAAAGCAACTGTGATGTCTGATGAACAAAGAAGCAGAATTTCTGTGAGGCAACAAGCTTCTGATACCACGCACAAATAAGACTAAAATACTGGTTCATCATCACAGAAACCTACATCGTGACTACATTTCCAACAGCAGCAAGGCCAAGCAGCTGACCAGTTTCAGCGCAGACACAGCGAAGGCTGCTGGCAACGCGACCCCGCCGCACTTCACTTCGGGGGTACGGCAGTGACAGGAGGCCTGGAAAGCCCTGCGAGGTGCAGCCCGGGGTACCCGGAGCTCAGCCAAGAGCGCTCAGCTTTGACAGCACCCGCATCCCGCTCTCCTCCCGCTGCTCCTGTCTGTCTGTCGCTGGAGCGCTTTGCCAGGCGCGGGCCGGGCCCGGCACTGTCCCTGCACCCGCCGCCCCCTCAGCACGGGCCGCTCTCGGGGCTACCACGGGCCGGGCCCCGCGGTACCTTGATGCGTTCGCCGTCGATGGTGACGGCCCGCTCGCGGAAGTCTACGCCGATGGTGGCCTCGGTGCGCTGCGGGAAGCGGCCGGCGCAGAAGCGGTAGGTGAGGCACGTCTTGCCCACGTTGGAGTCCCCGATGACAATGATCTTGAAGATGCGGGAGCGGGCGGGGGGCAGCGCGCCGGGGAGCGCCCCGGATCCCGTCAGGCTCAGCTCCAGCGACGATTCCACATCCCCCGCCGCCATGGCGGCCCCGGGAGCGCCGGGTCGGGCCGGGCGCGCGCCCGGGGAGGAGCGGCCACCCGCCCGCAGCGCGCG
>WBMZ01002286.1:0-36756 GCA_013400975.1 Atrichornis clamosus
GCTGCCATGGCCGGGACGCTGCTGGTGTTGCTGGCCGTGCTCGGCGGCTCCCAGGTGCGCGCCGGCCGCCCGGGGCTTCGTGCCAGGGCGTCCGCTTAGGGCGGACAGCGGGGAGGGAGGCGGGGCCGCTGCGAGGGGCGCGCCGGGGGCTGCGGGGGCTGCGGGGGCTGCGGGCAGAGACCCGGGACGCGTTCTCTCGGTGCCTTCCTGTGCCGCTTGTGGCTGACGAGATTCAATCCTGCAGCAGTGCAGCAGTGCTGAGCTTCCATTCTCCTGCTAGAAAAATAGAACGAGAAGGTGGAAGATTATTTTTTTCCATTATCCTGTAAAACGTGTACATTGACCCGAGTCTGGCCGTTCCCGGCAATTTACACTTCCTCATTTCCCAGGTGTAGTTTTCTTTCGTGACCTGTAACTTTTTCTTTACTCTGATTTTTTTTTTCCCACATCGTCTTGAAGTGGCCACTGAATCTGTTGCATTTGGAACCTTCTCTACTATTTTCCTTGTTTTGGAGTGTGATTGACACGTTAACAGCAACTCTGGTATAAGAAATTTCAGCGGATGTGTTTTGCCTTCTAAATTCCAGAGCTTCCCGATCCAAAGGACTCGATTAGCTAATTTTCAGTCTTTGCACTTGCAGTCCAAACCCATAGCTGCAAGCCTGATTCTGTTTATCATGTTAATTTAAATTGAATAAATGAATATATGATGCTTCAGCACACAGTTACTTTCAACTGCTGTTTCTTTTGAACCCACCCTCGTGGAATTTGACTACTATATATTTATTTTGTATTTTCAGGTTTTAAAAGCATATGATTTTTTCTCTCCTTGGAGGGGTCAGCAACAGATGTACAAGCTGGACATAGGCTGGCCTAAAAATTCAGAACACTTCACTGGCCAAACATTTTGTGTTGCTGTTGACTCTCTTCATGGTTTGGTCTATGTAGGACAAGTGAGTAGGGAATACTGTTTTTTCTCTCTGTGTTGTTCTTGTGTATTTTTGTCTTTAAAGCATCTGGTTAAGATTAGGATACATATGTATGTTTGTTTATATATGTTTACATATATATATATGAATAATTATTATATCAAACTCAGAGAAAATATAAGTGGAGATGTCTCTGTGTCTATTTTTAAAAGCAGTTCTGGCATGACATTTGCTTGTGCTTTTTTGTTAAAAGCATTAAATTTCTGTGGCATGAATGCATGATTCAGCTTAGCTGAGTTACAGCAGCTTCCTCCCTAAGCTGTAAGGTAAAATGTGATTCTGGGGCAACTGAATCTTCCATTCTTTGAGGCTTTGTTCCATGGAATCAAAATCATACAGCTCTTTCAACCAGTTACAGTAATTAGAGTTAAATTATTTCCTCTAGCCAGTTCCATGTGCCAGTATCTGTAGGCCATGGATAAGACATTCTTTCCATGGAAAGTGGTGGGAATTGTTTGTAAAGCACCATATGAGTACTTGAGTGCCATGCAGCTAATAAGCACAGTTACAGTTTTCCATGCCTGTGTTACACTGGGCATGTTTTTCAGCAGGAATATAAAGTCACCGTTCAAACTGAAGACCAAGATAACTGCAGGCACTTGACTCTGAAAGCTGGACTCTTATGTGAAATGAGGTGAAAGTCCAGACTGAGTGGAAGGTTTTTCATGCTAAATTTAGACCCTTATCTCTTTTTCTAGCTGGAAAAAGAGTTCTAGCAGACAGTTATCTCAGGAGATTCTTAACGATTCATGAAACATTGCAAAAACTTCACAAAGAGGAATTTTTTAAATTATGATTACTTAGTATGTTTTCTTTAGAACTTTTTTTGCCTTTTCAGAGGGGAGACAAT
This sequence comes from Atrichornis clamosus, assembly GCA_013400975.1. NCBI lineage: Eukaryota > Metazoa > Chordata > Aves > Passeriformes > Menuridae > Atrichornis > Atrichornis clamosus. The sequence continues at coordinate 1,840 of WBMZ01002286.1, forward strand.
GTGCCAAAGGTACTGGTATTCTCTGAAGAAGGCTATTTTCTTTACTCCTGGAATGATACAGTTGAAATGCCCCATGGTATCTTTGTATGGAACACTGCAACAGATAGTTCAGTATGGATCACAGATGTTGGAACAGGTATGCATGGTGGTGATATGGGAAGTATTAGGTGGGGAAGAAAATGTTAATACTGCAGATTTTGCTTTAAACTACTCATTCATTTAAGTCTCTTAAACAATTCTGAGATAGATTTGTGCTTTTCTTGCCCTGAATTTCGGGTGCTGCACAAAATAGTCTGAAGTTTCGTGAGTTGTGCTGTGTGTCTGTTTACAGCTGCTGAGCTCAGTCAGCACTCCTCCCTGCTGCCCAGAAATATCAGGAAAATAAACCCCTTCTGGCTAGACCTAGGTTTAGTTACCCAAATGCAATGGATGAATATTGTAGCCTATGGGTCTAACCCACTGTCTAATCTAACTAACCCACTGTCATAATCTCCCTACAGAATTTTGTCAGTTTGATGTATTAATGTGACTTGTGAATATCAGGAGATTTTCTTTTTCAATCTCTGCAGTCTGTTTTAATAATTACATCTTGTGTTGTTAAGATGTTTTTGCACTTTTTTTTTTCTTAATTCAGGGAAGTATGGACACACTGTGAAACAGTATAGTCCTTCGGGTAAACTCATGCAGGTCTTGGGCACACCAGGTAATGCTGGTTCAAGTTTGATTCCCCTACAGTTTGATCAACCAGCAGAGATCTTCGTGGAGGACAGTGGAGAAATCTATGTTGTGGATGGAGATGGAGGAATGAACAACAGACTGCTCAAACTATCCAATGGTATGGAAAAATGAACTGTTAAAATAGTTGACTGTTGAAAATTGGATTTTAAATAACACAGCTCGGGAATACTTTTAAGTGAGTACTCGGTAGAACTGTCATTTAACATTAGTTCGAAGACCTTGTTGAATCAGATCCTGGTTTATTGCTTGTCAGCACGGGAGAAATCTCCTAATCATTCATGAGAAGGAGCTGAGAGAGTGACTTTGTTCAGTCTCTAAGAGAGAAAGCTGAGGGGGATTCCTATTGCTGTCTTCAAGTCAGTAAAAGGAGGCTGTAGAGAGGACAGCGCTACGTGTTTCTTGGAGATTGAAGAATGAGGAACACTGAGCAAAAGATGCAAAAGCAGTGAATTCCAGTTTGAATTTTGGAAGAAAATATTCAGAGTGTGGGTGGTCAGACAGTGAATGACAGGGCAGCCCAAAGATGATATGCACCCTTCATTCTTGGAGATACTCAAAAGCTGATGAGTTACCGGCAACCTGATCTAACTTCAGAGGTAGATTTGTTATCCAGACTAGTCCTGCTTTCAGGAGCAGGTTGGACCAGACAGTGTCTGGAGGCTTTTTATACTTAAATTGTTCTGTGATTCTAATTAGCTTGCTCATACTCCTCAGTTAGGGCACTGAGTGAGTGAGCAATCTGCACATGCCTACAGTTGGAATAAGTGAAGGAGCTACTGTTTCCCCATTGTGCTGTCATAAAGCAAATAGTTTCTAATACCTAGTTTGCAAAATGGTACATTGTTAAAACTCAAAACTTCCAGGTAACAAATGTAAAAAATCAATTTAGGAAACAAATGAATAGCATAATCAGCCAACTTTTTAAATTTTTTATTAAAAATTCAATTATTGACAGAACCTTGGACTATGGCTCTTGTGTACTAGTGGCTGCTTTTCTGTAACCGTAATCCTGAAACCACTAATAACAATGCAGTAGTCACTGTAGTAGTCATGTTATTTCTCAGATGTATGTATTGGGAGTACTGTATTTTAAAAATTTAGAAATTTCACCTTTTACAAATTGCTCTAACTTTGCAGGGGAATGACTTAAAGCTGGTTTTATTTGTTGTTTTCTCACTAATTAGACTACAAAGAGATATGGCTGACAGGAACAAATGGGACCGGCATTGGTCAGTTCAAGATTCCTCACAGTGTAACACTGGATGCTTTTGGACGGGTAAAGAATAAAGGAAAAATTTTTTTTCATCTTTCAACAGACTTGTTTACATGTATTTGAACAAAACAAAATGTATTTCTTTTTTATTTTAACTGTTGTGATCTGTGTTGCTTTATGGGGGTTACAGTTTGTGATGTGATAGTCGTGAACTGAAGTTTCATACTGCAGGTTCTATGGAAGTAGCTGACTCCAAGGTTAACACAAGGATCCTGACCAGTTACACTGTCAATGTCCATGCAACAACAGACTGTTCCTCCTGTTTCTAACAGGTTGCCATTGTGAGAGTACAGAGAACTGTGTTCTGTAATAAATAAAAGCACTTAAGTTTCTTCAGGGAACTTTAATTTCATATTTGGAAATTCCAAATAAGCTTAAGATAATAGTAAAGCTCTAGCTAGGTTGTAGACATTACTCTTCTTTTACGTGCAGCTCAAGGCATTCCAAGAGTCTACTTCTGCAGGTGTTAATTGTAGTCTGGCTTTTGGTCTGCTCCTCTTTGAGAGGAATTATGCAGTTGCTTCTTAATCTGTTTCAGGGAAAATAAGATTGCTTCACTAAAACACCACTGGTTGGAGCTAATTCTGCTGATGCTGTCTGAATCAGAATAAGAAGTGTATATAGAAATTAATTTTCTGCCAAAACTGGCCCAGTGGGAGAAAGAACAGAAGGAACATGGCCGCTTTATGCTGCAGGGTAACTGTGAGTTTATTCATTCAAAGACAGCAGCTGAGATAAGCTATGATTTTATTGCCAACATAGTTTTGCTCATCAGTTTAGGTTGAAAAATAATTGTTACTTCCTAAGAAATCTAAGAGAATGCTGTAGTAGTGTTTCATTTAAAAATAGTGATGAAAGATCTAAGGGCATATTTATTGCTCCCCTTTTGGTGATACTCCAGAAAAGTAATGAAGTTTGCTTACCAGACTAATGGGTTGTCAACAGCTAAAACTGCAATGATTGTTGTACAAAAGATGCCTTCACTGGAACTATGCAATTCCACTGCACTATGCAGTGAACTATGCTGGCTTGCCTTGTTTGTGAACCCAGTTAGCACAGGGTGGGACAGAGACAAAAGTGAGTAGACATGATTAGACAAAACAAGCTAAACATGCTCTAAATGTTTAAATTGCTCTGCATTTGTAGTAGCATTAGGCATATCAAGAGTGGTTGCAGATGCAGTCATCACAAACCTGGATCATGAAAGATACTACCACTGAAAAAAAATTGTTAGTGGGTGGAAGACCTTTTAAACAGATCTTTAGAATTAAATAGTTGGAAGTACGTCTTCATTGGGGGGATAAAAGTCCTATCAGATATATCCATATCATAGTCACAAAAATGAAGATAAGGCACTGATTTTTCTGTTAAAGGAGTATAAAATAATTTGTGTATGTTAAATACAGGCTAGTTTGGTTTATATGTGGAAGTCATATCTACTGATTTAGTTTTGAATGGGGAGGTGCATTCTTCCATTTTTACTACAGGGAACTTTGCTCTTGTAAGAAACTAATGCATTTAATTTGTTCTATTTGTCAACAGCCATGATTTTTCTTCTTAACAGGTATGGGTTGCAGACAGAGACAACAAAAGAATCCAAGTTTTTGATAAAGTCACAGGAGAATGGCTTGGATCTTGGAGCAGCTGTTTTTCAGAAGATGGACCCTATTCTGTCAGGTATTGTTGAACAGTTCTTCTAGAAGCATGCAATTACATAAACAAGGTGTACTCTTACTGGTGAATTAAAACGTTGATATTTAATGCCTGATGACAAGGAGTTAACTGGTTGTATAGGGTGCTGGGCCCTAATCATATGCAATGATCTGCACAGTTGCATCTTGACAGGGAAATCCTGGCTTTATAACAAGCCCTGTGGATTTGAGTGCAGGACTATTAAGTTTTTGTGTTATTAACCGTACTGTTGTAGCTTTTACAGGAAAAAAGATTTTCTTGAATGAGTTGTCTGTAGCATAATCTGTCTCAATGAGCAGCCATATGAAGAGCAAGGCTTACAAGTTAATTCTCAATGTTATATTGCATTTTGTCTGTTGTAGCCTTCAAAAATGTGACAAAATAGGTTTTGTTTGTATAAAAGTGAATATTTGCGCTAAAGTGAGGTGCCGTATGGAGTTTGTAATTCAAAAATACGATTGTCTTTCACAGATTTACTGCCAATTACAAATACCTGATTGTAGCTCAGCTGAATATCAACCGGTTGGCAGTCCTGGCAGCACCCCCAGTTGGCTCCATTGGGGACTGTGTCATGGTCCACACGGTCCAGCTGGCTGATGAAACCAAACCACACCTTGTGGACGTAGACATGAAGAGTGGAGCAATCTACGTTGCAGAGATTGGAGCCCAGCAAGTACAAAAATACGTACCCTTAAGCTGATGGTTTCCCACAACTGCCATGGCACAAGCTGTGTGACCTGTAAGACCTGTGACCACATTTCCTTCAGTTCTTTGTAGCTTGTGTTTCATCAGACAAGCACAGAATATTGCGCCCCCAGAACTCTAGAGCTAAGAATCTGTCCTAGCTGTTCTGCAGTTCTGGAGAAATACTTGGTCTTGAGCTGTTATTTGTTTCAGAAATGCTATGGTGGCTTTTACTTTTGTTGCAATTGTGAAATTATAAGCATTTTAATTTTATTATAAAACTTTACAAACACAACTGTTGATCTTAAATGTATGGGATCAACTTTGGGCTCCCCTACTTAGACCGTGTGTATTGTTAAATGGTCAGAAAAAAGTTTTATAAATTATTTCGTGGGAGAAGAGCACCTCATTTAAATGTTTCTTCACTTTTTTTTTTTTAATTGTTGTGCTGGTACTGTCCAACACTAAATACAAGGATGTGTTACCATGTTAAATTGCTGCTGCTGAATATTGATGTCAGTACTGGCATCTGCCTTAGGTGGTTAATGACATAAGGACTGAAATCTGTTTTCAGCTCTAGCTAAAGTGATAAAGTCTGTAATAAGCTTGAGCTAAATTGATATTAGACACTTCAAACTAAATTAAAATTTGTGCACAGCAGCCAAGTACTGATTCTTAACTAAGTCAGTTCTTAACCTTATTTGATTTATATCAGCGTGAGTTTTCTGTTCTGTAAGATTTCATGGTGGAACATATTGAAGTTCAAGTCATTTAAGTTCCTCAAGAAAAACAAATTGCAATTTGCTAGGAAAGTCTTAATCAGCAGTAGGGACTGGGAGACATATGATTTTGTTCCAATGTAATTGTAGCTCAGTCAGTTAATAGCAGTACATCTGTTTTAATTTTTTTCCCAAACTTAGACTTCATCAACTCCATTAATGTCTCAAGTTAAGTTTCTTACACTGTATTCTAGCAGATGCCTCCAAGCTCTGTCCTAAAAAATGCTGCCTCTCCATTCCCAGACCAGACTGGTTCTGCTTTCTTTACATGTTGCTACAAGATTTTAAGTTCACTTTATACTATAGAGGGAACTGGGTATGGGAAAACGGGATGGGGAAGTGGTATGGCAGAAATGAGGCAGTGGATAACTGATTACCATGGTAAAACTGTGGATCCACATTCCATATTTTTTAGCACTTCAAAACATTTGGGAGGATTTTTGCTGTTTCCACACACTTACTCTACTGTGTGGATTATTTTAACACTAATTACCAGCTAAGGGAGGCAATTTTTTTCAACTTTCTTAGAAAGGGAATATGGGAAATAGAATTGTACAAATGGGAAATATCCATTTCAGTGAACATTACCAAAAGCAAATGCTTCTTAATTTGGTAATTTTCAACCTATGATCACAAATCTGTGAGTCAGCAGATGGAAATCTGTCCAGTAAAGTCAGATTCATACTTTCTCTGGAAAGTAGATCAGATGTGGAGCCTGATGGCCTGATTTGATTACTACCTGAGATTAATTAATGCACTTACTGTGAATGCTTTATTGTTGGCTACATCCACAATAGCAAAACCAGATCTCACCTGGGGCTGCCCTCACACAAGCCCTAGAACCAGATCTTCAGGGTTATACACTAGCAAATATGGTCCATCACTCACGTGGTCTTGCATGGGAGCTAGTAAGCAATATTTAGTTGCTGAAAAAGTAGCAGTACTTCCTCTAGACCTTTGTGGATATGTCCACACTGTGTGTTGTGTGGATTTTCTAACTAGTTTTCCACTAGCTCAGGGATCTCTGCTCTGTGTGCAATGTAGCTATTTCTTGTCTACACAAGGTGGATTTATTTTATAAAATTGTACTGTATTATCACGATATTTGAGCATATCTTGGTGGTATAGGTCCAGGCATATCCATCTTTCCTCGCCACATCCTCTCCTTATTTATTTTTCCTTTGTCATATCCATTTGAAACAGAACTCGAAGCTCTCTGGGAACACTCTTCTGTGTTCAGTAAGGCAATATAGTGCACTTTTGGATGTTGGCAAATAACTTACTTGTGCAAGTTCTGTTTGCTGCATGGATCTGCTCTCAACTCTCTTTTTGCATGAGCTTTTGCAGCCCCAGGAAATGGGGAGCATTCATCCAGTTTTGTCTGGCTTTAGTGAAATAGGCCAAGGTGCCAAACTGTGCCTTGCCACTAGGCGTTGGGGTCTATGTGATAACAAGGGACAAGGGATGCTTATTATTAACAATATGAGATGCTTAGACTCTATTTTATCTCTGTGTCTATGACCAGACTGAGAAAGTGATTTTGTGCACTAACTTGCTAATTCTCTGAATGTTTTCTTATGTATCATCTTGAAACCGATTTCTGAAAAAATGCAGAGTAGAATGATTTGATAAAATAAATTGATAATTTCCCATTATTAAACTCTTGGGTGTTTTATTTCTGTACTAATATCAATACATTCAATTGCAATGGATTACTTTCCTAAATACAGGGCCCTCAGCGTTTCAATAAGGTATTTTTGATATCAAGATTCAAATATAATCTAAAATTCCATGTTATCTTTATACATTACTATTTCTGTGGCCAGTCTCTTTTGCATTCTAATTTATCTATCAAAACAGACACGTAAATATCTCTCATATGTTTCGCTCTGAGTAATTAGTAAGATGGGATGATGAGTTACGTAAGTGCCAAGTTTAAAAACATTTAAACAGTATACCCTTATGATGCTAATGGGGAAGTTAAAAAGAAGCTAAAAAACCACTTCTTCTACCAAATCAGGATGTATTTTCAGAAAAAATTTACTGAGCAACCTGTTTAGTTTTTAGAAGATCAAGAAGGTTCTCTGTGAATTAGAAATACTTGCACAAGAAAAAAAGTAACATGCTGCAGTGTTAATTAGACAAGAAAGAAACATAAGGTGATTGCTAGAACCCCCCAGAAATCTGATTTTAGGTAATAAGTGCCAGCTTTTAAGTGTGAACAGTAATCACTGGAGTATTCAAGTAATGGAAAACCCTCTGTTTTGATTTTTTTTTTAATTGATCCTTTTCATTATTGTTAACTGGATGATGTTTCCAGAAGGTAAGACCAAATCACACAGTCCTCTCTCTTCATATAATGATAGAATGGTTTGGGTTGGAAAAGACCCTGAAGATCATCTGGTTCCAACCCCCTTGCCACAGGTAGGGAACCTTCCCCTAGATCAGGCTGCTCAGCACCCAATCCAACCACACCTTGAACACTTCAGGGAGGGGGCATCCACAACTCTGGGCAACCTATTCCAGTGCCTCATTAACACAGTTCATCGTGATTTTTCTGTGATGCTCAACAGCCTTTTTGTGTGTGTGTGTGTGTTTGTGTTCTCATAGTCAGAAGTTTGTTAGCAATATTCGTCTGGCCAAAACAAAAGAAGCCTGAATCAGGTTTTGTGCTATGCGAGATCAGTTTAGTGAGGCTGAACCACCTCCATACAAGCTGAAGGGGCAGCTACATTGGTGTGTCTGGGCCTGCTTGTTACTCTAACTTCACTGCCTCTGCGACTAAGTTCACTGCCTTAAAGTGGGTATTAGCCTTTTTGAAGCATTAAGTGGTCAGTTATCTTAGCTGGCACCTACTTTCTTAGCAATTTGTATCCTGAGAAGCCTTCTCAAGAGATCTATCACCAAGAAGTGTGTTTGCAATCACTGAAGTTGCTTGTATGAAACATAAGAGGGCACCAAACCCCTGCTGATGCTTGATGTACTCAGTGTGAAGACTGACTTAACAGCTGGTGCTTCCTGAACGTTTGGAGTACATCAACAAAGATAATTAATTGCTCCAGACTTCCTTTCTCTTTTCAAAATAGACTGCTTTGAGCTTAAGCTGATCATAGAATCATAGTAATTTTGGCTTATTATTACTGGATTTATGTCCATCTTTTATTTCCATGGGGTTTTTTTCTTAGGAAAAAAAATCAGTAATTCAGTGTCCAGAGACAACTGGATATGGTGAATTGATTTTTGTAGTCCTTACATGCTTGGTTTCAATGGAATTACTCCTGATATATTGCTTTGGAAACATAATTTATAATACTATAACTGTAGCAGCATAATTATACCAAGAGAGCAATGCCAGTGTATTTCCCTACAGAGGTGACCCTGAGTGAGATTAGAGCTAAGCTTACTTAATCTTATTCACCAGTTTTATTCTACCCCTCCTTTCTCAGTCTTTGTTTAAAAAATCTTGCTCTGATTTTGCATTACTGTTTTATTTTACTCCTTTGGGGGATTGCATCTGCAAAAATTGTATTTGCCAGCAGTTGCCATTAAAAAGTTAGAACACAGACTTTTCTTCAGGTAAATGATTCAAAATATTTGAGTCAGTGTTCATAAAACATCAAAGTCATGTTGCTTATATTAAATTTTAAAGCAGGAGATTATTAATTTATGCACACGGGATGATTTGTTACTGCATTAAAGCCCAAGTAACATTGATACAAATGAGATATTGGATAGCCATACTTTATCATAGTACCACGTTTTGAATCTGAGGAAACCAAATGTAATTGTGTAACTGGATCTGCAAAACAGGTGAAAAATATCATCCAGTTACATCAGGAATAAGCCCAGTAATTCTATCTCAGCTATGGTGGGCTGTTTTACAAACAAATTAAGAATGAAGAAATCTCTTGAATAACTGAAGTCTATATATTTTAATTCTTCCTCGTAGTCAATAAATATCACTGTGAAGGGGAGGCTTTATATTTAGTCTGGATTAATTTGTCTTCAACATCATGTGTTCTGTTTTCAGGTAGCTTAGAGATGTAATACGACAATAATTTTTTTTTCTTATCCATGGAGTCATTTACAGATGATGACTGAGTCGTCTCTGGCTCTGCTCCTTGTCTCAGCTGTAGAGATTGGAAAACCTGACTTGCAGTGGAAGACTGATAAGACTTTAATTTCAAAATGTTTTCATAGCTCTTTCTAATAATAACAAACAAACCCAGAAGAATGTTTACTGCGTGGCAGGAAGTCTGGATATTAGAACTGCCAGCATTAAACCTATCTGTGTGCTGTACAGGAGTAATACTGTCTCCCCATGATTTGATGGCTGAATTTGTTCCTGCTATTAGCTCTCAGTACAGTACTGTCTCTGACAGTTGTCAAAGATTTTGGGTGACTATGTGGTCAAGGTGTAAAGGAACCCTTCTGGGAGAACAGATCTGAAAGGATATGGAGTTTTTTATCTATGTTTGCTGTTGAAGTGCTTAGCAGACTTTTCATGCTGTTAACATTTTTTTGACAGGGTCTTAATCAGAAGATCTGGCTGAATTTAAGTGTCAGTAAATGGCTTATTAAAATGATAAGTTTTTACCAGGTGGTCAGTTCATGAAGGTCATTAAGTATTTTCAGATTTCTGAAATACTAACTTCTGCTTAGAACTGTGATAGTATCACAGGAGAGGAAAAAAATGGCAAATATGGTTTAAGGAAAGAAAAAAATCCTACCACACACACACAAACAAAAAAAATCCACACCTGTGTGTGAGGTTTCTGTAGAGGTTCAACAGAACTGATGAGTGTACCTTGCCAATTAAAATAAACCATAATGAAAGAGTAGATGTATTTGATACACAACCATGAAATCTATTACAGGTCTTCGGAAGAATCTCTGACTATGTAAGGATGATCTGGCTAATAACGTTTACTTAAATCTCCAAAGGGCTTTTAGCAACATCTCATGCCAAGTGTCCATGCAGAAATTGTGTGGAATGAAAAAGAATGGATAATTAGGAAAGACTAATTAAAAATTATAAATGAAGTTAAAAACTAGTTCTGTGCTGGTCAATGTATTGATACATGTTCTGGAAATTAACTTGGGAAGCCAAGGACAGAATCTACTGACAATACTAAGCTACTCAGGCTTCAGAGTAAAGAGAAAAGCTACAAAGAGTTGCAGAAGGATATCATGAGCTTGAAAGACTGGGCAATAAAATAGCAAAAGAAATATAACATTGGTAAATATAAAATCAGGCACAATTAGTAAAAAGAAGTCAAATTTTATACATTATGATAATTTTAATATATATTGTCATTCAGGAAATTATTCCAGCTCATAAAAGATGATTCTATGAAAATATCCAAACTCCAGCAGGAAGGAAAACAAAGAGAATAATGGGCAGTACTAGGAAAGTACCAACTGATCAAACAGAAAGCTTTGCACTGCAGTTACATGAATTCCATTGAATAGCACAGGCAATTCTGCCTCCTTCCCCCTTCTAGTCTCAGGAAGGCTACAGCAGAACTAGAAATAGCAGAGCAGGGGAAGAAAAGTCTGCTAAAAGTTCTTGGCTGTATCCAATGACTGTGTTGGGTACGGTCAGCTTTTCATCACATAAGGCCCCTGCATAAACAAGCCTTCTCCCCTGTAGCTGCTGCTGTAAACTGGCTTGGCTTCAGAACTCGGGGAGGACGCACAGTCAGCGGGCATGCCACGGTGGGGTGGAGAATACAGATGGGCAGAGACGTGTGGTGTCTATTGTGCAGGAGAGGTTGGCTTGAAAGAAGACAAGAGTTTGCAAATATCTAATGTTTTAGTGGTGAAGGTACTTTTGGAATAGAGCATATAGTCACAAAGTCAGTTCGTTTGTCTTACCGAAAATCAAAAGTTTCAGCAAAGGAGGTCAGAGTTGCCCTCACTCCAGTCTGGTCAACTTTGAGTGACCCAAGGGTCATGCTCTGGCTGCCTGTGCCACCTGTCCACTGTCCCAAAGATGAAAAGCACTATAGTCTCTGCATCAGGTACTAAAATTTAAAAAAACATTACATTTTTTGGTAATGCATCATCGCCCATGGTCTGACACAAATACAAGGTAGGGCAAGCTAATTTTTGTTCAAAGATCAGAGCACTTGAAAAATGTTTGAATTCAAATGAATGTGCTCTTTCAAATGTTTTAATGATTTCCAGCCAAGACACAATGCTGATGGCTGTGCTGGTTTGTCTCATGTACATTGGTGTGGCTGGAACAAGTAGGCAGAAGGTGACTCTTGGCTCCCAACTGGGGCCTCCCCCTGCAATGTTCATGGCAGTGGGTGACTGGTCTGCAAGGAAATACCTGTAATTTGTCTCTCCAGGGATGCTGTAAAAGAGGAATCATATTAGAGGCATGTGCCTCAACATGTATATAAATCTTGTAGTGGAAATATGTCTTTAATCAATTAAGGAGGAGACCTGAAGGTCAGCAGGAGGAGCAGAGAGTATGATTTTCAATGAGGCAGAAAGAGTAATTTTACTTAGCAGAGTCCACACTAGCTCTGTAATAAGGCTTGCCCCAGCTTACTTAATGCCCAGTCTAATTTCAGAGCTTTTAGTAATGGAAACTAGAAAACTGTTGTAAGAGCAGGAGATTATACTGTAACTAAGAGTTGCCATGATGTGCCTCTAAGCTGTTGCCTTAGCAGGACTTTATGATGGGTGATGCTACCAGATGAAAACAGAAAGAAAGGAAGTTTGAGTCATCTATAAGACTGATAATGAGCTGGAGGAATTAAAAATATCTGGGATAACTTTAAAGGTGGTACCTTTCAATTGATTTGAAAATGCTTGCCTATGTTCTTATAGGGATGCATGGTTCAGCAGAGAGCTCCTGATTTTCATTTTTCCCAATCTCCTTGTGATAGATTTCCTTCCTTTTCATAGACAATTGAGTCAGAATGAAACACAGGCCACAGACAATATTTATCAAACAGCTTCTATGAATTAAACTGTCACTATTAATAGAGCCAAGCTGCTCTTTTTGTCCCAGTTATGTCTGATGGTGTCTCCCCAGCTGACCTCTAGAGCTCGCCCAGCTGCAGAGGGCTGCCACAGACAGGTCCCATCACGTACTTACCTTCTCTCTGGCCTGGTCACAGTTTCTCCATCCTCACACAGGCTTTGGCAGTGCACAAGTCTTCATCCCTGCACACAACTCCCCAGCAACACACAGGAGAGGAAGACAGATTGCACATCAGGAAGCCCTGACAGCACTGGAAGCACGTACGTTTAAAAAGTCTCTTTTTTTTTAACCAAGCATTGCGAAGAAAAACGCAGCTTATCTGAAAAGGCAGACTTGCTGGTAGCCTTGGAGAGGCCACCTCTAAAGCAGAGCTGGCCACCAGGCAGTCCTAGGAAGGTTGCCAGGTGCTGTGAAACCCATGCAGCTCTGCAGAGCACTCATGTAAAGTCTGGTGTGGCACATCGGCTTCTCCCTGCGCCCTTCCTGTTCCGCACGCAACCTGAGGGCCCTTCAGCCATGATGGCTGCTCTCTGAGCAGCACCTTCCGTCTCCAACAGAGGAAGCAATCACACTCCTGACGTAAAACCTATAAGGATCTACGGATACAAGCAACATTTGCAAGGAAAAATAGTATCTCTTGTTAGCCCAATTGTGGCAGTTTAAAACCGGGCTAGCTATAACAAAGGATATTGCCTTCCCCAGCAAATTTCTACTTGCTTAAGATCATGTAACAAATTTCAGATTGTATGTATCGCATATTGCATGTATCCTGGACACAAACATACACACTCAGGTATACAGATAATACATCACGAGAGGTACGCAGCAGATGCAGTACATATAATCTAACATTCATACATACGTATATTATTTTAATTTAATTTTTATTGATCTAGTCTGGGTCCCAGGCACGCTGGGAGAGAAGAGTGGTAGCAAATGCTTCTATAATGAAACTGCCTAAGCCAGCCAGTATCAGCAGTAGTTCCCTGCTGTGTGTGCACTGTACAGAGACAGCCCTTGCCCTGGAGGCGTTCCCCGAAGAAATGGGCTGGTGTTAAAGAAAATCAATATATAATTCAGTAAGACAATCTGAAACCTCCATGCTTTCAAAAGGGAGTCTGGTTTGGTATGAGGGATCCATTAGATCAGCTTAGGTGTCTCAAGGAATCCTTTGCACCAGTCTAACTCACTGCATTAATTATAGAGTACAAGTTTTAATGGATTTTATTACATCCCTAGTTCTCACTGCTCTGCTTGGGAAAAACTTCAGCTGGGATAAGAAAGGAATAATAGCTGCTTGACGCAAATTTTTTATCAGAGAAGAAACATTTGCAGCTTGATCTAAAACTCTCAAACCCTGTGTTATTCAAAAAGAAAAAAACAGCACTTGGCACTACACAATACAGGAGATAAAAACTGCACGTTGCCAAGAGAGCTTGACATAAGCACACTGCAGATAATGAAACAGTGGGAAAGTTAATAGAACATTTTGAACACCTTCTAAAAAGTTTTATTATAAATATATCTGTTAGCCTGCGGAATAATTTCTTTTTCACTGTAATGTGGTTACAGGTGAATCCAAGTAAACAAAACATTCAAAAATTAAGTGGAACACAGTGGTATTTAATGAAAGTCCTCATGTCCATGACACAGGCCAGAAATATATCCTTTCTGTTAGACAAAGATTTATGCAAGCCTAGTCAAATTAAACATGATGACCAGTGCACACATTTAAAGAGATAGCACCAGGATAGGGCTATCCCTAGGATAGCGGTCTGGAATCCAAAGTGTAGATTAGGCTCCAAATCAGGAATGGCAACTGGTAACATTTAAATAAACACCAGCAGGCCGAGTGACTGGTAATTCCACTGCTCATCCCTCGCTAGCCTGTGCCTCCTCAGTAAGGGTGAGTGACAAAACTGGGTACATCCTCTCAAGTGTAATAATTAAATGGGCTGAATCCTGCACGGCTGGGTGTTCAAAATGCAAATACTGCTGCTTTTTTAAATTCAGCAGAGAATGTATTAGCCTTTCAGCTGCAGTGGGGGAGGGATGAAGGGTAAAATTGAAGCAATACTGGCAACCCAGAAACTGTGGGGCAAATGGGTTTGAGTTGCTTCATTCTTTTTCTGGGATAAGACTATTTTAGCTGCTGCAGTTGGCTTAATTGCCTCACCTTAGTTTTTTAAGTCGGTGAAAGCAAACCTGGAGCCTTAAGTAGGTTCCTTGTTTTTTTTGTTTTCTTGCTTGCTCTGCAAAGGAAGGAAGTGAAACCAAAGGGGAAGCTGGCCACTGCTCCTGCTCCTACAGCCTGGAGAGGTCTCCAGGTGCCCACCATGGGTGGCTTTTGCTTTGCAGCAATACCACTCACCCACAGACCACCCCGAGGGGACAGAAGGAAAGAGGGAACAGAATCAGCCCTGGACACTTCTCCTCCCACTTTTTTTTGCAGTTGTTTTACTTGGGGCCCAAGTCTTAGACCCCCAGCCTCTGCTGTCCTGTTACTCTTCTTCAACAAGGCTGTTGAGGAAACTCCCAGGGACCACAGTGGGCTTACACAAATATGAGCTGGGTGATCGGTAAAGCCATTCATGTCACCCAGCTGAAGCTTTCCAACAGCCGCCTTCATTAGACATTGGGTTTTTATACTTTTGACCTCTGACATTGAACTATTTGGGCTGAAGTCATCCATGCAATGGATTTGCTTTATCTTCTGCTTAAATCAGTGATTTCTAAGAAAGGATACTGTTTCCTACTTATTTAGAAGAATTTTAAAACAGGCAGAAGCTCTAATGCCTTCCTACTAAATATGGCTTTAAATTCAGCAAAGTTCATGTCCTCTGCATGAGGTAATTTCCACTTGTTATTCCTGTGGAAAATATGTGGATATTTGGCTGTGCAGTGAGCCTGGCGATGTCCAAGGAACAGTGAGCTGAAGGAGGAGCATCCAGAAGAAGACACTGAATGAGACAGGAGCCCCTGGGGAGAAAATAAATTGGTGATCATGTCATTAAAGTTTGTAGCCATGATGCATGTGGGGAAAAGACAGATTTAGAGTTACACAGATAGCATTAATTCTGACACATCCTAGGCTTTTGCATGCTTGAGTTACAAGACTTAATAAGGTATTTAATGTGCATGTGTGCATGTAAAATATTGGTTTTTGACAACGTCCCTTTAACCTGGTAATCCTGTTTGCAATTCACAATACCTTGACACACAATGCCACTCAATGAAAATAACTGTTGTGTAACGTGATGCCTAAGACATAGCTGAGGAGAACGTAAAATTACAATGCAAAGTGGGCTTTCAATGTTACTCAGAACAAAAGTAATCCATGTCACCAGAGGTGGGCTGCTGCTTTAGATCTTATTCTCTCTTTACAGTTTTCCTTATAGCTATGGTGTTTCCAGTTATGTGCTTAAGTGGAGGGGAGAAAATTGTTCACCAGAACCCTCAAGAACCTACAACTAAAATATTCTTCTTGGTTTGTCAATTACTTGTTTTTGTTACTTCTGTAATCTGCTCTATTATTTGTTCCTCCTTAGCTTTAAATTTTATTTAGTTCACCTTGCCTGTACAGAGATACACAAATAGAACAAGCCAGTCCCCCCTCTCAGAGGATAAGATTCAAAAATTAGTTTTTAATGAAAGATGCTTTCAGGTTTTTTTGAAACAGAAATAGTAATTTGAGTCACAGCAAAGACTATTAAACAATTTCCTGTACTGAACTACAGTAGGTGTTTTCACCTCTACACCTCTTCTAATTGTTCACTATTATTCTTACTGCTTATATAGCTTTGATGGGTTTCAATGTGCTTAAGATGCTTTTCCAGAGTATTTTCCTAGATTGTGGTGAGCAGAGTTATTATGTGCTTGGTCCTTTCGTCTTCCCAGCATCTTATTACTTTATCAATTAAGATTTTATGAGTAGTTCTAGCTTGCTAAAATTTGCAAATCAAGTAACTTTTAATTTAAAGGAGAATGATTTGATGCTAGTGTCTGCTGGGTTCAGCTAAAGTAAATCAAAACACACTCAGTGTAGCTGAAATTGTCTTGCAAGCAGATAGGCAGTTGCACTGTGAATCTGTGGGGGTGGAGGTGATGAATTACACTGTGAAAGAAAATGAAAACCAGATGGCACTTGCCAAACACCAACACAGTGCAGTTATGCATGGAGGAGGCACAGCCACACAGCACTTACACAAACCTGTTACCTAGATCCTCACCAGGCTGCTGAGCAGAGAGAAGTTTGAGTTTTGCTAAGGTGTCGGGTGACAGCGGGGTTTTGTGAGATGAAGACAAAGCAGCAGCTTGGGCGGAACGAGCCCAGGCTGGAGAAGAGATGACGGACGGGCAGTTTGCCAGGACCTCCCCAGCACTGATGGCTTTGCCCAGAACTGCCGCACTGTTTGGAGCCCTCACTGGTGCCAGCAGGGCAGGGAGCTGCTGTTTGCTCTGATAACAGGGGGTGAGGGATTTGAACTCCGAGTTTGAGCAGCATGGTCTTTCCCAGTGCTTTTACAACAGCTCAGGCACTGCTTTGGTGGCCACAAATAGTTTTAAAACCACAACTTCAGATGCATTATGAATCTAAGCTCAGTGTAGGAGGAATCTAGACTTCACACAGGAGGAGATACAACTTGTAGGAAAGGTTAAAATACTGACTGCAGCGCAACCAGGAATAAAATGGTCACTGATAGCAAAACCAGAATTTTCCCCTATGCAAATACATCACATATTTTGTTGTTGCTAATAGGACTCCACTCACTAGGACCATAGCAAACACAAAAAGATACAACCTGGTGATGAGGGATTGACATCAGAGTTGGATTGGTTCTGCTGATCTAGAGCATCCACAGTTTACAAGCTGGGGAGTGCAGCTGTAAATGAACAGAAGTTTTTGGTCAGCAAGTTATCGTTTATTAAATGTTGTTGTTTGAATTTCTTTGCAACTTTAAAGTGGATTTTCCAATCAACAGATGAGTCATTCCCCTAATCCTCTTTATTTTGCCAACAGACAAGTAAGAAGACTCAGCTGATATACACCTTGGCATATTGCCATTTGATGATTCAGTCTACTATCATAATTGTTTGTTCTTCTGCTTTGTTTCAGTGAAAATGATGGATTATAATAATTATTTTGCATATTGTACTTCTCTTTTAGTCCTTAGATCTAGAAAGGGATTTGGACCCATTTTCCTGCAAGTGAACCACAGTAGAGGCATGCCAATTTTATTTAGATATACCTAGGTTAATCTTTATTATCAACAATCTTTACTATCAACATCTCTTATTAGCAACATTAAAGAGGAAAATCAATTCCCAAGAAAATCCTTTTAGGCACTTTCCCATTAGTAAAAGGTCATGGCACTGCAGAGTTAAAGCCTCCTCATCTCTACATGACTATTCTTGCTGGGTTTGTTCCAGTTGAAATATCTGGTGAAATGGTCACATGGGTGCTTTATGATTGAATTCAGCAATTTATAGAAGATTCCCTTTGGCTAGAATGTTCCACCCTGCACCTGAGATGCAGTAACTGACAGCATGCCTGGGGCAAAGGGAGGTACAAATCAAAACTGGAAATGCTAACAGGTTACGTAGGTATGCATTTTTGGGGTTCTGCCATGCTGTGGACCTGCAAAGTGCTCAACATGAAAAAGTTTGATCCACTGACATTGCAAAACTGACCCCTCCTTCAGCTTGGATGAATGTTGCATATCACAAGCCCCTCTGTGGGAGAGCTTCCAGATGAGATCTCTCATCCACCACATTGTGAAGGTCAGGGTGTAGTAGATCTATTAGCTATTTTTCTTGCAAAACCCACCTGCAAGTTGGTGCTGACTGGAGGTGTGCAGCCTCTGGCCACAGCCCTGATTTATACCCACCTAATGCTCTCCATGGGAAAAAAAATGTTTGCTTTTTTGGGGTGCACCTGGAGTAGAGTCTGAAATCCAGTATCTCGGGTTGAAAGGCTAGACATCAAAGGCTATGTCCACTCTACTAAAAATAACAAAACAGAGGGTTTGGTCCTTATCCATGAGTGACATGGACTGTCTCAAATCCACACAGCCCAGGGCATGTCCCTCCTGCAGCACTCCTGCCCCATCTCCTCTCTGGATGTCCTCAGGCACCTTGCTGGTGCCCCTTCAGCAACAGAAGTACGATGTAGAGGGCTGGGGAACTTTACCTTCTTTTCTTTTTCTGAAATAATGTAAGGTTTGCTCAGAAACTCTGAACTTCAAGAACCTGTGAGTGGGTGTTTTATTCACACCAGCATGTGGCACAAGGACATACACTGATGGTGGAGGGTCAGGTTGACTCATGGTGCCTTCTGGGAGGAGTTGCTGAGAAAAAAACTCTCCCCAGAAGCACTCCTGGGCTCTGTCTTGGAAAAAGTTTCATTGGAGTGGTCAGCCTAGAGCATGAGCAAACTAAAAATTCAGCAGAGAAGAGCTGAGCACCAGTGCTCAGCCCCACTCCCTGCCACACATTTATTTAGCTGTATTAACATACCAGGAGTCAGCACGTTATCTTAGCCAAAACAGTGTTACCAAACGAGCAGAAAAGGAGTGACACAGTCAAATCAAATCCAACACTGCAAACACTCCCATGGAATGCCATTAGTTTAATCCAGATTAGAAATATATATATATATAAATCTGGCAGAGAAGGAATCTTACATCTCTCAAGTCAAAGTGCCTTCTGGGACTTCTCCCAGGGAGGTCAGCTCATGCCCCACCTACCACTCAAACTCCCATCCAGAATTATGATTTCATCTTATGCAAAACCCAAAGTTTTTGGCAGAACACCTGAAAATTAATACTGCAGCAAAATCATGGAAATTCCTCTCTTTTTAATGGGATTTTCTGCCTGGTTAAAAAACAAATTCTCTTTTAAATGAAAGCTGCCTCTGAGTCCATTCTCCTGTTGGATTCCAGCCCAGATGCTAGAGAAGGAAACTTCAGAGAAGTTCTGTTCTCTCTGACAATGCTCATGCCATTAGGTGACGTGTAATGATTATTTATTTGCTTACTTACTGACTTGCCATAGTTAATCTCTGTTGCATTGCTGCCTGCTGTCTCTCCCCATTGGATTAAAAGAAATGTTGCACATTGGGTTGTTTGTTCCCTCTCAGTACTTTAGCCACCCAGATCTGTTGTTATTATTGTCTTCTGTCTTCTAGCCCTGGAGATAGTTTTCTGCTATAATTATCCTTTATCTGTCTTAGGGTTAACTCTTGCAGTCCTTTTTCCCTAAAGGTGAAGGAATAGATAGGCCACAATGACAGAAATGAGACAACAATGAATGAAAGCAGCAAGGCTGCATACCCAAGCATGCTGACTTAACTGGCACTGCTCTAGATAATCACAGTTTCTTCCCAGTTATCTTGCTGGTCACCATCTCTGGTGACAGGTCACTGCTGTGCTCTATAGTCACAAGCTTCTCAGACAGAGTTACGCATTTCAATTTACCTATGAGGCAACCCACACGGCAGCAGCACTTCTGAACGTAGATGATAATTCATTCTGGCACTGTGCTGTGCTGTGTTAATATGAAAATGCAGTGCTGATTTTGTTTATTTGTTTTGTGTAAGGAGATTGATGCTAAATTTCCCCCTGCAAATCCAGCAGGATCATTGTGGTTTAAGATAATTGCATAGCTTAGCATAGTTGTAAAACTGCAGTTGATTCTGGCACTGGGAGCCTGCCTTTGATATGTCTCAGGTTCATCTCCTGGAATTGAGTGCCAGTTTGTTTCACGATCCATCATTTATTTATTTATTTAAATTTAAAATAATCAAGATCGGTTTCCAAGGCCCTGTGGAACTGCTATAATAAATTATGCAAAAATACTGTTAAGTTAAGCCTCAGTAGTTGAGCCAACTATCTACCTCCACTGTCAGCTGGAACACATGTCTCTGCCTCCTCTGAAAACCCTCTTACATAAATGCCTTTTGTAGTGTGCCTGGAAAGTCAGCAAATTTGGTATCTTCAAAAGAAAAAGAGGAACAATTTCCAGAGCCACCAAATATAATACTTTGCAAGTGCTGTGCTTTCCCCGGTTACTAGGTGCTGGAGCATTTCTTGGTGTTGCAGGCCCAGTCCACAGAGGACTTTACTGTGCACAGAAAAAGGAGTGTGTGAGAAGACAGGACACTAACAATCCAAACATGGAGAGCAAGGAAAACTGCAAGAGAAAACCACTGTTATATTCTTTCTGCTTTCCCAAGCAAACACCATAAACTCCAAGACACTGAAGCACTGAACACAGCTCTTGAGACACCAATATGTTACACTCTGCAGTGGCTCTGTGTGGCAAGGTTTTGGTGGTGGGGGTACTACATAGGTGGCTTCTGTGACAAGCTGCCAGAAGCTTCCCTACAGCCAACGGCAGCCGGCTCCAAGACAGACCCGCTGCTGGCCAAGGCCACCAGACAGTGTCTCTGGAACAACACAGTTAAGGAGAAAAAAACACAGCAACTTCATCTGGAGAGAGGAGTGAGAATATGTGAGAGAAACAGCTCTGCAGACACCAAGGTCAGTGGAGGAGGAAAGGGAGGAGGTGTTCCAGATGCAGGAGCAGAGATTCTCCTGCAGGCCATGATGAAGGCCATTGTGAGGCAAGTGT
The DNA here is from genome assembly GCA_013400975.1 of Atrichornis clamosus. Classification (NCBI taxonomy): domain Eukaryota; kingdom Metazoa; phylum Chordata; class Aves; order Passeriformes; family Menuridae; genus Atrichornis; species Atrichornis clamosus. The sequence continues at coordinate 22,637 of WBMZ01002286.1, forward strand.
GCCCTGCAGCCCATGGGGGTCTACAGTAGAGCAGAGATCCCCCTGCAGCCCACAGAGATGTGGGATGAACTGACTGCAACCCCCATTCCCTGTCTTCCTGCACTGCTGGAGGAGGGAAGGTAGAGAATTCAGGAGGAAAATTAAAACCAGGAAGAAGGCAGGGGTGGGGTGAAGTTGTTATAAGATTTGGTTCTATTTCTCATTATCCTTCTCGGATTTAATTGATAATAAACTGAACTAATTTCCCCAAGTTGAGTCTGTTTTGCTTGTTACCAATTACCATTGGTAACTCTTCCTGCCGTTATCTCAACTCACGAGCCTTTTTTTATATTTTCTCTCCCCTGCTCAACTGAGCAGGGGAGTGACAGAGCAGTTTGGTGGGCACCTGACACCCAGCGAGAGTCAACCCACCACATACTCCCAAATATTGTGTCTGGATTTCAGTTGTTGAGCTGCATGAGGCATGTTTACCAGCACCTAACCCTGAGGTAATCATCACGTGGATCACGTTGTCAGTGTTTGTGCCCAAGAGGGAAGGTCGTATGTGTCTCATGAGACACATGTTATGAAAACTGGCTAAAGAGAATGCTAGCAAAGGAAGAAGAAAATTATAAATAAAGTAGGCTTAAAATAGTGAAATTATTTAAACTATTACTTTCACTGTAGAAGCTCTAAACTCTCACTTTTTTCCCTAAAGCCTATGTCCCTGGTATCTCCTGAATAACTTCCCAGTATATCCTATTTCTTCCTCCTCTTGCCAGTACTGTGGCAAAAAGGTCAACTGTCACAAAATGCCCTATGCTCATACTATTACATTTTTTTACCCTCCAAAATGCTTGGCTGCATCTAGTCTGCCTGTTGTCACTGGTGTTTGTTATGTAGTAACTCCTGTGCTCATGAATTGTCTGGAAAAATGCTTGTGGGCCCATTCCAAAACCACACCAAGAACTTTTTGCAAAAATTCAACACAATTTCAGCAATTTCAGTTGCATGAAGCACCTTCTGAAAACAACAGAGTTGTGTCCAGTCAAGGATGCTGCCCATCCAAAAAAGCTCTTGACTCAGGGGGCTTAAGAGCTGCAGCTGAGTGTTGACCTGTCATATTTGGTCACCACAACGTATGTGCCTCGGGATGGATTCTAAGAAAAGGCCAGGCAGACTATGGGCCCAGTACTGTGGTGAAAAAAACTTCTTTCTGAAATCTAGTTCCTAAACAAAAAAAAAGGGAAGTGTAATAGAAACTTTATTAAATGAAGGCTAGACTTTAGCTAGATCACTAAGTCCCATTTTTCCAGATCTCATCTGTAGACCTTATAATACCAAGTAGAGACAAGTACAAACACTTGAAATTATAAAGGAGTTATACTCTCTTTGAAAATCATCCTCAGCCAAGGCACATCCCAAATGGAGAGAATTGTAGGGTTCTGTTTTTCAGCATTTCAGTAAAGAAAGAGTCTCATGGGAATGCTAAACACCCTGGGACCAATACTAAATATTGTGTCATACTGGAAGATCACTTAACCTCCTCAGTATTTTCTGAATGAAAGACTCCTTAGAATGGGGAAAAGTAAAAGGCTGTAGGATCATTTGTAGACATCGTATTAAGTGAAGATGTATATTGCCATTTCTAATATGGCTTTGCTGAAGTCTCTAACACAACTCAGCTTTCAAAACTTGGAAGAGCAATAAAATATTATTCAAGGACCAGGGAGCACAATCCAGAAAACTGAAGTGTACCTGTAACTGGCTTTGATGCAATTACCAGCATGCATAATTAAATCATACATGTACATGCTGTATGTTTCACCAAAGTTGCGTTTAAGCTTCTTTTGTTATTGAAAGACAACAACCAACCAGCCCACCTTTCCCACAGGTGAATGCACTTTAGATATGTTCATAAGTAAAGCAGACACAGCAGCTGGAGGATTAATTAAACACTTGCCTAACTACGTAAACAGACAGTGATATATTTTCATAGCATCTGGCAGTTTAACCATTGACTAGTCATCCTGTAATTAGCATGCTGATGAATTTAATAGAATACTGTTCTAATGTAGTACCAGATGGTCCTTCTGACTTACAAGGGGAACGACAATCTCTGTCATGTTTACTTCAAGGGTAGCAGCACAGCCAAAAAGATCCTTCTTAGACCACAACATCGATGATGTAAGAGGTTATGCTTGCTGTCCTCAGAAAGCAATGGCTTTAAATGTTGCTTTATGCAGTGAGCATGATTCAGGAACTTCTCATGAAGTTTGTTTGGCTTTCCTTGTTTCTTTCTCCTATTTGGTAAACACATTAGCTTGCTTGCAGTGTTTGCAAAAGAACTTTGTATAAGACAAATAAGGACCAGTCCCATGGTACTGTGGAACAGGAGGAGGTGGCAGACATTGAGTAGTGCTGAGACAGGTCGGCTCTGCAGCAAGGCCTGTGAAGTGACCCCTGACCACCTCAGTGGAACTTTAAATTAGTCCAAATACTACACAAGTGACTCTTTGCTATAGCTCCATTCATTAGAGAAATTAACTTTTACAAAGCAACTAGTGAAATGGCAAGAATACTAAAATGAGAATATCCATGGTAGAGAAAACTAAGAGACAGAGATGGAGACATATTTGCTGTCAATAAGTGAAGACAATTATTACATAGCCAGCAGAGAATTTCAATAAACTTCAGTATCATTCTGGAGTTTATAACAGACTTCAGTGGAATTAGTAGTCAGACTGTAGCAATCTTATTATCAAAGGATGTCTTGTAACTAAGAACCTCTGGGAAAAGATACTGTGCATGACAGATAAATCTCAGTGGTTCTTTCATTTTGAAGCTGGATGCAGCCTGCTAGGCCAAAGCCTCCTTCATGACAGCTATTGATCATGTTTCAGCTGAACTCCAGCTAACACTCAGAACATTAAAACTTGCTGACTGGTTTTAACTCAACCTATCTCTGCACAATCCCTTTCTTGTAAATAATAAACTATACTATCAAAATGTCAGTGTAGGGACTCCATACAAACTACTACCTTATCAGCATTAGCAACACACTCCACACTAATACCCTAAATCTCCTGCTATAGAGAACAGTTGCTTTTAACTTGAAGATCCAAAATGCATCTAGACTGATGGAGATCTCAAACTACTTTTATGGGCTGCTGCAGTGATTCTGACTTAAAGACCACTGCACATTGAGAATTACTTATCCATGTAACAGTGAATCTGTGAAGGTACAAGTCCATGCTGTGCACATACAGCGTCACCTTCAGGCCATGCTGCACCTCTGTCTTCGTGCAGGGCAGATTCAGTCGGGTGATGGTAACAGAGGAACCCGCAGGCAGCTCCCACTCCATACCAGTGATTACACACCTGCGTGGCCTTGCCTTTATCTCACAGTGCACCAAGAAGTTCTCATGTGAACATTCGCTCTGTTTGACAGTAGAAATGATGAATGGAGTTGTTTTCTTGTAAGAAAATCCTATAAGAGCTTGAATGACCAAAACAGACTAATCCTTCCTTCTGATGGGGTCTGCACGGCATGCTGCATGGATGGGAGGCCTCTCCAGTGCTGCACAACATGGAGTTCCCAGCATCTAAAGGAACGTAAGATTAACTCTACTATTCTCCTTCTTTATACTGTTAGTTTTTATAAGTGTTATTTTAAATGATACCTTACAGAAGAAGCCAGGTGCCTTTCTTATTGGGATCATAGCCGCCGTGTACAAGCCCCTTGTTGCAGCCGGCAGGTCCCAGTTAGAAACGCCTCTCTGGAAAAAGGATTCTGAGGGGAGGGGAGCCCGGGAGGGTGCGTGGGTGACTGGCCTGGGTGCAGCGGCGGGTGGGCTGCAAGGCGAATTGCCCCGGTGGCTCCCGCGGGGGCCGGAGAGAGCAAGGAGGGGCTGTCTGGACGCCACTCCCGGCTGAAGTACTGAGGTGTCCCAGCAGGGACGGGGCTGAGGATGGGAAAGTCGGGAGACGCCCGCCCTGCTTGTGCATGAAGGGGAGCCGTCCCGCGCAGCCGGCGGGCAGAGAGCTGCGCGGACCGGCGCGGCCCCGCCCGGGCACCGCGGGGATTGCGGGGGCGAGGAGGGGCCGGAGGGGTCCAGCCACTGGTGACGGCCGGGGCGAGGGGCGTCCGCGCCCTCCACCGCCGGGAAGACGCTCCTGCCCCGGAGCCACCTCTGTCCCCGGCCGGGTCGGGCGGGGGCGATCCCCGCCCGCTCGGTGCACGAGGGGGGCGCTGGGAAGGGACCGGCGCCCAGACGCTCCGCTCCGCTCGTGGTACCGTGGGGATGGCAGGGTATGCGCGGGGTTACTGCTGTGCCAGGCAGCAGGGCAGGGGTAACCCCAGCGCACGGAAACCCGCCCCACTAACCCAAGAACGAGCGGACAAATACGAATGTGTTGGGGCTGGCAGGGTGGGAGGATCGTAGACAAGGATGTCATGCGGGACGGTATCAAACGCTTTGCCTTTTCTTAAGTCCAGGCAGACGCTGTCAGTTGCTCTGCCCCATCCACCAACGCTGTAGCCCCGTCACAGAAGGTCACCAGACTTGTGAGGTATGATTTCCCCTTAGTAAGGCCATGGTAGCTGTTACCAATCACTTCTTTGTTTTCCATGTGCCTTAGCATAATTTCCAGGACAATCTGCTCCATGATCTTGCCTGGCACAGAGGTGAGACTGACTGGTCTGTGGTTCCCTGGGTCTTCGGCTTTCCCGTTTTAAAAAATAGGGGTTATATTTCCTTTTCCCAATCACTGGTGTCTTGGTTTGAGACAATTTAAAAGAGACACTCTGGAACGAGTTGTCCCCCTTTATCAGAGTATATGAACATATCTAATTTGCATTCACCCGTGGGAAAGGTGGACCAGTTGTTGGCATCTTTGGGCCAGTCTGTGATGAATTTCAAGGTCCCAGGGCAATCTGCATTTCCTATTCAAGCTCATTGTGTAATGAGGGCAATCCATTTACTTCAGGTAGCATCGGTTGCATGATGTGTTGCAGGGACTTTGCTTTTAAACATCCAGCCCAGCACTGGTAGTCGGAGTGCCAGAAGCAGCTGTGCTTCAGTGCCAATTCTGAGGCAGCTTGAACCCCTTCACAGGCTGCAAGAATCTCCTTCTGAGTTGGGGTGGGGCTGGCCTCAGATCCTCTGCACCCCCGACTCCAAAACCCAAGAGGTCATCCTCAAGTCTCTGCAGGTCCCTTCTGCCAGTGGCTCCAGGACAGACCATTCTCCCCGGCTGCAGTGTAGAGCACATTCTAAACATCCTGTGCTCTCCTGACTAGCCCAAGGGCTACTGTGTGGGTAATCTCCTGCTTGATCTGTTCAAAGGCTTGCTGTTGTTTGGATTCTCACCTGAAATCATTTTTCTTCCATGTCATAAGGTAGAGAGGGCTTACAATCTTTGTATTCTGGGATGTGCATTCTCCAAAAACCTACGGTGCCTAGGAAACCTGTGGTTTTTTCTGACTGCTCAGTGGGGATATAGAACCTATCTTATTATCTTTATTGGAATCTGTTGACATCTGTCTTGCAACTTCACCCCTAAGAACTGAATTTCCTGGGCAGGTCCCTTGAGGCCCCTTATTTTGTTTAATGATAAAAACAGCTTTCAGGTGAATCTGAATTATCTTCTCCCCTTTCTCAAAAAACCCCTTTGCTGTGTTCCCCCATACAAAGAGGTCATTGATGTAACACAAGTGTTCTGGAACCTCACCCTTTTCCAGTGCAGTCAGGATCAGTTCATGGCAGACAGTGGGACTGTGCTTCCAGTCGATTCCAGGTGTACTGCACACCCCTCCAGGTGAAAGCAAACTGTGGCCTGCACTCTGCTGACAGAGGAATGGACAAAAATGCATTGGCAGTGTCATTACTGGCATACCACTTTGCTGTCATGGACTCCAGCTCCTACTGAAGTTCCAGCATGTCTGGCAGAGCAACACTTAATGATGACGTGACTTCATTCAGAATCACAGAATCACCTAGGTTAGAAAAGATCTCAGAGATCAGAGTCCAACCCATGACCTAACACCACCTTGTCAACTAGACCAGGGCACCAAGTGCCACATTCAATCTTTTCTTAAACACCTCAGAGATGGTGACTCCACCATCACCCTCTGGGCAGCCCATTCCAATGCCCAATCACCCTTTCTGTGAAGAATTTCTTCCTAATGTCCAACTTAAACCTCCCCTGGCACAGCTTAAGTCTGTGTCCTCTTGTCCTGTCACTGGTTGCCTGGGAGAAGAGACCAACCCCCATCTGGCTGCACCCTCCATTCAGGCAGTTGTAGAGAGTGATAAGGTCCCCCCGAACCTTCTCCTCTCCAGGCTAAACAACCTCAGCTCCCTCAGCCTTTCCTCACAGGACTTGTGCTCCAAACCCTTCTCCAGCTCTGCTGCCCTCCTCTGGACACTATCCAGAATCACAATGTCCTTCCTAAATTGCCTGGGGCCAAGAACTGGACACAGTACTCAAAGTGCAGCCTAACCAGTGCTGAGTACAGGGGAAGAATCACTTCCTTGGTCCTGCTGGCCACACTATATGCTAATACACACCAACTTCCCAAGCCACTTCACCTGTGCAGTGCAGGGACCTTCTCCCATCCCACAGTATGCAGGGGTTTTGTTTGGGCAGGACCAGGGAGGTTAGCAGATCTCCTAGTGTTAACCAGCCAAGTAGCTTTTGCTAAATTTGCATCCCAATGCTTCCATGCACTATTGCCTCTTAACACGGTCTTCAGCAGTCCATTACACTTCTCAACCTTTCCAGAGGCTCACGGGTGATAAAGGATGTGATATATCCAGTCAAAGCCACGTTTCTTTGCCCAAGAGTTTAAGACATTAATTTGAAAATGAGTCTCATTGTCTGATTCAATTCTCTCTGGGGTACCATGTGTTACGATCCACTTAGAGAAATTCTCTGTGAATTGTGGAAAGTAACTCAGATTCAAAAATTACCCAGTAACAAGATTAAAACTCAAACGGAGTTATATGTTGATACCAAAAAATTGATATATTTTATTTAATAGTAAATGAGGCAAAGAGAAAGTGTTGTGGCAGGGGCAAGGTGGTCAGGAGCTGTAACCTTCTGAAAGCGTCCCCGGCTGAGTCGGGATCGCTCCAGAGGCCACTTCCCCAAAACACACTCTCGCACACACACACGCTCGCAGGATCTTCTTCAGCAGTCGATGATAAAGGAATGAGGGAGAGGTCTTCTCATGGGTTCTGCAGGGAGGGTTTTATTGCCAGCAGCCACGTGAAGGGTCCAGAGGTGAAGATAGGGCGAGCCAGCAGGGCTCAAGGTGAAATACAGGAGTGGAGAGAGCATCAGGGCCAATGGGGTGAGGGTGCAGGGGCAGTACAGAGGTGGTGTGAGGGCCAGAGGATCAATGAAGGAACACCGAGGGAGGGACTACAAGGTAAGGGCCAGTGGGGGAACCGGGACAGGAGATGATTCTGGCAAGGAACACATATAAGGGAGAAAAGGGCAGGGAGGCCAACGGGGCAATAAGAGAACCGAACTGGGGTACATTTGCAGAGGCAGGCAAAGGATCCTGGGAGAGGCAATTTTCCTCACACTAACCAGGGAGGTGAACTAGAAGGCTTCCCTCCAAGGGGCAGGTGTGGTCAAAGTGATCGGCCTTGCAGCCTCCACAGAAAGAGAAAAGTAGAGAAAAGTTAGGAAAAAGCCGAGATTATTTTAAAAGCATAGGAAAGCTCACCACCACACTGTGCTACCTTTCTGCCACTTGAGATGGGGAGGGAGGCAAAACAGTTTGTGCCTTTTTTTTTTCCTTGTTGCCATTTGAAGAGTCTTATCTGTCTGTCTGTCCTGGTCTCTGGAATGCAGCCACTTGTCCTCTGAGATGCGGGCGAGGTGTCTGGCTCTGGAGCCAAAGTCAGGCTCACTCACAGGGTTTTCACCATGGAACGCAGGAGCAGCTGGGGGTTTTCCTCAGGCTGGCAGCGTTGGTTCCCAGAGACCCCAGGGTGTCCAGCAGCAGGTGGTGGTGGTGGGGAGGGGGAGCAAAAGGCAAAGGCCAGGGATTCTGCCCTTCTCCTTCTTCCCCATCCTTTACTCCAGTTTTGCCTTCCTTTTTATGAGCCTCGAGGCGGGCTGCTCGCAGTGCCTTTCGCATGTAGTTTTCAGGTGTTTGAAGAGATTGTGATAAACAGACACGGTGACAGAGCAATTTCTTGGAAGCATTTTTTGAGCGCACATGATGATGAAGCAGTTTTTGGGAGCATTTTTGAGCAAACATCATGACGAAGCAATTTTCTTTACTATTAAGTCCTTACACCATGTGACCACAAAATGTGTCTCTCAAGGCCGGAGATGCTGTCTCGAGCAGTGACATGCTTCACTGGGTATGTTTCCAGCCAGCCAGTTTTTGCCTCTAGCATGGTATGTAACTCTTGCCTTGGTGTGTTCATGCCAATGGTCCAATGTAGTCAATTTGCCAGGCCTCATCATACCGGAAACGCAGCCACCACCCTCTATTCCAGGGAGATTTTACTCCTGTGGCTCCCTTGACTGCAGCACATTTCACATTCATGGATGGCCTATGTGATGGCCTCCACAGTCAGGTGCACCCCTTGATCACACACCCATCTGCACATAGCATCCCTTCCCTGATGTCCTGATGTTTCATGGGCCCATTGGGCTATAAACAGCTCACCCTTTCGCTCCCAGTCTAGGTCCACCCGAGCTATTCCAATCTTAGCAGCTTTATCTACCTGTTCATTGTTCTGATGTTCTTCAGTGGCACAACTTTTGGGCACATGAGCATTTACATGACGTGCCTTCAGAGTCATGTTTTCTACCCACGCAGCGTGGCCTTCTTGGCCACGTGGGCACACTGCTGGCTCATGTTCAGCCTGCTGTCAGTCAGTACCCCCAGGTCCTTTTCTGCCTGGCCGCTGTCCAGCCATTCTATCCCCAACCTGTAGTGCTTCATGGGGTTGTTGCAGCCCAAGAGCAGGACCCAGCACTTGGTCTTGCTGAACCTCAAATCATCGGATTCGGCCCATCTATCCATCCTGTCCATGTCCCCCTGTAGAGTCTTCCTACCTTCCAGTCGATCAACACTCCCCCACAACTTGGTGTCATCTACAAATTTGCTAACGGTAGTCTCAATCCCCTCATCCAGATCATCAATAAAGATATTACACAGCACATTTTCCCCAGTGGCTCATCTTTAGGTGCATAGGGACAGCCTGCTCCTGTGCCTTCAAAGTTTCTTTCTTGAAGTATGTCTATTCTTCCTGGACGCCTTTGTTTTTACTGATTGTTTCCCAAGGTACTCTCCGAATTAGCATCCTGAGTAGACCAAAGCCTGCCCTTCAAAAGTCCAGTGTAGAAGTTTTGTTAATGCCCCTCCTTGTTTCACTGAATATTGAGAACTCTATTATTTCATGGTCAATATGCCCCAGACAACCTTCAACCACCACATCTCCCACCAGCCCTTCTCTGTTCATAAAAAGCAGGTCTAGCTCACCACCTGCTGCAACAAGAAGCTATCCTCCACACACTCTAAAAACCTCCTTAGCTGCTTCTTACTCACTGGGTTGAGTTCCCAGCAGACATCTGGCAGGTTAAAATCTCCCACAAAAACAAGGGCTGGTGATCTTGAAATATCCTCAGGCTGCTTATAGCATCATACATCCACCTCTTCATCCTGCTTGGGTGGCCTATCACATACTCCCTTCATGAGGGATTCTATTTATGTTAGTACATTCTTACATTACCATTAGCAATACATTTTGATCACTTGACAACCATTGCTGAGGGAAAAAAAAGAAAAAAACACAAAAAACCTCGCACAAAAAAACCCCCACAACCCTCCACTAGGAGCATGGCTGCAACCCTGCCTGCTTGCCATGCCATGCCCTCACAGACCTGCCACACTCTTGTTTGCCTGCTCCTTTTCACTGCGCTCCCCAGAGCCTTTTTGAAATCGCCTGCCATGTCCCAGAGATCACCTCTCCCTTCGCCTGAATGGCTAACAAGAGGACAAACTTTTAACTTTTTTTTCCCTCTCAAAGCTGCGGTGGCCATGTTAGAAGTTGTTGGGCAGTTCTGGGGTGCCGCGGAGACATCTCAGCCGTCCTCGCCCACCCCCAGGTAATGGCAGATGAAGTCACAGGGTAGCGGCAGCACCTGCAGGGCCGCGTCCTGGCCCAGCCGCACCAGTTCCCGCCCGCGCTCCGGCTCCCGCTCCACGATGTGCCGCACCTTCCCCGCCTGCTCCCCCAGCACCACCATGACGCGGTCGGAGTGACCCCGAGGCACCGGCGTCTCCAGGGAGGCCTCGCGCAGGCCCTCCACCAGGCACCCGCCACGTGTCCGGCACACACCGGTGTCGGGGGACAGCAGCCCCTCGATCTGCAACGTGCAGTTGTAGAAGCGGCCCCCCCGGAAGCTCCTGTCCGCGCTCCGCACCCGCAGGTCCCTGCGCAGCCAATGGGGGCTTCCAGGGGGGGCTCCCCGGCGCCGCTTCACCGACGGCTCCGTTTCCGGGGGCTCCTTCCGCTTTCCCCCCCACCGCGGGGGGCCTCCGCCCTGTGCCCGCTCCTCGGAGGGGGCGGCCAGAGGCACTGGTGCTGACTGTGTGCAGCCCGTGCTGGTTCACAGCCGCCACCTGCCCCCCCAGCTGGAGCCGCACCAGCGCCCGCCCAGTTTCGGGGTCCAGCGCCTCCACCTTCCCCTGCACGCCCCGGTGGGGCCCGGCCTCGATGCGCACGGGGTCGCCCACAGGCGGACCCCCACGGTGGGACTCCCCGGGGGCCCCCCCGGCCCCCAGGCCCAGCCCCCGTGGGCGGGGCCGGTGCTCTCCAGGATTGGCACGACTCTGGGGAAGGTGCGCCCGATACCCTGGCCCTAGCTCCAGCCCATTCCCCGCAGCATGGCCAGCCCGAACTGCCCCACGGGCATGGCCTCGTAGTCGTGGGAGGTCGGCTGCGGCCCCGTGGTGACGTCCTTGTCAGGCAGCTGGAGGGGGATGCAGATAGGACGTCCCGAACGCCCCTCGGGCTGCTGCCGGCTCTGCCGCGCCCCCTGCAGCAGCTCCTGCACCGCCTGAGCCTCCCACGAGGGGGGGGCCGGCCGGGCCGGGGTTTGTGCTGGGGGCGTCCTCAGCGGCCTGGGCAGTGCCTGTGTCGGCGTGGCGGGGGTCCGCGTTCCTCCAGCGGAGCGGGGGAATTAGGGGGATCACCAGCTCCTTCTGGGGCGTCGGTGCCGCCTGGGTGCTAAGCAACTCCCGGTCCTCCACCGCCTTCAGGAAGCCGGTGTCAGTTTCCGTGTCACCGTCTATGCCGAGCTCCGCGCAGGGTCCCGTGGGCAGGGGCCGCCGCCGCTCCGTCCTGCGGCTAAACACAAACGACACCAGTCCCGGCCCCTCGGTCCCCGCGTCGCTGCTGGCTGCCATCTGCCCCCGTGGGGCCCTCTGCAATAAATACAGTAATACAGATAAACTGGTTTTAACCCACAGAGTAAAACCTGCTCCCCTGTTGCTCAGAGTGATGGTCGCACGCCTGATGAAGTTCTGGTCCTCCTTCCGATGCGTCGAGTGGTGTCAGAAGTCCCCAAACCTAAGATTTATATGTGCTCAGTTTCAGGTGGGAATGCTCAGAACCTCCCCCAGGGCGGGAAGTTTCACAATGGATGGTGTAACACTGTGAGTTATGGGATATTTTGGGAATTTTTGATGGTCTAAGTCGTTGCACCTGCCTATTCTGCTGTTGCTATTGGGTCCATTAATGGCCCGTTAGCATAGATGACCCCTCAGGCTGGGTGTGAATGTGCCGGTGCTTCCCCGAGGGGAGTTATCACAGCTGAGTCATTTGGATGTGGAAAAAGAAACACTACCCTGCCTTGCATGGAGTGCCTCTTTTTCCTTATCTCATTTAACATCCAGCTTGTAACCTGAGTTGTCGGGTGTGCACTGGGCAGCTACTGCAAATGATCCATCATTAACAGTTCATCAGAAATGATGCAGAGGGAGTAAAATACACAGTTTGGTTACACCCACATAGTGACAACCTGGCACCCTACTCCTGTAATTAGAACAGCTACTCTTAGAAATGCTATTTTACCAATATGTTTTAACGAGGACAAAGTCATTGAAGCAAAACTATTTATTAATAAACGAGTCGGGTGAGTTCCACACAGGAAGCACACCTCCCCCTAAAATGGTCGAACTTTTAAACCCTTTCCCCTGCCGATAGAGGTTCCTGTTCCCTTTCCCACTGGCTGGGTATTCAGGATCTTACAGTCTTTTCCGACCGCCTACCGTACCCGAACCAATCACAAGCACAGTGTAATTCCCCTTTCTCCACACTCACGAAGTCCATCTCCTGCTGGCTACAATCTCCTGCCTAAGTGACAGGAGCACAGGCTCTTATGGCTGAAACAAAAACTACCACATCCCCCACAATCCAACAAGGGCAAGGAATAGATTAAACAAACCATATCTAAACCAAAGGTAACAATAAACAGAAAACAGAACAAATATTATTCCTTCTTTCACTCCATAGACTTTTTGGGCTGAAGCAAAATGCTGTTTCATCTCTCACAATCCACCCTTTCCTTTTATCTTCCTTTTTTGCTGAAGCCCTCAATTCAGGTGTCCTGTCTTTTGCAAAGTGGTTACAAGTAAGATTAATCAGTCTTCTATCATGCTTCTATTAAATTCAGTTTATTTATGTTGGTTTTGAGTTGGCAGTTCACGTTGAAGTTCATAGTTCTGCTCCAACTTCTATAAGATAAGCTGTATCTGCTCTTCTTGTTTCTCTGTTCTTCTGTCTCTTTTTCTCAGGATCATAATCTTTTGAATTCCCATTCCTTGGCTGCTGGTTGTCGCTCTAGGATTGATTGGCATACAGGCTATTTGCAACCCTTCTACTACGCTACTGATTAATCGAATAAATTGGGATGAGACAGAGTAAAAATAATAATACAGCAGCTGCACACAAAAATATAAGGCCTACCTTGTTCCACCAGTTCATTCCAAATAAGTTGTCCCACCATTTAGAATCTACCATTGAGTTCCATTTTTGTACTGGTACATGGGCAATTTTTCTAATATCTGAGGCTGTGTCTAACACTACCTCCCTATTATCATCAATCTTTAAGCAGCAGTCTGATGTATTAAACTTTCCATACATTCCTCCTTCCTCAGCAAGCAAATAATCTAGGGGTAACCGATTATTGGGGCTCTCATTTGGCTTTGCTGCCTGGCTGTTAATTCCAGAGCTCCAGCCATGCAATTAGAGACAAGTTCCACTACTGCTTGCTGCCTAATAATTCAATTTAACATATAAATTGGTGTTCTATACCCCCAGCTGCCATGTTGAGCCCAGGTTGTAGGTCCATATATCTCTATGATTCTTTCTGGTGGCCACTCATCTTCTCCCCATTTTTGGATTCCTCCTATTTGAATATTTCTTTTCTCTTGATTTAAATTTTCGAATAACAGAACTCTCAATTTACTTCCCTTTTCTAATGGCAATAAGAAAAACCCAGGCTCGAAAATTTCTAAGGTACAACTCCCCTTCCCACATTGCAGGAAGTTTAGAATAGGTTTTTTGCCTACAAATCCANATTTAAATTTTCGAATAACAGAACTCTCAATTTACTTCCCTTTTCTAATGGCAATAAGAAAAACCCAGGCTCGAAAATTTCTAAGGTACAACTCCCCTTCCCACATTGCAGGAAGTTTAGAATAGGTTTTTTGCCTACAAATCCAAAATAGTCCATCGGGAGCTTTCCACCAATATTTATAATATTTTTTTCCCAAAATTTGAGAAGTTCAGGTATCCCTTGTGACGCGCTCCACAGTAAGGGAAATCGTGAAGAGTTCTTTTTAACGGATTTCTTGGACGAGATCAAGCACAAACGAGGCAAATATTACATCTGAGAACTGTTCATTGGTAAAGCAGGATACCGGGGCGGGGCAGATAGAGACAGAGAGGGAAAAGGAAACCGAGAGCAGAACGTTATCACTAGCATCCCGGGGCGCCCTGTCGGCGCCTGCTCAGCAGGTGCAGTGCACGTGCGCGGAGCCGTGGCGCTGGCCGGCCCGCGAGGCGCGCCTTCGGCCAGGCGGCACGTGCTCCCGCAGCGGC
>WBMZ01002287.1:0-20238 GCA_013400975.1 Atrichornis clamosus
GCCGGGCCGGGCCGGGCCTGGCGGCGCGGTGGGACCGGCCGGCGTGGGGCGGAGCGGGGGCCCGGCCGTGGAGGGGAGAGGGGCGCAGGCTACACACCCAGCAGCAGCCCGTCCATGTCAAAGATCAGGTGAGTGACCGGGCGCAGCGCGGCCGCCGACGAGGAGGAGGAACCGGCCATGGCGGGGCAGAGCAGCCGGACCGCGGCAGGAGCCGAGGCGGAGCGGAGCCGCCGCGGGGCGAGCCGGGCCGGGCTGGGAGCGGCGCGGTTGCAGGCGGCGGTTGCAGGGGGTAGGCTGGGCCAGCGGGACCTAGCGGTTTGCTTTGTTGTTCTGCTTTTAAAGCAAAGTCCATTTCTTGGGGCTTCTTCTCTTGCAGAACAGCGCTTCTTGCCCAGAGAGGTTGTGGAGTCTCCCTCACTGGAGATATTCAAGAATCGTCTGGATGCAATTTTGTGCAATGCGCTCTGGGATGACCCTGTTTGAGCAGGGAGGTTGGACCAGACGACCTACTGTGGTCCCTTCCAACCTGACCTATTCTGTGATTTTTAAATCCTGGTTGATGCTGCGGGCAAGAAAGAAGACTTGCTCTCAAATTGACACTTTATAGTGTATTTCTTCTGCGTGCCTGTGTAAAGATTTAGAGGGGTAATACTACCACCAGATCGTAGTTGAAGCCATAAACAATAAAGTGCAAATCTGTGTAAAACTGTGAAGGAGGAGTAAAGTAATGGGGGAAAAAAAAACCTGTGAGGAAAGACTAAAACTATCTCTTATAGGTTGCTGCATGCAAGAATAGTTAATGGAAGGTTGTTTGGGGTGTTGTGTTTTTTTTCTAAAACATTCAAGAAGTTCTGAAATTCAAGAAACTAGTCTTGAGCTGGAGCAAAATCTTCCTGCATAGACACGTCATTTGATTTTGACTGGGCAGTTGGGAGGAAAAGAGGGAACTTACCTTATCATTTTTCCATTTTTTATTTTTTAATGCAGGTAACGCTCCACTGGGCATCAAGATCATTGAAGCACCAGCTGCAGAGGCAGAATGAAAAGAGCTCTATCAGGCTCCTAAGGTGACACACTGGCTTGAAGATTTGTGCTGCTTTGCTGTTCTCTGTGAAGGCAGTGGTTAGTTGCAGCTTCATGTAGGGGAAGTCCTGTCTTGTATAGGTAGGCCTTGCAGCAATTCTTTTTTTCTAACAGTGCCTTCATTTGAATTGGCAACGCTTCACCATGTTAGCAAGTTAGTGGGGAGGAGGGTTAAGACCTTAACTGTAGGTGTCATACAGCTATATTTGAATTTTAACTTAGCCTCTTTGAGCATCTTACCTACCCCCAAAACATATCCCTTCAAAGTACACGCACCCTACATTTGTGTGAAATGTAGGCACAGAGTTCTCCTCACACCTTCTCCTGTCCTGGAAATCAGAAGATGAGTAAAATATCCTTGTCCTTTATTTGTACCTTTTGAATAATAAAACTTGACTTTCAAACAAAGTGTTTTGAGTTTTGGGTTGGTTTTCTCTTATTTTCATCTTGTCTCATTCTGTAATGATAATGCTGCTTAGGCCCTGTCAGTGTAGGCTAGGAAAAGGACTTGGCACAAATATCTTAAATGTCTTTTAAAAATTCCATGTGTAGTCATGACATACATCTGTTAGTTCTTGCGGAGATTTAAGAAAATGGGTCCTGAGTTTTCAGATTTTTTTTTTTTGTAACCTTACAGTATGTAAGTATTAAAAATGCCCACGGCTGTTTTGTTTCTGTGATAAACACTGTGCAACAAGTCTATATTCCAGTATTGTTACAGACAGAAAATGTTTCTAGTTTCTTTTGTAGTTCACTTATGTGGGAGCATAGCTGCAATCAATAGAAAGGTAAAATCTTAAATACAATATATCAAAAACAGTGTTAACCTGTTAAAGGGAATAAAAATAATAGTAATTTCAATACTTATTATGTAGTATTTTGCTGTCCTAAGAAAGAATGTGTTTCTGCTGTAAGAGTATATGCTGTTGTGACAAAAATTTTTAGAGGATGGGTACTGATGTTGTATGACAGTTGTCCCTGAGGTGGATTCATCCTCTTTCTAATTAGCAAATATTCTGAAAAGCTGGTATTTAGTTGTGTATATGCTGGCATAGTAACATCTTTATTTGTTACCCAACAAATGTAGCTTTTTCTTGTTGCCTTGATTTATTGTTCTAGTTAGAGAAAAGTATAAGTATTTGATCACAACTTCCATCTCCTCTACCCTCCTAAAAATGGGAGAAAATCATTATTTTTAGTGTGTAAACCACCTGTTCATCTGAGACAATATATTTAAAGTGGAAATAAATCATAGGCAATCTATATGAAAGAAGCCCACAAAATTAAAGTGTAATACAGAAGCTGAACATTTTTAGGGTTAAGTGGTCTGTATTACAAATCTTACGGTTCAATTTCAAGTGTGTCACATTGCCTGACAGGCTGATGACCTCAATTTTCTTTGTTTTACTCTGGCTCATCAGTGATAGTCAGTGTGATGTTAGCTTACTTGATTCTTCAAAGCTGCGTTCAAACACAGGAAAATCCTCCCAATGTAGACAACTGTTTAGGTTTATTCTGTGTGACTAAGTCTTCTTACTAACAGAATAAAATTAAGTAAAAGTCCAAGCAGCCTTTAATTCATGGTGGAGGATAGTTTTCAAGATACACAAGTAAGAGAACTTGTGAAGAGCTAAGTTTTGTTTGAGCTGTCTTAAATATTTGTATCAAATGACTCAGCAGTAGCATTTAGGTTGTTTGCTGGGCTTTTTTTGAAAGGGAGGGAAAATAATTTGAGATGGAGATTTGTGCAATTGATATTTTGTTTGCTACTATTTTTTATTACTTGTTTGAAGCTGGCTTTGAGGTATAAGGACTTCAATAACGTTAGAGTTGTGGGAAGCATACTGTAGTTAAGGTACAGTAACTATGAACACCAATAATTAATTATATTCCTACAAACCCGATGTATGCTTATGGGGAAGAATTAACTTGGATAACTTAGGTGTCATTCTGCAAGTAGACTTGAATCCCAGAAAGTCTGAAGAACACAACTTCATGTGCATTTTTAAAAATTAAAGTTGCTATCTGGGCATACACCAAAGCAGATGAATAAACCATTGCTGAGTTTTAAATTATAGGGTGTTACATGGTACATATGTATCTGGATGTCCAGGTTTTTAAACAACTGTAAACCCGAAGTCTGTTTTCTCTGGTTTTGTAATAACGTGTTAAAATCACTTTGGTTTTATTGTTCTTGAATGTGAGATCAAGTGAAAATACTCAGGTGCCATGGGGTTATTAAGTATGCATCACAATGTTTTATTTACACAGTCTTCTTAAACTTTTTTTTTTAACTTCTATATTTGTTTGGGTTTTCTTTACTTTGAGGCTAAAAGTTTTTCACATCAGTGAAATTTATGTGTTTAAGTTCTTTTCCTGGAGAGCAAAAGCTTCAGAATATGCTTAAGTGTGTTCACAGGTAATACATTTGATTCAATAATAGCAGTTTCCTATTTCACTATTTTATAGAGTGCTCAAAGCATGGGTTCACTTACCTGTTTTTTATGCCATTGATAGGAGCATCATGCACTATGTGTTTCACACAGAAATGACTGACTTTATTTTTCTTTTTCTGCAGGCACCTTGACAAAGAGGATAAACAGATTATAATCCGTTTGAATTCGAATATTAAAAAATAAAGACTTGAATAAATCCAGTAATATAAAAGCTCTCATAATGATTTACATGAACAGCTGTTAAACCCACAATTAGTAACAAATCACTTGGAATGACTTAGAATTAGATGTAGATTCAGGTATCAGCTGATGTTCACAATAGTTGCTATAGTTAAGCCTATAAACCCTCAGAAAATGAAACCCATCTCAGTGCTGGATGTCACCAAACATGAGCTTTTCACCTTAAGATTGTGAATTAGATGAATTGTATTGTTTCAGTTCATGTTGTTTTTATAGGTGCAAAATGGAAAATGAATATATGTCTTAAAGCAATTAAATAGTACCATACAACTGCTGATTGTGATTACGTTTTATTGATTACATAAGTTAAAATGGAGTATATCCTCTTTTAGTCATTTATATGTGTCTTCTTTCAGCCAAGCAAGCAGGGGAGGGAGAGCCATCTGTTTTCTAAATTTTGATATAGACCACCAACTACAAGTGTGTTAGTTACAATGGCAAGAAAGATAATGTGTTACGGTCCAGGAGAATAAAGGGAAGAAGATACATGTTTGTCATCTGTAAATTTAGATGAGACACTATAAAAAGGTTCTTAAGCAGCAGTGAGGGGTAAAATTCTAGAAAAGCTAGCCAAGCACAGAAGAGGGAACAAGGGAGCTATGCTATGATATTTTTAGATGTCAATTGCTTTATTTATTGATGGGATTGTACAACAGAACAAAGTTTCTGAAGCTGGGAAAGGAAGCCTTAATATACCATGCTTCAGGAGTTTTGTTTCCATGAAAGTCACTGAGAACCATTTTCTCTCGTTTATGGATTGTGATTTAGCTTTTTGACATAATTTTTGGTCTTTCAGTAAAATATTGGCTGCACACAGGCAAACTGTTCAGGTGATTACCAGTGTCATTGTAACTGAGGTCCTGAAGTGTTTAATAGGTGGGTCTTGCTTAGCCTTAAACTTTCAGAGAAATTAGGACAGAAGAGACTGCATCCCAGTATAAGATATGAAGTGTGTATCTTGCTTTGCTTTTCCTGTGTTATATGGACTTGCTGTGTAACTTTATTTATCTAACTTCCCTTTGTTGCAGGAACCTAAAATATTTATTATGAACTTGGTTTTCTTTCTTGTTTGCATGTGAATTTAATTGCTTTTTACTACAGTTTGATTGTTATAGATTATAGGAAAAATTTTGTATTTGTACTGTCATGTGGAATACACATTCTGTGAACCTTTTTGAGCAAGTCATCTATCACTTGGTTGCTGGCAGTAAAGGTGAAACTGAATGCAGTCACCCTTCCAGTGGTCCCGTTCTGTCTGGGGTTCCTAAGCTCAACCTCTTCAAAGGCTGCAGTAATTAGACCTTCAGATGGAGAAGAGAGAGAAGGAATTGTTATTTTCAGGGTCACAAGGTCTCTAAGCCACTGATCTGTAATGCTGCTCCAGGTTCAGGTTTTATATGCATATTCCCCACTGGGGAACAGCAAGCTGGGTAGTTGAATCTCCAAAGCTCAGACATTCTTGCCTAGTCTGTGTCTGTGTACCCGTAAAAGTTTGTATCTATCCAGAAATAGAAATAAATGAACTAGCTGACGCTCAGCCCAGAATGTCGCCGTGATCAGGGAGAACACGCTGACGGCCTGGGTAGTGCAGGGAGGCAGGTGGAGGTCAGCTGTCCTACACTACCGTGACCTTTCTTCGCAATGATTCTGGCGGTCTCAGCTTCCACATCTGCCTAGGCAGAAAAGGCCTAACACTGTGCTGGTACATACAAAGTAGCAACTCTGATCAGGAAGCAGAAATGGTGCAGAGAGGAGGAGGGACAGTGCCAAGCAGAGTTAGCCAGCTGCTTCTTGACTCCCCATTGCTGCTGAGCTGTATTAGACATCTAGGCTGTTCCTGACTATGGGATCTGGGACTTTTCCTTGGCTGCAGGAGTGAGTAGGTGTATCTCCTAGCCAAGTCATAATTCCATTTTTTTAATTCTCTTGCCCCAGAAGTTACTTCCCTGTCCTCCTCCTCACATGTGCGGACATGCAAACATGCTGGTAGTACATGTGGGCAACCAGGGGCAAATATGCTTTCTGACCACTGCCATGTAAGGCACTGATTAACTTTTGGGTGAGGAAATAGTCCCTTCACTAGGCTGTCCACTTATTGCAAGTTCAGCTTATATTTACCTACCTTAAGGAATTAGGTTCAGTGTATTGTAACAAAACAGATGAGGAAATGGTGTAGTTTTATTTCTTGTCTTATACTTTCAACCAAAATGCTCTCAGAAGATCAGTAACAGACACTTGTTTTTGTAAGACATTTGTAAAGCACGGAACACCACTTGTAAATACTGATATGGTTAGATAGATACTAGGGATACCTAGAAGCATGCAGTGAAGTCCCAGTGCTGTCAAGTCAATCAGACCCTGACTTTTTTTTCCCTAAGACTGCTAGCTCCACTTAATAGGGTAATCTCAAACATTTCACCTTGAGTTGTGTAAGGTGAATGATTACTTACAGTGACACTGCAGGTTTGAAAGATTCCTAGATTTCCATTTCATGTACTTACATATAAGTAAGATCACAAGAGAGATTCAAGATCTAGATGAACTCTTTGCAATAGAATTGTATATGCTTAAATATCCGCCCAGACATTATGCCTAAATTTTTTCTAAATTTTTCAGTGAATCTTTTGTTCTGAGAGGATGTCCGGTCTTCCTTTACTCTGTCTTTTTTTCTATTTTACGAATTTCAGTCCTTTAATCTTTGTCATAAATTATGCTTTCTGAAGCTTTTAGCATTTTGATTGCTCTTCAGCATTTTACGTTTTCTGTATCCTTAGAGAAGTCCAGCACTTGGGTACATTATTGTAGCTGTGGGGTTTAGAAGTGACAATAGGAACTCTTTTGCTATTAGACTGCCTTTTTAGTCCCAGATAGAGCAACACCTTTGAATTAACATAAGAACCGAATTACCATATTTGCAGTAGTTTGATTTTTACTGCTGATTAGTCAGGTTGTTCCTCATGGTGTACCAAGCCAAAAACTCAAAACTTTTGTTGCCATTCGTCCAATTTAAATTTTTCTTTATTGTTCACTTCTGTATGTATTTTCACTAATTAGGAGAAGTCAGTATCATACTTCACTGAAAGAGATCAGTGGCAACATCTTTAGTCCATTAAGAGCTCATTACCTCTTCATACGTTTCAAAATATTTTTCTGCATTTTTAAGCATGAAAAACTGCTATCTCGCAAGCCTAATGAGGCAGCCATCTGCAAGAAGTTGTGTTACAGAATGAATGGTTGTATCACTGTTTCAGAAATTTTGTATGTGTCGTTTAGACCAGTGGCTGCTACAAACTATAGGGAATAAGGATTATATTAATGGCCATGTTTGACAGCCTGACTTCATAATCTGTTTTTCACTGACGTTTCCTTTTTATGCTAGTAATTATTCTCTCATCTGGAAAAATTAGACTAATGCAATTTTCCAAAAGCTATTAACAAGACTTTTAATATTAAGATGGCTATATATCCTAATGTGCAAACCCAAGACTCTAAGCTTGTGTTATGGTCATGAAATGAGGCATGATGGGCATAGAGCTTCACTCCGTATGCGGCACTCTTGTCACTGAATTTCTGCCAGTGTCTTCTGGGGTGATGTTTGCACTCAAGCATTCTAAAGTTGGTGGAAATAGAGTAAACCCCTGCCTGATTGCAATTTTTTAATACTTGGGTGATCGTTGATTCTTGACAGACCTGACAAAGTGTAGGGACCATCTGCTTTTTCTGACTTCCTCACATCCAGGAAATATAATAAGTTATCTAATAGAGCCAATGGGATATATTTTTCCTGCCTGTTTAAGCCCATCTTTCTTTAAAAATCCTGTTTTGTTTATGACTCGAGGTAGCTTAGACTAGTATTATTTGACAGTCAGAAACTATGGCTATAGCAACTACAAAACCTGAACCCTTATTACTTAGCATAGCCCATATGTTCTTCCAGCTAACCTCCCATATGTAATTCTTAACTAAAGTTAATCACAACCATGACCAAAAAACCCCACCAAAACCTTTAGGCTTTGTCACAGAGTTCCATGTATAAAAGCCATTGGGACTTCATCAGCACTGTATAAAGTCCTCTGCAATCCACAGATTTCACAAGTTCATGTAATAATTCCCTATCAAGATGATAATATGGCTACAGAATTTTCAAAGGGAAACTTCTCACTGTTTTATTTAACTAAGCTGAAGAATGAAGTATAAGCATGTTCTTTTACTGAAGATTTGTTGCAGGACAAATGTTCTCTAAAATCCTATGATCCAATTTGTACAGGCCCCTAGAACAGCAGAACTTTATCTTTTAATTCTAGATAAGTGGGTCTTTCAAAAATATCTTCTGAAATTAGCTATGTTCCTTGGATTCACCTATGATAAGAGAGGTTAACAAATGCCCTTCATTCCATTTTAGCACTATTACTGTTATATTTCATTTGAATCTAAGTTAAATACAAGTTTGTATTAGCAGATTTATGTGGAAGCAGAAGCATTTACATGTGCACCAACATTCAGCCAGGCTAAGGCAGCAGTGAATCATGGGGGTTTTTTTAACAAAGACACTGTGCTGTACCTGGTAAATGAACATTTAGTGGTGTTACAAAGTTGGGTCCTAAACTTCTAAAGCTTTGTCAGAAATGTTTTGATGAACTGAAATAAAAGGTCTGCCTCACTGCAGCTCTGCCTTGCCACTGGATTCCAATAAATTGAGTCATACATCCTTCTTCCTCTTTTTCATCCCAAACACTCCTTAAAAACATAATCTCCTTTACCAGTTCAATGAGTTGAACTCTGTTATACATATGAACATTCATATGTAAATAGGTAGGTAGAGACTCCCACTTGTGACCAGATATCCCAAGTACCTTAAAAAATATTATTTGTAACAAATTATGAAAGAAGAAAAATAGACTTTGTGTTCGTATCCATGTGGAAAAAGAAACTCAAACCACAAAAACACCTACTGGTCAAAATAGAAAATATAGTCCATTAAGCAACATAGATCATTGGAGCACACATTACTTGGTAATACGTGGTATACTTGGGATGCTCTACTGGCCATAGTAGAGTGTGCCATACTTGGTAATACTTGGTATACTTGTCACAGCCTACTGGCTGTAGAGGCCGCTGCTCTCTGTTGGCATTTCAGCCTCCCTGTTGGCATTTCAGTTTTCAGTTCTACTTAATCTTTGAAGTGATCAAGTAATTGTCACTTTAGTACCCTTCAGTGATTTTTAATCAAACATGGAAAAGAAACCTAAACAAAGAAAACCCCTCCATTCAGTCTTCATTCAGTACTCAAATCTGGATTGGAGAGAGGGAGGATGTTTATTTTTTCACTCATTAACTGACTGTAATTTTTTGCACACTGTTTTAGTTAGAATGAATAGATCTTTATACTCAGCATTTTGGTTTTCCATATCAAATGCCTTGAATTGTCATGTTAATTAGCACAGTAAAATCTGTTTTTCATTCATTTAATCTGTATTTTGTCATACATATCCTTGTTTTATCGTTACTTTCTTATAATTTACATAATCACAAGGTTTTGAATTAATGTCAGCTAATAATAATTTGTTTTAATAAAATTTACTCTAAGTAGTTATTGTTATGCATTTGAGAGTATGTACATAAGAAATGGTGTTTTGCCAGTGGATGTTGCTTCTCATCTGTTGTATCTCTAGTACTGCACTTCATATTAAGAGGGTTTTTTTTTTTTTAGTACCTTCTAAAATATGATTAATCTGAAAATATTATTTATCAAAGGGATTAAAAAGTAGTTATTTATTTTAGAGAGATTGACAAGTTTGATTTTTTTTTAATTGTCCTTATTTTCACTTGTTATATTCACTGCAAGACAATAGTACATTTTTTCAAAGGTTTAAGGTAGGGGTAGCATTTCCTATCTGTATTTGAAACAGAGAAAAGCTTGATAATTTAAAATTCTTTCAAAATTGTTACAGTAGAAAGTTATTTTTAACTAGACAGGAAAAATGCAGGAGAAAGTTCAGGACAAGCTGTACTGATTTCCTGAACCACAGAAAAATGTAATTTAAACTCTGCCTTTAGACAGCTGCTCAAAAACCTTGGTTCAATTTGATTTCTCACAGTCATTGTGAGCTTCCAGGTTTTGCCTGGAAGAAAAGTAAAATTTCATATTTAGAATATAAGGCTTGGATTCTGTTAAGTTTCATCAGTGGTGATTGTCACACATCTTTGGACATCCATCTTTCTCTTCCTGATCAAATTTTGTCGTGAAAAATACATAAATTGGGGTGAGGAGGGCAATAGCTAGGAAGGAAGATAATATGTAAACTAGCTAGGACTTTTTGAAGTTTGATGAATGATTTTTCAGGTTAGGGTCCTGGGACTTCCTGCTTCCTGGGAGCAGTCATTTTCTGGGAGCACATATAGTTTCTAAGACAATGCTTGTTGAATAAACCATGATGGACTATAGTGTACGGTATTTATAAAAAGAGACTCTCTAAATATTCTGTGCCTCCAGTGTAAAGTTTGAAAAACACTGATCTGAAATTATACTTTAAAAGGTGATTCAGTGCAGTTTTTCCAAAGTTGCTATGTAGATACTCTGTAGGAATGCTTTCCATGTGTACAAAAGGCAGAAATGTTCCTGAGATTCTGGCACAGCCCTTGTTTTCCAAAACTATAGTGCAAAGTCATTAACATTTAAAAACTCTAACAGGACATCTTCAGTAACAAACTAAAACAAGTGTCTTGGTTAGGCATGTGTATATAGCCATTATGAGAATATGCTGAGATTGTTTTCTACTAGTGAAGCAGTGTCTTATCAAGAAATCCTGTCAGTCTTGTATAAGAAGTGATCTTTTTCAGTGTTGTCCTTCTTCCCCTCCACCCTTCTGTTTCAGTTCACGTGACTGAACTTTGTACCCATTTACTGATAAGTGCACAGCCATCTTGTTTGAAAACTAGAGGCAGAAGCTGAAACAATTCCATGCTGCAAGGTAAAATGCCCTTTCTGCCCCAAAGTCTGTCATTTATATGTAGTTTAATTGTAAACGCTGAGGTAATGTGTAGTTGGAGTTCATATTTTTTTCACAGCTCAAAACAAAATCTTCATGGCGGGAAATTAGCAATTATGAGAAATAAAAACATACTAAGTGTTGTCTTTTCTGCATTAACTTACTGCAATGTATTTTATATAATAAAGAAAAAGTGATTGCTGAAACCATATACTCTTGTCTATAAGATACTGTCAACTATAGTGGCAAATTATTTTGGAACAAAATGCACTTTGTTATTAGGTATTTCAATGGAGTAGAACATTCCCTACCTAGGACAGACTAAGAAGAGTATAAGCATTACTCGAATTGTGAAAGCATTTTGAGCAGAAAAGAAAACAAGGTTTTTATGAACTAGATGATTTTCCAGCTGTGCAACAGTAGTTTTTTTTCTTAGCACTTGAGCTCTGGTTGTTTAAATAGTAATGTTAAAAGTGTATGTAATTTTGATTATGGAGTCTGTTACAAGAATCAAATGGAAATGAATTGTTAAATAGTTTTGGAGGAGGATAGGTTCTGAAATAAGGTTGTAGTTTTGAAGTTACTCTGGTTTGTGTGCAGTGTATGTAATGTGACAAAATCCGTTTGTTTCAAAGGTGGAGGCCTGCAAGACTTAATTGTAACTTTTAAAGTGATACTAAATAAATCTAATATTTTCCTTTGTAACCTTATACACATCCAACCTGCAGACTGGGGATAAACACACTACTGAAGGGACAGTATCTATAAGAGGAATCACTTAGATAGAGGATGATGGCAAGGAGTAATAAGGAAGAAAGGTAAGAAAAAAATCATCACTTCTGGATAGGTTGTATCTGCTAGGCTTAAACAGAGAAACTGCATTTAGCAACCATGCTGAGACAAGAAGAAAGATGAAAGAGGAGAAGCCTATTTAACCAAAACAGGTGAACAGAATCTGGCCATACATATTCCTTGCTATACAGTATTGTAATGGCTCATTAATAATACGTATTCCATACATCCTGTTTTCCCACAAACATGTACTTTGCTTCTGCCCTTAGGGTGCTCTGTAGGTGGATTTTAGTACGTGCAGACCTGTGTTAAAGCCCTGTCAGACCAACAGCTGAGGCTGCTCTGACGCGGGGAGAGCCCCGGTCGCCAACAGGGAGCACTGTGTTCTGGTGGCCCGTGGAAGAGCCCGTGCTGAGGGAAGTCATGGAGGAGGCAGGCAGCGAGTCACAGCAGCATCGCGAGTAGTGATTAATGCTAGAGGGGCAGTGACAGTAGCAGCACCTGGGCAGGCAGACTTGGAGGAGTCGAGCCACTGCATCCAAAAGGTACTCAGCCTAAGTTTACATCGATGGCATTAATACGGGATTCTTGAGTAAGAAGGGGTTTGAAGTAGAGTAGGACATGGTTTAGAAAGATTAGGATTGCAGAAGGCTTTTTGATTGTATGAGCCGAAGTTTGGGGATGAGGAGGAATGAAATAAAATTAGTTTAGGTGAGAAGTTTAGTTAAGAATGAGAGGAGGACTAGAGGACATTTGAGATGGCTTTTTAAGAAGTGCTTAACAAGTCACAATCCGTGACTGTGGCACTCTGGGCTGTGAACACACAAGTTTGAACTGCTTCAGGTGTGCAATGATACTGGTTTTGGATTTTTTTGCATCCTGGACAAATATTTTAAATTTGGTGTAAAAATAGCCTCTTCTTTTTTCCTACCATGCTAAAGAATCAGTTGATCAGCCATATTGATAAGGAAATCTTAAGGTACAGAGCTCAAACAGATCTGTTTTCCTCTGGTATTGTCATATACTAGGCACAGTGGTAGTTGTGTGGTTTTGTATGAGTACATGCTTTCTACAGAAATCCCTAGTGCTACAAAATTTATTTAATTAGAAGTCAAAGTCAGTAAGCAAGAAGTCTACTTTATCTTCTTTCTTTCCTTTTATTTGTTGTTGTTTATATTCTGCACTGCTGACAGAACTGACTATTATGATGAAGAAAATTAGAAGCTATTGAAATAGATTAGTCACTTAAAAAGTAATTCTTAGCGTCACATCTCCAGTTTGTATATTATTCTCATAGACAACTGGGAATGTTGTCTAGTATAGAAGTTGTCTAATAATAGCAGTAAAGTATTAGTCCTGAAAACATGCATTTTGGACAGAGGGATTGATATGTTCCTTTTCACTGATGAACAGAATCCATCCTTTAAAAACAAAAGGTTGTGTTGTACCTAAAGGCACAAAGTAAATGAAAACATCCTTTCTTAAAAACTTATTTTAAAACATTCTCATGCAATTGAAAAAGCATGTTATTTGCTTCAGAAATACTGGCAGCATGCTCCAGTCCAGGCCAAAAGATAATGAGACCCCTTGAGCTATTACTGAGAAACTTTCAAATGTTAAATGGAAGCTAATGCTGATGTAGCACTAGAAAAGGTGTGCCACAAGAAAATAGAAAATAGCCTTTTCTGAATACTTTTTATATTTATTTATGATCTTAAAATGTCATACAAAATAAGGTGAAAATGAAATGAATTTCAGTAGTTTTGAGCTAATGATAATTTTCATTTTGTCATGTTGGGATTTTGCCTCAGCTCCTATGTGCAACGGAAGGGTGTTCTGTTTTAACAGCAAGAATTTGCAAGTTTCATAGAGTTCCTGTGAAAGCAAGAAATAAAGGACTAGGGAAAGGGAAGGGGAGGAAGGGAGGGAAGGAACCAGAGTTTTCTACTTACACAGGACAGAACAAACCCGGATACCTCTGGCTTAAATTGCTGTTTTTCCTGTATTGCTGTAATACAATATATGCATTTCTACACTGTTTGTTCAGGTATTTTTATGTTCTCTACATATCTAAGGATCCGCTTAGCTTCTTGTATTGTAGGCATTTATTTTTAGTCTTAGAATTATTTGCTATTTCAGGTATCCTTCATTTTAAGACTTTCATTTTAATTGTTACCTAATCCTATGATACTTAAAGTCTATCACTCAAATATTTTGCCAAGCTAAGTATACTCACAATTTTCCTTTTATTGATGGGAAAGACAGTTATTCTATTGTATGATTATTGAAATTAGTATATGATCAGGTCCTTGGAATTGGAATACAAATTTGGTTAATGTATGTGTCTTGTTTTGTAAATGTCTTTGCCCTTTGGCACATTTTTTGGCAGACTCTGATCTATGTCTTTTGAAATCAGGCATCTGTCTAGCCCCTATGCAGGTCATAGTCCTTCTTTCCCTAATTGTGTAAATACTCTTTCTAGGGTAAATATTTTTCTAGTCTGTATATCCTCCTAACTTCATAATCCTTATATATTGTTTTCAGATCTGTTTTGCAATAATTGTATTTTATTTTTAAGATGTTTTGTACTTTTATTGTTTAGTGAATAATGCTAGTGGGTTATCTCATCTTTAAAGGAGGTTAGAAAATTACTTAGAAATTAGAATTATTAGAAAATTACATCTTATTTCCTGCCCACACTTCCCATTTCTGAACCTCTTTTTTCATAATGTTAATTGGAGGGAAAATAAAAAGGGTGAATGTATAAATCTACTATCTTTGTTTTAATTTTGCATTAGGTCCTAAAAATTGGGTAGTTTGAGGGTTAATCTTTTAACTCAGGTCAAAACAACACCGTAAACATACCTCCCAGCCCAAAAGATCCTCAAAAGTGGTTTATTTTCATGTTGTAAATGCTAAACATACTGTTCTTAACACATAAAAGTAAATGAGAACAATTTCATATTTAAATTACCTCATTTAAAAAAGAAGAAAACTTTTTTTGGTTTAAAACTATGGTTTTTTCCTGCTAGAAAGACTTTAGTCAAAAAAATTTCAAATAATTTCATTCATCACTATTTGCAGAATGAGGACACCATTCCCTGAATATTGTTGTAGGACAAAAGTAACATAAACTGGATTTTCTGGTTTTAGAAACTGTAAAGAAGGAGCTTGGTCTTTAATAAGCCACTACTTGTTTATTTTTAATGTCTCTTACCCATGCAAATTAAGAGGAAGGAGAAGCTGTTTGTTTATGTCTTGTGAGCCTCCTGCTTACAGCAGCAACACCGTAAGTCAGTTGGTCTCGAGTTATTTTTTACTTAAAAAGCTTTGCCATTTCTGTCCCTGGTAAAAGTTCACTTTTAGAATCTCGATGGATTTGATAACAGCAAAGAAATTTTTGGCTGCTGGTAATCAATGAAAGTAATTTGCCATTGGATCCATTTATCCCTTTTCATTTTAAATGTAGTGGGTTGGCCCTGGCTAACAGCCAAGAACTCACACAGCTGCTTGCTCACTTCCCTCTTTCCCCAGGGATATGGGGAAAAAAATAGTAGGAATGGAAGTGAGAAAACTGGTGCTGAAATAAAGACAGGAAAATCGCTGTCATAGGCAAAACCACTTGGGAAATACAACTTAATTTATTGCTAGGTAGCATAAATACTTAATTGGTTCGAGTATTGGGAAACAAACAAACAAAAAAAGACAAACATTTAATCTTGCAGGAAAAATATCTTTCCTCCCACTTGTCCAGGTTCATCTTCAGATTCCTCTCTTTCACCCTCCCAGTCTGCACACCTTCACTCCAGACATCTCCTCCTGCTGTGTTTCTGCTGCTGGTTGTGCACACTCCCTTCAGGGAGGCACTGGGTGGCACACAAGGCTGAAGTCAGTGCTTAGCTGTTTTCCCTCTGCCACTCCGTGTTTCTCTGTGAACCACAGTCCCTTTGGGCATGTACCTGATCCAGTGTGGAGCACCTACTGCTCTGGCCTTTTTGTTCTTTCCTCCTCCTCCTCTTCTTCTGCTGCTCACAGCCCTTCTCTCTCTGTTCCTCCCACCCAGTATTTTTTGCCCTTTCTTAAATATGTTTCCCCAGGGTGCCACCAGCTTCACTGATGGCTCAGCTGTGACCTGCCGTGGGTCCATTGCAGAGCTGGCTGGAACAGACCGTGTTCAGCACAGAGCAGCCCCCAGTCTGTGCGCACAGAGGCCTCTCCTGGAGACCCCCACTGCTGCCAAAATAACCTACCTCTTACGTGACAGGACAAGCATGTGCATCACTGTTTCATGATTAGAATGCATGAATTTCCCATGGTGTGATGAGGGTAAGGAGAACATGTATCATACTTGTTCATGTCAGTAGTGACATGACCTAAATGTTCACTATCCATTTGAATTGCTGAACAGTGCCCATGGACAGTAACAGGCTTTTCTTGTCATATGTCAGGAACTGAAGTGCTTTTTCTTCTGTGACAAGGACCCCATGAAAGAAAGTAATAGGATCTGGCAATGACTGGCCAGTCACAGGCTGTTTTGGTTGCCATGTGCGTGCAGCTTGTAGAAAAGTAGGCAGGGAGTAGATGGCTGAGCTTACAGTCTGTTGTCTGTTCACCTCTGACAAGAGCTTCCTTTACATATCATCCATCTTGAATAATTTCTGTTCTTTCAGAAATACGTCAAAATAAAGTTTATTTTTTCTGATCAGACTTGCGATTTTAACCTAAAGTCACGGTGGCTATAGCAGACTTCAATTAGAGAATTACTAATATTCCTATAAAATAATCATTGCTCTTGGATGTAATCACTCATCTCTTGTTTTAGAGTAATGGAATAATAAAATATTTAAGGTGGAATATTCATCAGATTGCTATACAGTCTGGAAAGAAAAAATACTTAAATACATTCCTTGGAGAAAAAAATTGCAACTAATACTCATGAGGAATTGCCCCTAGTTCTCAGATTTCAGTCAAATTACAGAGTAAGAAACTGTTACACCAGTAAGGTTGGTGGAGCATATCATACTAATTGAAAAATTTTGTGTTTGTTTATTACACAAAGGGATTTTTTCATATTTTATGCTGAGTGCATACAGGCAACCCAACATCAGGGTGGCATTTATTTCATGTTACTATTCCTTTTGTATAAATCTAAACTAGGTGTTCAGGCTTTCTAGTCGGTGGAAAAAGATGAGCATCCCTTCCAATATTTCATTATACCAATCTTAAGAAGAAACTCTTAAAGTGCCTGTGTCTTCCTATGAATTAAAAAGGAAGCCTAGATATTTAGCTCAGACTAAATGTCTAACTTAAAGATTAATAAATTCACATGGATTGGTTGGCACTATGAATGCCTTTTTGCCATCTAGGCACTTAAATTCTACATTGGCAAAATCCGTATTGGTTGAATTCAGCTTTTTCTTAATTTTTCTGATACAATCAGCTGTATTGAGAGTCCTTAAGTGTTATCATAATGTAAGTATAAATAACAATAGAGCTGGTATAAAAATAATAACACTTTGGGAACATACTAATTCAAATGTCATTTCTCTTTTCTTTGAATGAAGCATCATTTTTTAAATAACATACTGGGTAATTTTATTGATATGCTACTTCCTAGCTTTATGTAGCAAAGAAAAATTAACAGGAAATTTCCCTGCAATTTCCTCTAGTAAACCACTCTGTCTAGAAAAGTGATTGTAGGTAGAGGAATATGATATTATAAAATCCAAAGCTTTGGTCTTGACTGACTCCAGAGGATGCCAGTGAGCAATGTAGGAGAGAGAGGTGGGTTTTGTGGAGGTTGAATTTTTTGGGGTTTTTTTTCTGTTAGGTTTTGTGTTTGCCCCTGATAGGCATTTAAGGGTTACCATTTCAGTGACAAAAGTTTAGAAACTGCTTTCAAATTGAAGGAAAATAAAATTCAGTCTTAAGTCATTTGTTATTTGTATTACTATTACTGTCCCTCCAGTGACTTATAGCAGGATTTAGATACCAACCTTTAGAACTGTGCACTATCCCCGTGAAGGCAGTGTGTTGGTGGAGTTGAGTGTCTTAGTCCAATATTACATGTAATTAGACCTTTAGTTAAACGTCTTTTGAAATACTGCTTTGAATGTGAATGAAAACTCAGAGGAGACTAGTTTGGCTGTAGTTAGGTGAAGGTGAGAAGTTAGTAATCAAGCTGTGGTTTCCATGTTGTTCAGTTCAAATGGATGTAACCAAAGCCTTCTGTTGAGTCCATGTGTAAGACTCACAGTCTTGCAGAGCTGTACAGTCTTTATCTGCTTGCATATCATAAACACAGAAGTGCAAAGTTTTAGGCACATAAGTTCTTTTTCCTTATGTCCATTTGACACTCTTGAAAAAGGCAGTGTCAAAAATAGTAATTTCACTCAGCATTTGTGTATATTAAAAAAACCCTGAGTCAATATCTTTCAAAACTATTTAGTAAACTAAATATCATGGGTGAGTTTAGCTAAGCCCTCAAAGTATGTAAGCGTCACACTACATGGATTAATGCAGCATTATAAAGTTCTTATTCTAATAGGCATGCACATTAAAACAGATACTTCATAATGTCATATGTCAAGAGCTTTACACATCAGTAAGCACCATGCAATATTTACTGAAGGTGATAGGGATTCCAGAAACAAAATTTTCTCATCTCTCTCATCTTTCAGTTCTATCAACATGTAATAGTGATATATCGTATCATTTAAGCTAAACACAAAATGTGTGCAGAGACATACAGACCTAAAACCCTTGTGGAATGGTAACCTGTAAAGGCAGAGTAGGCTTGCATCCTTCATATATGCTTGCACATTTTACTGACTCTGAAAGATTTCTTTTAATTGTTTAGAATACTTACATCTGGTCTCCAGGAAGTGGCATGTCATAGTCACTAGTAGTTAGTTACTTGTGATTGGCTTTTTCTTTTTTTTAATTAAAAATATTTTTCTTTCTCGGGATGGTGCATAACTGTCAAATAGGATGACTTCTTGTCATCCTTTATCTCAAGGATCTCTTATGTTGCTGACCAGAGCAACCTAATCAAAATCAACTTTTTAATGAACATTTGGCTAGCCGGGAATATTATGAAACAGTAGACAGGTAAAAATATGTGTGCTCTAATATGTGCATCTAATTATATAGGATTTTTATTATAAATGAAATAATTACATTCTATTACAAAAGTTTATATTTTGTTTCACTCAGGTTATAATTTGTTACCAGAAATAATGTTTATTATTTGTTAATACCGCCATTAAGTTCTGTAATGTAGTTGAGATGAAAGTAGAAAATTCTTGAGACCATTTTAAAAAGATACCTATACTAAAGTTAGATCTGATAGGGAGTCTGTGACTTCATCTCTGTTTAACTCAGATCCAGTAATTAATCGTGCTTAAACAAGAAACACGATTATTCGTTCTAATGTTTTTCCCAGCTTATGTTAAATGAAATTTTTGTCTTGCAATGAGATAACTTTTAATAAATTAAATAGTGTTTTTCATATATGTTCACAGTTACCTAAGATGCATACTGCAATCTAATGGAAAATCTCAGAAAAGCAGTTATATGACATCAAAAATTCAACAGATATTACTGACATGTAAGAGAGGAATTGAGAGCTTTGAGGAAATGTTAAACTGATACCAGAAAATTATCAATAGTGCATAATATTACTTTGCAATTACTTACAATTTAAAAGCTTACTTTTTTTGTTGTTTGTTTCTCACCAAGCTGAGGAGTTTTCTTTTTGCAGAATCTTGTGGAGGACAGGATTGTCTTTAGTTTGTATACACTGTGAAATTCTATGACTGAGAAAATTTTTGGAGTTCTAGCATTCAATTAAGCAAGGTAATTTTTTTTTTTTTTTACATACTCCTTAAGGATAGCACAGTGTTTTTTAACATTTAATTAATCGTCAAATGTTGCTTATTTCATCAGAAAACACTATACCTTCAAGGATAAAGTATATTAAGCATTTTCTCAAAGGGTTCTGTTACATTAAAAGAGTTGTTTAGAGAAAAATTGCGTAATCAAACTTAATAAAACTGTTGAGATGATTCAGTTGGGAAGAGATGTTTGAAAGAGTTTCACATAATTGTTCTTGTAAGAGATGCATGTGCCTGTAGTAATCTGATAAGGATTATCTAGCACACAGCTGGATAAACACATGCGATATGCTTGAGTGATTGGCTGACAGGTCAGCTGCAAAGGGTTGTAGTGAATGGGGTGACATCAGGCTGGTGACCTGTCACTAGTGGGGTTCCACAGGGCTCCATCTTAGGCCCAGTGCTCTTCCACATCTTCATAAACAATGCAGTACTGGAAAGTATATTAAGTTTGTCAATGATGCTAAATTGGGAGGAGCTATTCACTCCTTCGAAGGCTGGGAGACCCTGCAGAGAGACCTTGACAAATCAGAGGGCTGGGCAATCACCAACTATTTGAAGTTTAACAAGGGCAAGTGCTGCATTCTGTACCTGGGTTGGGGCAGTCCTGAGTGTACGGACAGACTGGGGAATGAGAGGCTGGAAAGCAGTGCCATGGAAAGGGACCTGGGGGTCCTGATTGATGGCAAGTTGAACATGAGTCAGCAGTGCCCTGGCAGCCAGGAGGGCCAACCCTGTCCTGGGGGGCATCAGGCCCAGCATCGCCAGCCGGGCAAGGGAGGG